>OX335643.1:12861035-13407646 GCA_946894095.1 Incurvaria masculella
ACCGGACGAAGTGAAGTACAGTGGAGTGTTCTTCTTCTCATCTAGTTCTAAATTGAAGGCCACTTTGGTTTTCATAACGGTGTTGAATTTTGTTATATAACAATGAATTGTTATAATTCGACTTTTGGACCAAACTTTCTAGTAAGGAGTGATGCATTTAAGTATTATTGATCTTTTTAGCTATTTTAGTGTGTCGTTAGTTGAGGGACAAAGGCGCTAGTTTCATTCAAAAGAGCGAAATTCGAGCGAATTTCTCTTTGTCTTTCGACTTAAGACTGTAACTTTAAAATTAAATTAACATGTTTTATACTTGTAGTTCTTCGTCATTTAAATGATATGTATACAAATATAGCATTCTGTATTATCAGACGGAATTCTTTTGACCTGTTCAAATATAATTTTATGAATCTTTAGAACAAAAAAGGAAAGATATGTGCCATCTAGCGCGCTTGCTCTGAGACCCGCTGTCGCCAATTTTGCAAAACTGCCACACAAAAATATAGTCGCAAACGAATTCTAGGGTTTGTGTTGGTGGGAACCGAATTGGGGAACGCATGGACCTTGCACTTCTTCTTCATTTCCTTCTCTGTGAAATCACATTTATGTTCATCATTGGATTATGATGTCCGTTACCAAAATTGTAATGTTACGTGGTGGCTTAAAGAAAAACAAAACAAAGATAAAAGATTCAACTAACTATGTAAACCCTAATATATTTTTTCATTTTCATTATCTGAACTGGCATAAAATCCAGATGCGATGAATTTAATGCTCATATAATTAATAATATTTCCAAAACCTCTGACGAAAGTCCTTAAAGCTCTCATTTATCAGACATCAGGAAAACATTAAATTGATTTCGTGGTTGAATTTCATAATTGTACATAAAATCGACTAGACAAATATATCATGACGGTCATAATCCTAAAGTATTTTGTTTTGATTTTGTAATACAATGACTCCAAAAATAAATGTTTAATAGTAGGTCCTTTACGATACATTGACAGCGTTTCATGAGCTATTTATTTGAATTATGAAAAAAAACGTGATGTCGTTCTGTATCTCATTATCAGATTAATGTAGTTTAGTGAATAAGTTAAGTTTTTTACCGATTTCAAGCAAAAAATTCATGTTAATAAAATCGTTTCATGCGCACACTATTCTCAAAAAGGGTTGTGTGAAATCGTGTTGTTTTATATTTGGTATTTTAAGCATGAAAATAATTAGATAATAATTTTAATCTATTGCACTAGACTCCGGTTTAAATTTTTGAAAACATCGGTTAAAAAAAGAAGAAGAAAATAATAAAAGAAGATAAAGGTAACTTCCACTTCTTCTTTGTAGGCTGCACACCAGGCCGGTGGAATCGAAATTTGAAACGGATAACTTAATAAGGGCCTTTTTTTCAATCCTCAGATAGTACTTATCAGACTGAAAATTCATGTTTGTCAAAAGACGGATAGTCATTGCCGGAGAAATATATCTTCTATCACACATTGCCGGAGAAATATATCTTCTATCACAATTGTCTGACTACAATTTTAATTATAAACATATGGACTTACTATATCGGATGGATAAGCAGAAGCGTAAATAAATCCGTCGAATAGTTATCTGACTGTTTATCTGACTATTGAAAAATCTGCCCTAAGAGGAATAAAATACTTATGTTTTTTTATAACTTGTTCTTATGCTGTATCCAACTAATTGTTAGATTAATAATTTATTTTAAACACGAATTTTGAAAGACGACCGGGCTGAGATAACAGAAACTAAGACTAACGAAAAGTAGTACTTTGTGACGTCAATTTGTATTAGTTTGAGATTTCGTCCATAAAAAATGTGTCAAAGTGACGTCACAAAGTAGTACTTTTCGTTAGTCTTAGTTTCTGTTACGACTATTTATCTCAGCCATAAACTCTGCTTTATTTTTGTATGAAGATTATAATCGTAAATAAATTAAATTATCTCTTTTACGACTGTTAATATCTTAGTGTCTGTGGTTGTCATATTTTCACTCCCTCGCTTGAAAAATTGTGATTGCTATGTAAACCGGAAAGATGTAAATTACAAATACTTGTATTTTGTTATTGTTAACGAATTGAGGGAGGCATTTCTTCATAGCGAGAAATGAACTCTGTGTTACCCTCACATCAAAACGTGAGGCGAATGAGATTTCCCTGAAATATTAATTTCGCCTCGATATTTAGCGATGCATGTGACGCGGAATATTAATTTGGTTGAATTAACTATGTTGACAGGACAGTTGCAATTATTTTATTTGTGCTCCTATTAGGCCGTCAAATAAATTTATTGGTGTCGTTTAATAAAATCAAAGAGGAATACATGCTTTGACAAATATAGGAGCCCGGAAAAAACATATCAAAGTATGATCAGCCTCGGTAGCCCAGTGGCGCGATGTCTGATAAGACGTTATCATCAGATTCATCTTCGCGTTATCCAGCCAATTTCCATCAATGACCAACGATTTCTTATTGTCAATAACAAATCAATGTTTAATACATCAGAGATATTGAGACAGTTGCCAATAGAATGAATGTATTGTAAACCTTACATAACTTTTTATTGATATTCTGAGAATCTCCTACTTCCTGCCTTTAGAAGGGCTCTCAAATAATTATGGTTCCTACCTGAAACCATCTTTTTGTATCCACATAGGCATATATATATATATATATATATAAAACCTGATCTACCTGCCTGTCATGTCAAAATTTGTTTTCGTTATATCTTGGGAAACACTGGTCGTAGACCCATCATGCGACCACTCAAAGTAAACGTCCCGTCTCTACCTGCCTGTGATGTTGTATTATATATATATATATATATACAGGTACAATGGTGTTACAACCCGATCTTCCGTGAATGGGAACATATCATGTTAGGTACTCATTCACGGAGAAGAGGGAATACCGTTTATTTTTAATAACATTAATATTACCTGTAATTTTGCAGCATATGTTAAAATGGACCCTGTGTCTGATGATGACAAATAAATAAATAAAATAAAATAAATAAATATATATATTTAAGTTTTCTACCGGTGAAACAAAATAGTTAAAAAAAGTGTTTCTTTCCCACATTAATATTGTAATAGCTGAATCTTCAATGATGCCAGACCACCAGTCCACAGGGTTCACGTGAAAAAAGACAGTCCCTATAACGCTAATAATGCTTAGCAGTCTTCTTAGACGTCTAGCAGGCCTTCGACCGAACATGGCACAAAAGCCATGGTACAAATAACAATTAAGGTGGCCCAACCCGGCGGGCCTAACTCATTCGCGGGCACGGTACAAAACCGTGCTGTTGCGCTCTGGGACCTTCTCTGTTTCAAAGAATAAGACAGGCTCCGTGATGAGGAAGATGCAACATGTCCACAAAAAAGACAATGTGCATAGTGTATAATTTGGTAAGATTTACAAAAAAAATAATTTCAAAACGACTTATAGCTAAAAGTAAACCACGACCGCTGTAGTAAAAAATCTAACAAAAACCAAATAGATCATAAATCTTGATTAAATAAGCTATGTCTGATGACTAATCTTTTTACGCTGTTCTTACTTTATCATTGTGTAATCCACCTCCAAAGTTATTGTATAAAACGCGCGAAAAATTCGAACTTTCGGACCTTATAACTTAGAAACCAAACACAATTTTACAATGCCAATGGTCATCAGACATCTAGTTCGATCAAATAAAGCTATTTTGAACAAATTTTTGGATCTCTGACAAGAAATATGGGCGTGATCTTCTTTCCCCTTTTGTATGGGGAGATGAGCGGGATGGGCCACCTTAAAGAATAATATCCCTCACAACGTTTATACCCTGTTGGAATCATATTTGGAAGGCAGAATATTTGAAATTGTCATCAATGAGAGTCGTTTAGAATTCCATGAAATAAGAGCTGGTATTCCACAAGGATCAGTACTGGGTCCAGTACTGTATTTCCTATTCACCGCAGACCTACCAAATAGCCCCACATTATCTCTGCTAAGTTTACTTACAGCTACTGTAGCATTGAGTAGTGTAGTAGCTTGAAAAAAACTACAGACCTATATAAACGGCACAAATTAGTAGATGCATAAATTAAAAAGAGAGTGTATTCGACGTTATCTTCTAATTGAGAAATGGAAACTTTATTTGTCCTTTTTTTCAAGCGTCAAATTCTTCATAACCGCCGGCGAAATACTTTCAAAGCTTTTTTTTCTGCGACCTGACATGGATGGCTGATACCACACAACTTCCGTTATGATATTAGCCCAATACACCACATTCCCGAAATAATTAGGTGCCATGCCAGGACCTTCCCTTTAGGAGCACGGCTACATTGAACTGGATGGAAAACACGGACAATTTTTCATTGCCGCTTCGACCATCTTTTCATCCAATGCGATGGTACTAACCCGGGTGGGCTTAAACCCTACCACCTAGTAGGGGAATAAGTGTGTACTTACACATTTTCACAACATTTTGTCATCACTTTCGAATTGTGCATTTTCACTGGATAGTTTTTGTAAATATTATCACACGTTTTATTTAATTTTTATAAAAAAAGAGTTTTTGAACTTAATTTAATTATTTTATTAATACTTTAAGTATCTTTATCGAGTAAAATAGTATTAGACCTTATTAATCGTAGCATTTTGTACCCTGCGCGTTATTTTAAACTTTAGATTTTTTTATTACATATCATGGAATAATAAATAGGAATATTGTAAATAAGGTTTCAATTTGTATTTCAACACTTTTGTCATGTTTGTCCTTTAATTGTTTTCAATAATTTGGTGTGCAATAAAAATAATTTTGAGTAAATTGCAATTGCAGAATGTGTCTTTTCATTTAACTCCCTATCGGTATATTAAGCCCGTCGTCCATTGGACGCGTACTGGAGAGGCGCGACTTCATATTCAAGGGAAGTGGGTTCCTTGTATTCGTCATGGACCGCGAGGAATTTTATTTCCATGAAAGCAGCAACCATAACAATCGAGCTGCACGAGGGGCTGACCCAACTTTTTTTTTATCCCTAAGACACTTAGATTCCTAGACAGTGTGCAATGGCGGGATAAACCTTACAACCCAAATAGCAAGGAAAGGGATCTACAGTTTTACGTGTAATCCGAACCACCGCCAGCCTAAATGGTCGAAAATGGCCACCCATTTCGAACCCAACCGAGCTCAGAGTTGCTTCAGCCAGCTTACATGGCGTGGCGCCACTCGGCCACCGAGGCTGACAGCAATGTTCCAGTGGTCCAATAGTCCCGTGAATGTTGGACTCTTCAAGATGGTGATGATATAAGACCTATATGTCACTGCTATCACCATACATATATCGTTTGGTGAAGACTTGTGTCTTTACGAAGAGAGCCGCTACCATGACTTGCAAAAAAGAGCGTTTAAAAAGTTTCTGTCCTGCGGCCATAAACGCTCCTGGATGGCCCATTCTAGTCACCTGTGGATGTTTGATACATATGGTTCGAATGTTACCAAAATTATTGAACTATGTCATTAACAATATGTGTAAAACCAAGGAAGAAGGGTGGGTTGATATAAATGAATACATATAGCTTATTTAGTCGATATTTATACAAAAACATCATTCGTGAAGGTGAAACGAAACAAACTTATTATATTATTATACTTAACATTTTTTACTTGAAGAAAGCATTAAGTATCGCAACACAGTTTGTTCTTTTAGAAGCAATAATACTTAATTCGATCCAATCATTTAATTATAATAAACATGAACCTAATTTGTAAACGATCATTGTTAGCTGAAGGAACGGTTTTGAATATTTTTAAACTCATCAATTATTGTGAACAAAACCCCGTCGTTTTAAAGTCAATTCATCTATATAGAACTAAGTTTGGTTTTCACCATGTGCTGATTTATCTTAATCGACACCTAAGAATCTTTATGATTAAAGTTCTGATTATCATGTACTGGTACTTAATGCGAGACGGTAAGAAAGGCCCCTTCGTCAAAGGTTATGTGCCTATTAAACTAATCAGCACATGGTGAAAGAGACCCCTAAGTGTGCCTAATTGCTTTAATCTCGCGAATTATTCATACATGTACTTACCAAATGCGATTCGGCTTCGGCAAAGTAACTTTAAGCAATCAGAAGCCTTTGGTGATAACTTCCTGAAATTTATGAAGCGCTTCATACACAGGTAGTCGATGCGAGCGGGGGTGCTCGTAATATTGAGATAAACGCGCTTGAAAATTGCGTAATGTACCGGAATATAATCGTGCTTCTCCGTATATTGAAGTGGAGCGAATACATCGCCAACCGTCCATCGAGTTGATATTTCATTAGTTATTGACGGCTCCGAAATTCTGAGAGGTAGTTGGAGAAAAATGTATTAAATGTTGTTATGCGAACTCATATGGATGGCTAATACCACACAACTACCGTTATGATATTAGCCCAATACACCACATTCCCGATGAAATTAGGTGCCATGCGAATACATAACACGGACAATTTTTCATTGCCGCTTCGACCAACTTTTCATCCAATGCGATGGTACCACCCCGTGCGGGCTTAAACCCTGGTAGGGGAAAGGGGACCACAGTTTACATGGATTCCGAACCATGGAGCAGCTCGCATTCGTGACGAAATGCACTTTTCGAAATCTGAAAGAGAAAGAAAGTGGTGCATGTCTGAAGTGAACGCAAACCTCAGGTACGCTAGACCAGTCGCCGAGCCACTAGCTAGGATATGATCCGCTCAACAGTAGAGCGACCGTTTCTGTTACACAATCAAATGCCTGGCACCTGTCGGTCTGCCCTCTCATAACTTAAGAACCACTTACCTACATTTGAACCTAATTTATGAAAGGCTGGTAATGGTTATGCTTAGGAACCAAAGGTCAAGGAACAAAAAAAAAATACCTACACTTCACCATACCAACGTAATTGTGGACTAGCGCCGAACTATCAAGCTTGTTCAAATTACGCTAGAATATTCCCAGGTTATAGGTGTAAGGAACGGCACCCGCCGGCAGACAGTTTGTGAAACATTTCGTTCTCACAAGCCTAATGTCAACCATAAGGGGCTGCTCTGATTCTCGCGGAGGGTGCTCCGGATATAGGTAAGATGGGCAGGAATAAGGAATGCAAGTTCCACAGAGCAACGTCCATGGTTGGAATTTTCCATCTCTCTCTAACTCGCAGTGTTCTTACCTGTAGAACAGAATGAGCGACCACTCCTATTGATATTTTATGTTTTACTAATATAAACTCCAACGTATTGCAAATTTATTGGCGGAGCACATGTTAGAGTTACACATAACTAATTTGACGTCAAAATTGCTTTCTCATAATTTTAACAAAGCCGTATATTGTAATGGTACTTATGTACAGAACAATTAAAACAATGTCTCAGAATAAACAAAAACTTAATAAAAAAAAAATTAATACTTCACCAAGGGTCTCTTCCACCAAATGTTTAATACCATCGCGCGATCGATACCGGTACAAGATAATCAGCACTTTAGTAATGAATGCCATTTAAGTGTGGAATAAAATAAATAAGCAGTTGGTGAAAACAAGGCTAAGATTTTTTTATACGCGACAACTGTAACTCTAGTTTACACTTTTTCAAAGACCATTTTATAGCTAAGGCTAAAAGACGCTAATTATATATGATTTTGTTATTTTTCCCATCATTTCCTACTATTAAATTACAAATAAGCTAAGCAGTGCATCCACACGAGACGGGTGCACGGTTAACTTTATATTTGAGTCGGCTCCGTGACTTGAAGTTTCCTTTTACGAAATTTTGCTCATCAGAATATCGGCAACTTGTGGCGTAAGCTGCATATCTACTCAGCCAAGCTGAGTGGAAATTTGACTTTTTGTGCAAATATGATATGTAAATACGTTTTGGTTTTATTTTTTATCTACGCTTCTTTATACAATGTCAATTGGCATGGACGAACAACGCTGGGTTGAATATATCGATTGTAGGTAGTCAACGGAGCATTTACTGAAGCTAACGGTGCCAGGGGTAAACTTCCTCTTTTTTTAACTTGACCATAAAAAAAACGGTTGAAATAGTGTCAGTTTGTGACTGCATTAGGACCTTCCTTTTAGTAGCACGGCTACACTGAACTGGGATGCAATGGTACCAGTTCGGGCGGCCCTTATCTAGTAGGAGAAAGGAACTTACAGTTTTACATGGATTCCGAAACATGGAATATCTCGCATCTCGCCTATTCTGGCGAAAATTATACTCGAAAGGGGTGAAATATTATTAGGCTGATATAAGTCCAAAACCCCGCTAGTCCGAGAAGAGATAATTCATTGAATTTTATAGTCATAACGAAATTCATGGATGGTTAGAATTGTTTCAAATATGATTACATAATATTACATATTATATCTATTTATATCTATATTTAGATTTACAGTTAAATTTGGACTAGTATCTATCAAGGAAAACACCGAAAGTGTCAGGTGTATTATGTTATATAAATTAGTAATCAATCAGGGATGAATCTCGAATTCGTGTGAAATTTGAAAACATTATCTCTCGGTAATTGCATGCTTATGATAATCAGTACCCATAGAACATTACATTGAATCGTTGAAATACGATTATGAAAAGATCCATTACCAATGTTGGCTCTTGAATATGTGTTTTATCCTTTGTATCACAGATAATGCTATTCGGAAATTCATAACGTCATCCCTTAGGCTGATAAAAATAGTTGTTACAGAAAATAAGACTAACGAAAAGTAACTTTGTGATGTGACTTCGCATTACTTTGGCATTTCGTCCATACGAAATGTGTCAAAGTGACGTCACAAAGTAGTATAGAACGAATGTCAATATTTGACAGTCGGAAGCCATAATTTGGCTAAGCCAAGCATAAGTAATTTCTATGAATCTCAGCATTAGACTCCTTTCTACGATCGCTCTAAACACAACAGGCAGAGGTTGCACGCATTGCATAACATCTCTAATTCGGCCTGTAGCTGCAAAACAATAATTTAAATTAGACTTGAAAGAGTACTTGTTGAGGCTATTTACCAGAGAAAAGTGTATTAGTTCAGGTTATTACGCACGTACACCTCACACATTCACAGGTCACTGTGGCTTAAACAAATATTTTCCTTGAGGAAGAAGAGAGAGTTTGGAAAAATGCATTTCACTGAATGGTTATAGCGGTTCGATCTTAGGGTTCGATAAGTTGACGCATCGGGTAGTGTTCCATGTCTCTTTAACTCGCACTAGTAGTGCTTACGTTGACTTCTCACTCCTACGCTAGTTTTCTAAGCGCAGCGATCATGATAGGTCAGTGTGTCAAACATTAATTTCCCAAGAGCTACCGTGCAATTTAGCTAAATAATGGACAAAACATTAATATCGTATTGACTGAAAATGGTTGGGTAAGTAATTAATATTAGCATATCGCTATTTGAGACAGCTCTTTCGGGCAATCGCCGATATGAAGTGAATACATACACGTCGAAACTTCCGCGGAATAGACGTCCATTGTCCCGCAACATGAGGTGCACGCCTTCCTATAAGATCATCGCGATCTGGACCGGGTTGACGCTGTCGACCGCTGGCTACCTTCTGATGCTGCTCACCGCGGCCATGTTCCCGATCTGGCGGCGGAGCCAAGTCAACCAGGTCTGGCTGCACATGTGCGGGTCCAAGCTACTGTGGGCTCACGTGAATTTGATGAGGGTCTCATACTATTATGTCATCGTTTGTTACGGTTCGAATTCACATTTCGAGATGTGGATGTTTCATATACACGGTTTCGCTGAGAACTATTTGATGTTGGTTTCGTGCAGTTGGGCCCTAGCTGGCGCTTGGTTGGCTTCCAAGCAGCTGGTGAGCGCGACTTCGACGAGCATTGGAGGATTCATGTGGAAAGCCGCGCTATATTGTTGGCTGTCGCCTCTGCTTAGCAGTGCTAACAATTTAGCCTCTTACGCATTTTTGAATTCACCCAATAATTTTAGTGCTAAGATGTTTATATATTGGTATGCGGAGTATGCTATCCACGTGCTGCTGATTATAGTGTGTAGTGTGTGCCTGTATTGTCGCGTAGTGTGCTCCGTGTGCCGAAACGGCAGGGACTGCGGACATCGCCAGAACCTGCTCCGCGTCGCCAAGCTGGCTGTCATGTTTACTCTCACATGCGGACTACAATATTTCTTTATTCTGATTAATAGTTATGGTTTTCTTATTGGCTTAGATATTCTCAATACAAAATATATTACTATTATTGAATTGTGTATCGTTGCATTCAACGTTTTCATTTATTCGATACTGTTTCTATTTGGAGTAGAACAATAGGACAACTGTGGTCCGAGTTTTGGGTTAAATTATTTGGCTTTTTTCGAAATTAGTCGAACCAGCATAAGTAAATGAATAAACCTTACCTAGTTATAATGTTTCACCGATTTATAACATTATGTCCACTTATGTTTGGTTTGTGTTTTATGAAATAATGCTCTATGTACTAGCTTAATGATTGCACAATATAGTTCTATTTCTGATCGTATATCGTTAATGCCTTATCAATTACCTTGGGAAATATCATACATAATATGCTAAGCATATGTTGCATATTGGTTCATTGTGACATCAGTTTAGATTTCATCATTCGGTAGCGGACACCACGTTAATTAGCACCAAACTACTGTATAACTATCTAATACCTACTTGAAATTTAACATAAACGGTGTTTGCCCCTCATTGGGCAGTACGACTAATCCCTGTCATATATTTTTATGTATGTTTTACTGAGAGAATTGAAGCTTTTAAGCATTTTTTCACCTTTAATATGATTACGAACATAGTGGGGCTGGGTCCAGAGCTTCCAAAGATATGACAGAATGAAATATAAGTACAATTCGTGATATGATTTGAAGGTAGATATCTAGACCTTTCATTTGAGTAACAACATAGTGGGTTTAGGATTAAAGTTTCAAAGAGGCGACAAAATACAATTTGAACACGACTGGAAGGGTAGATCTTAATTAGACATCTTATTTATGTACCAACTAGGCATACAACTCAAGTACATTCCGTCGTGTCATGCATTCGAATAAATGGCCAAAAATCAGGGATTCCCGTCCATTATTTATGAGAAAATTATGTGGCGTGCTCGCGGCGTCAACGGCACTGGAAATTTCAATATTTTTTCAATTTTACCCTTAAATGCGACGCGGGGCCACCACACGCCACTACCTGGAAAACTGACGCGACGCATCGTCACAATAGTAATTGTAGCCATGAAATAAGTATGAGTGTTTCACAGAGTAGAAAATAAATTGAATTTCTACCATAGATTAAAGAGGAAGGTATAGATGTATAACGTATTACCAGTGTTGTCACTTAATATTTCAGAATACATTAAATACAAACCGATGAATATCAATGATATTTTATATTTACAATGAAATTACTTACTTTATAGTTAAAATCACGCCTATCAGGCAACATATGGAATAAATCCTAGTTTAATGATGATGTAACAAGTTTTGGCAGTGACAGGAAATGGCGCTGGTTAGTAATATTATAGAACCAGCGAAAATTTGCTGTCTTCGGTGAGTTTTGTACGTTGTATGACGTTACTCTTTAATCCACGGTTCTACAGAATTACTGTATTTGACAGCTATGTACAATCATCTATGGCGTCGAAAAGGTAACTGGTTTTGGCCGCATTTCCTGCATATTTCTTTTGTATTATAAATAATTTTTCAACATCCAAACGTTTTTTTTGGTACCTGTTTTCCTGTTCCAATGCTACTCGAGTACCCGCTGTGTTTAATTTCGTACAGGAAACTATCATAATCGTTTTGGTAAAATTAGTGGATAGTTATATTTCCGTATACATAAAATGAATAGGTTTTGTCATGAAATTTAACGGATAATGATTATGATGACGTATAGTATATAGTATAGGTGATCTACAAAGTAACATGCTATATACCTGACCAGTGGTAAGTATATTTAATTGGTCGTGACAAAAATATAGGCGTATGTTCTGCAGTTAATCTTACAAAATAATCCATGCCGTTTTGCAGAATACATGATTTCTGCTGTTACTAACGTACCCTGGAATGTTTAAGTGGTGGTGTGTCACATAACCCAAGGTGAGGCGCCGACTGCCGTCTGCCCGTGAGGCAAACCTCAACGTGTTGAACCCTTCGAAAACAGTTACCATTTAGAATCCTACCGGGCTCAGAGTTCCTTCACCTTCGATCCGCAAGTAGTCAAGCCACTAGGCTACCGAGGCTGACAGAGCAGTACAATATATGCGACCCTGGTATGGTACATGGTTGCTTTGTGGTTTGTTGGGCCAATATGACAGTAGGTCCGGTATTAGCCATACGTAGTTCCATAAAAATAAAATATTTCGTCCTTATATGGAATTACGTAAAATATTTCTCGTCGAAAAATCTAATCCAGAATAAACCGGCATTGAGAGTTCTCAGGTGCAATAACAAATACAATAATGAAACCCCGTTTCAGTGCATTCGTTGCATTTAAAGCATCCTTTTGCTTTTTCAGTAAACTTTGGTTGCATAAAATAACCCCTAAAGGTATATTTAGGTGCAAATAAAATACAACGAGAAAATAATAACGAGGGTTGTAACTCTTTCTTTTTTATTCGGGTTTAGAATGTACTTTTTATCACCAATGCAGGTAACTTAATGGTTTGCTGCCCATTTGAAACGGTAAGTTCTTTATCTTTACGTATGGACTATTCCGGTTGTAGAAAGAACTTTGAGAAACATCATTCTTGCTCTTTTACAAAATATTCTCTTTAGAATTATTTAATAGCTCTAAATCTTTACACCTCATTGACTTTCAATGACATGCAATCATTGGTTTCTCCAATATTTAGAAATATTTTTCTGGAACTTTTAAATTTCATCTCTAAAGAGAATAAAATAGGCAAAATAACTTTTAACGTATTTGCCAATTAAATAGTTCTTTAACGTAGTAACGTATTTGATATAGGGTGAACTCATTTCTGGAGCACATCGACCATTCCTTGACTGTGTGGCATACCTAGCAGGGTGCTTCACACACACATACACTTATATGCACACTTTGTCCATACGGCGGACTCGCGATAAAGACCACCTGCTTCTTCTTCCTTTTATCTTCAGTGGCTTTTAACGATTCCGACACCTGTTCAATACCCATAATTTGGAATTCTCCTACATTCCCTCCTCCCGTAATCAATGCCACATCACAGTGTTTAATATGATACGTACATTGATTTAACCATCAGTTGTCATCGAGTAGAAATAAAGGTCTTCGGGAAGGCTGTGGTTAGAATTCAAACCTTCTTGCCCGGAATCGACCTTGTCACATGACAACAGTGGCTGTACGACTGTAATAACACATACCATTCATTATTCAAGGGACACCCGACAGCGGCAAAAATAAACACTCAGTCGAACATTTTAATATGCAACATGTGTTACAATCAGGGACACTCCTTTATTAATATTGACCTTTAGCTTTTTAGGCGTTTACAATGTAAAATATAAATATTTCGATTGTGTATTGATCGGATTCAAATAACGAAATACGTAGGTACTAGGAAATGGACCCGCCGACCCGTTTTCCAAAACGTTACAAATGCAATTAACAAAACATTTTGTAACAGATTATACTGCGTATGGTGATTCTGAGTATGTAATAGTGTATAACTAACCCTTGCGAAAAAAGGCGGCAGATTAGGTGATACAATAGCATTAAAAAAAAAGTTTGATAAAATTCTTTTCATTCTCGCGGATGCTAGAGCGGTCGACGTCGAGTAACTTATACGGCCACACGTTGCTGGCTAGCTACTAAAGTTGAGGTTTGCATACCAGAAAACAAATGATAATCATCAACACAAATCCTAAATATTACGTGAACAGTGTACGACAATTCTCATTTCTGCTCAGTATTGGTCCCAATCGGTTATTGAAAACCTAAGTTCACCCCCGCATCTTTTCCTAGGGTTTGTGTGTGAACTATATAGTCACTGAGACTGTAGTCTGGGCAGCTCGGTTGATTAGAGCAGTGGACATATAATTCACAGGTTTGAATCAAGATTGAGCAACTATTCAGACCAAACATACCATTAAAACGGTAAAAATAAATTTATAGGCGATTTAATTTTTATTTCGAATGACTAAACGTTGATATAAATATTTTCACAAGCAACATTATGTAGCCGGAGGCATCCCTATCAATCTGACAAAATCCTGCCAAAACTGCGAATGAACATATTGTAAGTTTATTCGTAGTGCCAAACTAACATATTTCCGGGAAGAGCCCATTTCTAAGGCCTGTCATATGCAGAGTCGACCCTCCCTCGAAATCCCAGTTTAATATGTGGCAAAGGATAGCTCGACAGGCGGACAGACGAGCGGGGCTGTGGGACTTCCGACAATACTCCTGCCGGGAGAGAGCCCGACGGCGGCGGCGGCAGGGTCTCGTCATTATCCGCCTCGAACGGGCAGTAACGTATCGATAGAAGGAACCAGAAATAGAAAAATCACTTTTTAATCCACGCCGTTTTTAAGACTCGTCTAGTTTGCCGAAAAAATGGGGCGCCCGATGGCCACTCTCTATTCATACCAATATTTTAAATGCGAGAGTAACTCGTTCGGTCTGTTGCGTTTTCACGCATATACCACTGAATCAATTCTAGTGAATTTCGGTATGGAGATAGTCTGGACCTTGGAAAAGGATGTGATTACAGTTTATATGGGATTCTCATGTAATTTTCAGGATTTTTTTCGGCCCGACATCAGTCCACAACGGAATAAACCCGAGCGGAGCCGGGTACCTCAGCTAATACTCTATATATTGCATCCAGCGAGCATGGCGGAGGCGTAGCCATGAGTTAGTGGAATTCGTCTAACTATAGTTAGTTCGCTTACAAATTTGGGACGCGCGTGATAGAATTGCACTAAATATCGTCCTGTGCAGTTCTAACGTGTCGTTGGAAGTCGAGAAAATCTGTGAGCCCTTTCGTGATTGAACTCACTCGCCGGACCTGCCGCCATTGTATGTGCAAGTGGCTACACCGAATCCATACAGACGAGTTTCGGTTGCTACTACAGTCATTCCATGCTTGCGTTACGCCTTTCGTTTTAGATGAAATAATTTATTTAAAAAATGTGATAGAATATTATATTTCATAATCATTCCTACGAGTTGAATGGGACGAAATACAGTGGGACCACCTTGTATTATTTTAACTTTTCGAAACCCACGCAACATAAATTACTCACTGCCTCTTCAACTCAAGACACTCCTAAACTATGGGATAAAGATATGAATTTTAGACTCCTTAAAAGAAAGTTTAATATCGTATTTTATATGAGTAGTTTGGTACCTTTTTGGTAATTTCCGATTCGAATGACAAGACTATTATGTATAGTCTTCTTTTTTCATTGAATTTGACGCGATGTTAACCATAACCACCGAAAACCAGGCGCAGTGAACTAGCGATGTCTTTGTCAAGCATGTCCAAACGAGAAAACTCACTAAAAATACCATCACAAATATCGATAATCCTCGCCCATCCCTTCGGATGACCGTAAAAAATGTGAAGCAGTAAAAAATGTAAAGTTAAAAAGTATCAGCCGGCGCGGTGCAAAGTCCTCCTAAGTACGCACCGACAGAGATAATCTCAAATCGATATATCGAGCCTGTAATCCTCGGGGTGCCCTTTAGGTCCAGCGCGGCTGCCACAGTGCGCGGTGCCGAACAGTAGGGAACGAAGTAATGAACTGGGATTTTCAGAACATCTAATAATCTAATAATAATAAAATATTATAAAGGGGAAAGTTTGTAATAATGGATGGATGGATGGATGTTTGTTACTCTTTCACGTAAAAACTACTGAATGGATTCTAATGAAACTTTACAATAATATAGCTTATACATCAGAATAACACATAGGCTACAATTTATGTGCCCATGGGCTTTAGAACTTTCACGGGGCTGCGAAAACGATGCCGGTAGCGCTACTTCACACTAGGGGGAGAGGAGCCGGGGGCGGTGGCGGGGAGCGGCGGCGGGGGGAGGGGGGGGACGTGAGGGCAGACGTCGTGACTGTTTGGTGTCCGTTTGGCGAATTTTCAAGGCACTAGCGATTTGTAAAACTTAGTACATGTACATTTAACTACCCGGGAATTAGGATTGGCTAAATAGAATTCAGTTCCGCTTACGCTAAGATCGGGCTGTCATACAAACTGCAATGCTATGCACGGCTCGGCTTTGCGGCGGCAGCGCTTACTTTTACTGAAGTACGGCTTGGTATTTCCTGCAACTTTAGGACTACTTGGCATCACGCTAAATCGCCGGAGGAGCGACCAACAGAATAAAATCCTTGAGACCCAATTACTCGATTTATATGTGCATTGTATCTACGTCTAGCCTGATTCTACTAAAAACTTATAGATTACATAATATAACGCTTCATTACCAGAAGGGTAAGTAGTGAGTCTTAAAGTCTTATAACATGCGAACCACTTACCTGATTTATATGCGTATTTTATCAATGTATAGCATCTCTGGGAGCAGTCAGGTTCGAGATGGGTTACTGTTTTCGATGTTGAGGCTGGCTGTGGGTTGGAGTCCACGCAAAACTTACCTACGTTACACGTTACTTACTAGGTAAGCAATGTAGCAGTGAAAGTGCAGAAAGGTTCTCGCGGCAAATGTTTTTTTTTAAATAGCCACCAAACGTCAACGAAGCTCTAAATGGGAATTATTGGATGTTTCTCATTAAATCATGCTATTTCGGCTCGAACGATCTTGATTAAATTTGGTACATGGATACATTGTCCTGGACCAGTTTGACCCTATTTTGGACCAGTCATGTGGGCTACTTTTTATCCATGAGATAATTTGGCCGACACTAACCCGAGCGGAGCCGGGTACCGCAGCTAGTAAATATTATAAAGGGGAAAGTTTGTAATAATGGATGGATGGATGGATGGATGGATGTTTGTTACTCTTTCACGTAAAAACTACTGAATGGATTCTAATGAAACTTTACAATAATATAGCTTATACATCAGAATAACACATAGGCTACAATTTATGTGCCCATGGGCTTTAGAACTTTCACGGGGCTGCGAAAACGATGCCGGTAGCGATACTTCACACTAGGGGGAGAGGAGCCGGGGGCGGTGGCGGGGAGCGGCGGCGGGGGGAGGGCAGACGTCGTGACTGTTTGGTGTCCGTTTGGCGAATTTTCAAGGCACTAGCGATTTGTAAAACTTAGTACATGTAAATTTAACTACCCGGGAATTAGGATTGGCTAAATAGAATTCAGTTCCGCTTACGCTAAGATGGGGCTGTCATACAAACTGCAATGCTATGCACGGCTCGGCTTTGCGGCGGCAGCGCTTACTTTTACTGAAGTACGGCTTGGTATTTCCTGCAACTTTAGGACTACTTGGCATCACGCTAAATCGCCGGAGGAGCGACCAACAGAATAAAATCCTTGAGAACCAATTACTCGATTTAGATGTGCATTGTATCTACGTCTAGCCTGATTCTACTAAAAACTTATAGATTACATAATATAACGCTTCATTACCAGAAGGGTAAGTAGTGAGTCTTAAAGTCTTATAACATGCGAACCACTTACCTGATTTATATGCGTATTTTATCAATGTATAGCATCTCTGGGAGCAGTCAGGTTCGAGATGGGTTACTGTTTTCGATGTTGAGGCTGGCTGTGGGTTGGAGTCCACGCAAAACTTACCTACGTTACACGTTACTTACTAGGTAAGCAATGTAGCAGTGAAAGTGCAGAAAGGTTCTCGCGGCAAATGTTTTTTTTTAAATAGCCACCAAACGTCAACGAAGCTCTAAATGGGAATTATTGGATGTTTCTCATTAAATCATGCTATTTCGGCTCGAACGATCTTGATTAAATTTGGTACATGGATGCATTGTCCTGGACCAGTTTGACCCTATTTTGGACCAGTCATGTGGGCTACTTTTTATCCATGAGATAATTTAGCCGACACTAACCCGAGCGGAGCCGGGTACCGCAGCTAGTGGGTCATATATTTCAAAGAAGTCATTTAATTTAGAAATAAATGTTTGAATCAGTTCGGACCACCTATGATAACATGTGAACAAAAACAACAATCGCTGTAAACCACATCGTAAATAAACCTGCGTGGCGAACGTCTTGTGAGTTTTTGACCTTCGCCGTCGAGACACTCGGTTCATGGTCACCAGAAGCGAAAAAAGTTTTCATCTCACTTCAACATTAGGCAAAATCTGAAATGAAAGTTCCGGTGACCTCAGGGGAGTTACCATGGTAACGTCAGATATAATCAAAATGTGGCCTGTTCACCTGCTATGCACAGGCGACCTATTTACTGTGGTTACGCGCATGTTCCGGCGTGCATTTCGTCCGGCGAATTTAGGTATAGCTAAAGTTTTGTCTCTTCTAGAAGAGGTTTTTTAACTCTAAGTTTAAAATTACCTTCCTTAAGAGGAAAATGAGGTGATCGAGTTCCATTAAATAGCTCGTGCCTGTTTCCTCATTCAATTCAAGAAATATGGTTCTGGAATTTTGCGCATAAAATAATAAACCATCATCGGTACGTCTGCATGTTTTGGTTTTCTTGATAACTAAACTTATATCCATTATTTTTGCCCTCAAACATCTAATAATCTAATAAATATTATAAAGGGGAAAGTTTGTAATAATGGATGGATGGATGGATGTTTGTTACTCTTTCACGTAAAAAGTACTGAATGGATTTTAATGAAACTTTACAATAATATAGCTTATACATCAGAATAACACATAGGCTACAATTTATAAAGATATTGTGCCCATGGGCTTTAGAACTTTCACGGGGCTGCGAAAACGATGCCGGTAGCGCTACTTCACACCAAGGGGAGCGGGGCCGGGGGCGGTGGCGGGAGCGGGGCCGGGGGCGGGGCGGGCGGTGCGACGGCGGCGGGTGAGGGGGGGGGGGGAGTCAGTCAGTCAGCGTGTTTGCGTCCACTGCTGGACATACGCCTCTCCAATTTTCCTCCAGTCCTCCCGGCCTTCAGCGGTACGGAACCACTGCTTTCCGCCAGTTCCGCGGGGGGGGGAGTACGGTTTGGTATTTCCCGCAACTTTAGGACTACTTGGCAAAATCCTTGAGAACCAATTACTCGATTTAGATGCGGATTGTATCTACGTCTAGCCTGATTCTACTCAAAACTTATAGGCTTCATAATATAACGCTTCATTACCTGAAGGGTGAGTAGAGAGTGTTAAATTCTTATAACTTGCGAACCACTAACCCGATTTATGTGCGTATTTTATCAATGTATAGGATCTCTGGGAGCACTCAGGTTCGAGATGGGTTACTGTTTTCGATGTTGAGGCTAGCTGTGGGTTGGAGTCCACGCAAAACTTACCTACATTACACGTTACTTACTTACTAGGTAAACAATGTTGCAGTGCAAGTGCAGAAAGGTTCTGGCGACAAATGCTTTTTTTAAATAGCCACCAAATGTCAACGAAGCTCTAAATGGGAATTATTGCATGTTTCTCATTAAATCATGCTATTTCATCTCGAACGATCTTGATTAAATTTGTTAGATGGATACATTGTCCTGGACCAGTTTGACCCTATTTTGGATCAGCCATGTCGGATACTTTTTATCCATGAAATAATTTAGCCGACACTAACCCGAGCAGAGCCGGGTACCGCAGCTAGTTTTAATATAAATCTTAAGAGCCTTATTACTTCAAGCATGTCATGTGTATGGCTCATATCCTAATGATGGGTTCCAGTTACTTAAATAAAGATGGAGAACCTTGAAATGACTAAGAGCTAAACATCTATAATCACATAAAAAAAAATCTAATCTGAATTGGGCAGAATATCCAAAATGTCGCAATATCGTGATTTACTAACATGCTTATTGCATTCATCCTTTTGCACATTAATACAAATGAATTAATTTTGAAATTAATAGAAAAAAATATGATATAAATTTTATTCAAAAACGAGTTTGAAAAAGACTTCTTTAAGTAAAGATGCTTAAAAAAACTTTTTTGTAAATTTAGTATTGTAAAAACGTTTGAAGTTTAAAGAAGTGCAATTGCTTTATTTAAATATTATTTATGAATTACCGGACGCGCTGTATACGTTGCTGTTTATTACGTCCGAAATACTATATTTAAAATATATTAATGAGATTTCATTTTAGTTGAGTGAAATCGTCATTTGTTTTTTAAGTTGTTTGATTTCGTTTGTTTATTTGAAGACCTCGCTATGTATTAAATCATCAAATCATCAAGTAATGAACTATTTAGTAGAAAATACATATTATCAAAGTTATTAAATAAAAATCTAAGTACAGTTCTGTCAGCACTTTCATTCTGTGCGATCTGGTTCGAGCATTATACCTACTGTAAGGCTACATCTGCAAAAAAGCGTAGACCCGCTACGAATTTCTGTTTACGATGCGATGCGGCTGGCTTTTTAAATAGTGGCATTATTTTATTTGAGACATATTTATCATCACACTTAAATGACGATACCTAATGTCTGAGAGAAATTATATTACTAATTAAAAATGTAAAAGTATATGCTAGACACACAATTTGTGAACACAAATATTTCGATACTTTGAGATAGTAAATTCAGTATTCTCACTTGTTTATATTAAAATAAAAAATGACATCATTTATTAAGGTAAGGCTTGGAATTTTTTTACTTACAAAGGGTAAGTAAATTAATAACATTCATAAAGCAATGACATCTGCAATTAAAAAAATATATTAAAATATTTATTTATTTATTCAATTAATGTATATTATATTTGACTAATATTGACTTTTTTCTTCCTTCTTTTTTCTTTTTGAATTATATTGACTAATATAATATACAATAACAAACAATATTAACGAAACGGTGTTTAAAATTGTTTGTGTATGAATTGGTCATATGTGGTCGAACGGTCCAAATGTGGTAAGCAAAGAGATTAATAAATGTATAGCAGTATTCTTTATTTTATTTCCACTTAAAATATTTAAAATTGCTGACATCTGTCATATTTTCTGTCTCTGTCACTCACACACTGTAATCTCATGCAGGAACCATGCAGGGGTATGCAGGCGTCGAAATAATTTTGATTGGTCATGAAGACCGGCGTATAATTTGAGAAAATATACGAAGGAATTTGATAAATTTTGCACCAATCAGAAGAAGATTCCAAATTCTACCCAATAAGAGCGCAGAAGTTATGAGATAAACGCTTTGATTGGTGCAGAATTAATCGAATTACCTCACACATTTTCTCACATTTTACGCCGGTTACCGCACACGCCGGTTAACCCTGGCCTCGATAATCTGGAAAAACAAAACAAATATCATTCGAATGTTACTCACGTAAACCATTTTCCATATCGCTTTCAGTTAAAACATTGAAAACCTTTCAAAGAATTGATTGCGTGGGATGGTTACAGAAATAGAAGTCCTTTTAACGTTGCCACTTTTTAAAAAGGTTCCATGTTTAATTGATTTGACTAAACTGTTGGGGTTTTCCCTAAAGCCCTTTACTGCAGATTACATTGAAACTAGTGTTTTGGCAAACTCGATATCTGAAATCAACTATTGTGTTCAATTTACCACTAATTATGACATGTCAATCAATATATTTCCCTGAACAATAGGGATGGATCGTGAAACCAGGTCAATTCAATTATAGAAAGAAAGCTGCAAAAATAAGCATAGTCGGAAAACCGCACAAGCCAAATTTTATTAACTTATATGCGACTGAATGAAAGTTTTCATAATTTTGGGAGACACAAAAATATTTTCATCTTTGCAATCACGTTTCTTCGGATGATCTATTTCAGCCCAAACAATGCATGGTAACATTTGATACGTGTAGGCATACAATGGATGAACTAATAAATGGACCGGGAATAGATAACTATTTTAGACATTTTCCTATTTTCATCAGGAATGTGGTGTGGTGTGCTTATATCACGACACGTGATGTGATGTTAGCAGGATGCCCGCAATTGGGTATTGAATATCAAAGGCTCGTAGCGACAGAGAGCTGCGCTTTAAAACGGAACCACAAAAACTTATTTTTGAAACTGTTCTGAAAACAGTTTTCCTAATGGTGCGTAGTTGATTTACGGCTATGATTAACGATTTACAATGAAAATATATATTTTAGGAAAATCAAGTACTTGGCGTAAAGGTAAACAATACAATTATTTACTTACCATAGGAGAGAAAAGGGAGGAGAATGAAGTTTCTTGCCGGTTATTCTGCTGTGATTTTTGAACTGGCCAATGATAAATTATGACAAAGCCGAGTAAAGTGTTCTGGCTATGAATCATAAATAAACAAGCAACAAACAATAAGCAATGTGCTATTATACAAGTAATGGCGTTGCACGTTGGATTATTAGTAATAAAATATCAATGGATTTATGAACTTTAATAAAATTGTAAGAGTAATTGCACAACGTATATAATTGAAATTAATAAAAGCTAAAGAATAATAGTCAGAAATTTCGAACATTTTTATAATCTGAAATTATTGAAATACAAAATAAAAAGCTCTACTTTTCTGCTATCGATCTAATTATTCGACGTCTGTGTTCATCGAATTATGTTAGCCAGATGTATTATGAAAGTTATTTTTTTTTAATTCAATTGATTGAAATAATAACAGGGGCAGATTTTTATTTTCATTTTATCTTCCAATTTATCTTTTATCACTTTTAATTCGGAAATGCGGCGTATTTTAACAAAATTTGTTATTTTTTTTGTTGATTGCTTAATAATCTAATAGCTTTAATGGCATCCTTACCGCACCGTGATTCCAGTGTCATTTTAATATGCACGGATCGATCTTATAAAATGGAATGGATTGAACTCTATTGACCGGGCGTATTTAAAGCTCAGGATATGTCCCCTGTATAATTAAGTAGCCAGCACCACCCACAATAATTCAGTGCCACGGCATGAATAGAGTGGGGCGGAGTCGGGTTGGCTTTAGTGCATTAATTATTATCCGTTCAGCGGACTTCAGCGGGCGGCGAGACGGCTGCTGACCGGAAAATTCGTGCACGAGTCCGCGCCGCAAATAAAGTCTCATTTACGCGGGGCGGTGTATCCCGGTTTTTAGGAACATAAGTAGGTCCTGGCTTGGCACCTAGTTACCATGTCGTGTATTGGGAGGATATCCAAGTTATTCCAATCCTCAAATGTCTGTAAGCAGTTACCTATCGACATAAAAAGAGAAACAAATGACAGACAATTTAAGAAAAACTTGCTGCTCGTTTTACAACGAGACTGTCCGGTTCCTGCTTCCACCACAGACCTTAATTGATGGCGAGGATTCTGACGTGCGAATGGAAATTATCTTACATTTTAAGATACAATAACGAAGCGTATTAAGATTTTCAGTTTTTTTTTATGCGGAATATTTTATTTTTATAATTAAAGAAAGAAGTGGAATGTTAAAATTCAGTTAAGCTAGCGTTATAAAACGTTGAGTAACGTAAGTAAGGCACTGGTACGAGCCAAAACGTGAAGTTTATTTTTATTATTTTATATGTAACTGGACATGGATGGCTAATACCAAACTGGCGACACACCACATGGCGACTAGATGCCATGCCAGGACCTTCATTACATTGCTCGGCTCGATTAAACTGGATGAAAAACATGGACAATTTTCATTCCCGCTTCGACTATCGTGTTCATTCAATGCGATGGAAGAGTATAGGTATTTATGTTTCCATTTTACATTTGAAAATACTATAGAAAAGTCGTCAGCTTATGTTTTTTTTTGACAAACCTATAAATCTGCATATGTTACCATAAAGTTGATCATTTGTTCAAATATACATCTTTATGGCACCATAGCGGGTAAAGGTTATAGGATGATTATCAACAATGCCGGGATATATAGGCCGGGGTAGATACGGTTTGAGAAGCACATGAAATCCGAAATGATTTGTTTTTCTCAGAAATATATAATTTCATGTACATATGCTTACATTAAGTTTGAAACATTTAGCGGGGCCCGGAAGATAAAAAAAAAATTAAAATGTATTAAAAAATATATATCTCCTAAACAAATATTTAGAAACGGTATTAAAAAAATTTATATGTTAAGTCTTTTAAGGCGTAATGTAACTGTGAATTTGCAACAATTTTGTAATTACGGAAATGTATTTAAAAAAATGTTTTTACAAAAAAAAATCTATGCCGCGAACCTAACTTGCTATTGCTATATTTCTTTCTAGAATATGTGAAAGCAAATTAAATTCTTTAGAAACTATACAACAAACGATTTTATACGTATTTCGAATTTTTTGTTTAGCTTTTGTGTGAATGTAAACATTATAAATGAAAAAAAATGTGCTTCTAATATTTGCAACATTTTACAAATTTCACAGAATATAGAGTTTGCGGTCAGTTTTCAATTTCAGAAAATAAAATAAAATTTTCATTATTTCCTTTGCAGATATTAAATATTACAGATATTAAAAGTACAAAAAAAAAATCCACAGTTCCGTAAATAAGAAATTGTTGCAAATTCACAGTAATATTACACGTAAAATTAGCTAACATATAACATTTGTAAATAACATTTCTAAATATTTGTTTAGGAGATATCATTTTTTAAACATATTTCATATTTTATTTCTATCTTCCGGACCCCCCAAAATGTTGCAAACTTAATGTACACACGTCCACATGAAATACTACGTTTATGAGAAAAAAAATTGCATTTCGGATTTAATGTTTTTCTAAGTGCTGATTTAAGGCTAAAGTTCCTGGAGTAATACACTACCTTACATCACCACAATTTAATGTGTTTTTTTGAATAAAAATACCATAACTAAAAAACCACAACTTAGCGAAATTTATTTTACGAGTTTCAGCTAAAACGATAATTGCACATTATTTGTAAAGGATTGATATCTTTAAATTAGTGCTATTTCGAAAAGGCGTTCAACCACGCAGTGTATGCCTTTGTGTTTTGAAGGCTTTAGTGGTTTTACCCGCTGATTTCCCTGCCACATGTGAACGTGCACGCAATAGATATGGAGTAAAGAAACAAACGGTTACGTAACAAGGCTGAATTTTTATATTATAATCTTTGAGATGCTTACGGGATTTTGAATATTTCCGTTTTATAATGTTCCTAAATGCCTTTCATGTGAGAGCCTATGGGTTCAAATCGTCGCCCGGTCATGCACCACTATCTTTCTCTTTCTGAGTTGGATAGATGCAATTTCGTTGCGAATGCAAGTTGTTCCATGGTTCGGAATCCATGTTAAACTGTAGATCCCCTTCCCCTACTAGATGGTAGCGTTAACCCTCCACGGGATGATAACCCCCGCATTTGATGAAACTATGGATGAAACGGCAATGAAATATTGTCCGTTTTATCCATCCAGTTCAGTGCAGCCATGCTCTTAAAGTAAAAGTGCTGGCTGGAAAAGTTTGGCACCTAGATCGTTCGGGAATGTAGTGTATTGGGCTAATATCATGACGGTAGTTGTGTGGTAGCCATGTTAGCAAATGTAAGAAAAATCTAAATGTCAGCGATCAAGGTCAGGTTTTTTGTGCAAGAAGAGGCGGAACGAAATTCGTGAAATCCCCTTTTGAATTTGTTTCAAATACTACCAAATTTGATTATATTTTAAACTATGATTTATATTAAGATTATTTTTGTAATAGGTCTTCTAATGTTCAGATACTAAAAACATACTGGAAAGAAAAAAGTTAGTTAACAGTTTTTGGTGCAGTCGCATTGTTTTAATGACTTTTGTAGCCGTTAACAGAGAATTACCAATTTTTTAGCCTTTTTAAACTTGCTTTACCTAATTACTCTTTGTCAAAGTGTCTTTGTCTAAGCTAAAATATGTATTATGTAAGTGCTTGCACTACGATGACGTAAATATATTTAGTACTGCCTCTTGCGTAAGGGAATAGAGCCGGCCTGACGCGCATGGCTTTGTTCCGCTAACAAAGTGCGGTGACGTCATCAGTTCACGTCATGCACTTATTAGCGCCATCTGACGGCTCTTTTGTGTGCTAATGAAGTCGCCTTCATGCTCTTTTGTAGATATTTCGACTTACACTTCACGCTTTCCAAAAATATAAAAGAGCAATGGGTCCGTTTGGATGGATGCATTTTTTTAATCAAAGACCTACCAACTTGTAAACTACAGCGAGATAGTGCAGCAGGACTACACCTGGAATTCCGTTATCAGAAATCAGGAATCCTGAGTCTAGAAAACCTCTTGACGAAAATATTCTGAAGCATAGAATTTCAATTCAATCAAGGTTTTCCGTCGAAAAAATCGCTTTGAAAATAGCTATAAAACCGATTTTCTAGACTCAGGATTCTTGATTCCTGATTAGCCCTTCAGATGCGTGGACCGTGAAAAATACACGGAATTGGTGTTTTTCGGCGACAAAATAGTCTAATCGTAGGAACGGAAGCATAATCACAAAGTAGGAATGATCGTTTATTTTCGTCCAATAGTTGTACACACTCTTGAATTCGTATTTTTTTTAAGACGGGGGACCTAGGATGAATAAGAACCGTCAAGAAACGTTGCCGGGAGTCAAATTACATTTATCTACTCGCGAAAATGTTGGTCGCTCGTTTCAGTCCAGCCTTGCAAAAATTAAATTTTTGAAGTAGTTATTTTTACAGCTTCCTTTATTTGGTTATTGTATCATTTTATCACGGTTGGTTGTACATATATTTTTTATACAAGTACATAAAACCAAACATATAGTTCACATCCCTAAAGCATAACAAAGAATTTTAGAATATTGTCTCAAACTGGGTGCATTTTTTTAAACAAAGTACACAAATATAAAGCATGTTAAAGAATGAAAAAAACATGTAGAATTTAAAAAACAAACGATGTTTAGTAAAATAAATATGACATGACAATAAAACAGTTTCATGTTAAGATATAGAATTTCACGTTCATTTCTTGTATTTCATTACGCTTACTACTAACGTGGTATAGAAAAGGTAAAGCAATAGTGTAAGTCAATCAATCATTATTCTCTAAGATAATTTGATTACTTGAATATAGATGGAATCGACAACTTTTGAAACTATCGACTCATTCGATTGGTCTAGCCGTGTCGCTGTGTTCAAATTCGATCCACATCGCTGCTGCATGACGCCGCGTTTTTGTCTAATGTAGACCCACGGAACACATTAAAAGTATATAATTATAGGGCAGAACGTGACACACTCATATTACTGTGCTAGCAGCAGCTAGCATGGAACGCAATAATAGTAACTTCAAATCAAAAGGCAAGTGAAATTTCATGCATGTATTAACTTTGTTATTTAAATCGGCCCCGCATGTGCTAAGCCTTTGTAAAAGCTGTCAGGCTTTTGCTGGCTATTCCTAGAATAGAGTTATGGTCTAGCGCAACCTCAGAACGAAAAAGGAAGTAGATATGCCTTCCGCACCTACTATGAGTCCAGTCGTCGCCGATTTTCAAAAACTACTCAAGGGCGTGAGAACACCTGATTGCATTCAGTTCCATAAGGTCATCAGGGAAACTACATTTTATTATTTTTAAAAGTGACTACTACTTATTTAGGATTTTTTACAAGGTGAAAGACGCGGTGATGGTCCAGCTATATTTGAAACCTGTAACGGTTAATATCGGACCCTCTTATTCTGTGTTCAAATTTTTTTCATGAAAATGTATGAATATTTTATAATTTAAGAACGCAAAATAAAAACACTTTAATGTTTTATTTATAGCTAGACCATCAATCTACATATTTACTTTTTGGATTATCGAAATAAGTCTTGGTTACTCATACAACGTATGGTTATAAGGTGTGATGTGGGCTGATGCGCCCCCGCGGCGCCGTACGGTTATACGGCGGTGCATCAGCCCACATCACACTTCTCCTTTTTTCTTTTCTATGAGCGCAACCGTTTATACTCATAGTGACCCAATCTAACCTAACCTATTAATCAACCGATGTTCATATTTCGCTATATGTCGAAAATTAATTTTTGAAGGCTTGTAATACGAAGCTCAAAGACAATATACAATAACAAAGGAATGTACAATATATGCTCCTATTTATGTAACTATACTTGGATGGCTAATATTACATCCACCGTCATAATGTTAGCCAAACACACCAAATTCATGTAGGAATCAGGTGCTATACCAGGACCGTTTTATTTGAGCACGGCTACATTGGACTTGATGGAAAGCACGGAGAAATTTTTGTTTGCCGCTTCGAACATCTTGCATCTAAATGAGCATCTTAATCTTAATGAGAATCATCTTGCATCTTAATGAGAAATTGTCCGTGTTGTCCATCCAGTCCAGTGTAGCCGTGCTCATATAGGGAAGTTCCTGCCATGGCACCTAATTCCTTCGGGAATGTGGTGTATTGGGCTCATATCATGACAGTATTTGTGTGGTATTAACTATCCGTGTCAGGTTCCACAGAAAAGCCCAAGCCACCTAGGGGAAATGGACCATAAGTATTGCTTAGGATCCCCGTGCTACGAGCCTGAATAAAAGTTCCTGGTTCGCAATCAATATGCATCGTCAGTCAATAAAATTCACAAGGCATTTTCATGGATTTGGAAGAATATCTGACATTTTACATCACAGCGAGTTAAACGCGTAGTTGGCCAGACTGTCGGATCGTTATTTGACATTTTATTATCAAAGAAAGCGTTCGGGCGTCACTTATTTTACGCAAGCTAACAGTATTCATTCATACATATCAATGAAAAAATTAATTTGAAAAAAAAAATACAATTGTTACTATCACATATCTTACTTGGATCCATGAAGATAATAAGAAGAGCGCTTGATAGTTTTTTCTATGTGCAATCAAATCAAGTTGATTGTTCAATGCAAATAAGATTGCCAATCAAATTAAATCGGTGCTGTTGAATACGTAGACTATGTTAAAAGCAAGTACTACGTTTTTTCAGTAGGTAGTTTTTCCATGTTATTTTTTCAGTAGGTAATGTTATAGAGATTTGGGATACAGCCCCTTAAATATTAGATCAATATACGCTGTTTACGTTACCAAATCGGGGCAATATTTTCCATACTGTATTTTTACTTCAATTCCCGCATTATAGTTGACCTGGTCTGATAGTTCAATTGAATACGCCCTGGGCCTGTTATTTCTTACTAAAATAACAACGGTTTACGCCACTTCGGGCGTACGATCACAACTAGCCCAAGAGGCTGACATGACTATTTTGACAGGCGGCCGCGCGCATGACACGGGTCGGCGGCGGGGTGGCCACTCGTAATGAACCCGTTTGTTTGGCTGCGGTTATAATAATTCTGTGTGTCGCCACGGCCGCCCATGCTCCTGATATTTTATTGCACTCGGCACGCACATCGGACCGTGCTGGCTCGCGACGAATTCGGGCCGAGCGAAAGGAATAGTGTGAACGGTCTCTCAAATTAATGCAAGTTCTAAATTTAAATTTTCCTAACACGGTATAAACGTTGCCTTAGCCCCGATTGCAGGAAGAGAGGTCTGAGTTAATCAATGTTCAAACACGTCACTTTTAGTGAACCGCATGGAGTTGACTCAAGTACTTTCCATACTGGCCATAAAAAGTGACGTATATAATCATACGTTTACATTGATTTTGATTTTGGGTCCTTTTGTGCACTCGGGCCTTAGAAATCTTGATCAAGGCTTGGTGATCGTTACATATTTTTTATTATTAATGTTTTTTGGTGCAAAATTAGCTGAATCATTAAATACGAATAGACAAATATAGATTGAACTTCCGATGGCGCTAGAATTATGTGTCATGTATTCAATTAAAAACAAAATATTTAAACGAACTAGGTTGGTATCCTGCTAAAACTTAATTCAAGCAAT
Source organism: Incurvaria masculella (assembly GCA_946894095.1). Lineage (NCBI taxonomy): Eukaryota > Metazoa > Arthropoda > Insecta > Lepidoptera > Incurvariidae > Incurvaria > Incurvaria masculella. Next base: position 12,890,992 of record OX335643.1, read on the forward strand.
ATTTCCGGTGTCCAGTAAATGAAATAATGAGATTGTTTAATCCTGTTATTTAAGAAAGATAGGCGGGACCACCTATTTGCGTAATGGTTAGGTGTATTGTATTTGGTTCCACAATAAATGATGTTATCTGCATTTGAAAATGAATAGTCTGCAGGTGCATGCCACGACTATTCCGATAAAGTGTATTTTGTAATTTAAATTACTTTATTAAAAATATTATACGAATGTGCTAATTTTTCAACCATTTGACCATTTTTATGATTCCCTTCTAACCAGGTGGAGGCTAATATCTCAATATATTATTTTCTTAACCATCTAACATACATAATAAAAACAGTCTTTAAAAATATAGTTTGACAAATCCATGCTACGATCGCTACACCGACAACTCATTAAATAAATATTTAAAAGAGCTGCCTTGTCCAGCGATAAGCCAGTAGATTTATAACTGGTACAACGCTTCATGTATTTTGTTCTTTTGGCTCTCAAGATAATGTACTCACCAGTCATTCAACAATATGATTAATTTCAACTACTACGTTGATTAATGCTAGCCACTGAATTAGGAGAGCCACTAGAGACTGAGTATGGGGTAGTTTATATTAAAATATATATATGTGCGTACGCTAGGACCTCACATAAGACATAATTAGACTAGTAGTAGTATATTGAGCCTAGTTCTATTACGCGGCTGCCTTGATACTGCAGGTAACTTTGCTTAATCATGATATTACTTCATCAAATTATGTTTCAGAAGAAATTAGTTGTCATGCCAGGGCTTTATTAAACATAGCGATATTAAACAGGATTAAAAAGAGGGAGCATGTTTTATAGAAGCTCCTTCTCATTATGGCACACGGCCTGTCCTATTACCTAATAAGTAGAGTAGCTTGTATTGTATAGCTTGGTCAATAACACATAAGTCTTTTTTACATAGTCCAAAAGCTAACCGCGTATTCTTTGGCATATTTGGAGCAAATAAGGCGGATGACATTTACTTGTATGATTAAAAAAAACCTACACACAAAATGAATGGGGAAGACGATTTTTTTAAAGTCGTACTACAAAAAGTTGTTCATCTTTTTTGCTACAAATATGCCAAGGAATATGTGGACAACGTTTGGACCATGCCTCCGCTAATACCCTGTATAAACGAAGTAAAGTTTGAAAAGAAGCACAACAAACACATTCTTTGTGCTCTGGGTTCCTGAAAAAAGTTTACTTTTACAAAACCTTTCCATCGGGAATATTGGTTTGCAGTTATAAATTACGTTAAAATGCAAGTTTTTAGAAAATTGTCGAATTTTACCTATTATTTTAATTTACCAACGCTTCAAATCCTAAACCAATGTATACCTATAAATCCAGGTGCTAAAAATCCAAGAAAATGTTTTAAATCAATTGGTAAATTGTATATGTTAGGTACTCGTACGTGTCATAACCGACGTTATTCCACTGTTTCCCTGTCAAAAAATACTCTACACGTGGCTGAAAAAGGCCGAAGTCGTAATTAAAAATAATTATAATACACGCAAATGTATGCAAATGAATGAAAATTGCCTTCACACCCCGCTGAAGTTAAACAACCTTGGATTAATTGGAGGCAGCATGGAGAAACAAGGGGAAAATGTACGTTATTGTAGTAAGTACATATTATTTGAGGTCTTAATCTTTAAATTTATTTCAGCCAAGGTAATTTGCTATTTCGTAAGATGTAGGCCAATTAATTAAGTGGGTTAGGTGTATGTTCTTAGGACCGTGCCCGTTTTCGGTGCTCAGTTTTTGGTGCCGTTCCCACCAGGGAAGCGGGTCATAGTGTGAACGTTTTTAATTACCTAGGTATATATTATTAATACTTGCATTTAGATTTGAAAGTAACATTAAATAAATGGGTTCGCCATTAAGAAAACAAATCGAAATACTGAATGGATAAAAACATCTATATAACTATCGAATCTGCCCACAACATTTCACGAGAATCGATTCGACCTGTAGAGGAGAACAGCCGGACAGCCGGATGCTGGACAGATATACAAGAGCTATGTTGCCCAAGTTAAAATTGAGACGCTACGCTCACGCTTCACGCGTTGCTCGATCAAAAGGGTAAATTAAGCAAGGCTGTAAGCACTAAAGAGAAGAGGATGGAGAAGTGGCGTTTGGTCGTTGTTACGACTCCGCCGTATGGACAAAGTGTGCATATAATTGTTTGGGAAGCCGCCACGCATCGTAAGTAACACAGTCCAAACACCACGCCACCGAGCGCATATATGTTCTACAATTGCGTTCGCCGAATCAGTTCCAATGCAGACAAACCCTCCACGCTTGCGACTACATTGCTTGTGGCATATACTTTTAAGTTGTTGTTGAGTTGGTAGGAGTTGGTGGCTGTCTTACTCGCGTTAAGGCTATCGTGAAGTCATAGGAAATCTAAGAATTGAAAAATGTAAGAAAGGCATTCTTTGTCCATTGGCCAAGGCACAAATTTGTGTGGCAACTGTCACTAAACTAACGAAATCACACGAGAAAGCTTCATTCTATGTCAGTAAATTTTATTATAATTATGTTTTTCATTAAAAAAATTTAATACATAATATGAAAATAAATATTTTTTTCCATTGCTTATTAGCCAATATTTTCCAATCTAAACGGTATATTAACCAGATAAAAAATACAGACGTACCTATACTTCGACAATATGTTTTAACATTCAATACATTTAAAACGTTACATTTCTAAAATCATGTAAACAGTTATCGTCCTTAGTACGGGGAATTGATAAGGTAAGGACTCTCTTAACACTACGAGGTTTTGAAGACTCCATGATAGAATTATGTTTTTTCACAAATAGGTCAACATTTTAAAGAAGTGCAATATGGTCAATTCGAAAATTAAATTTCATGGCACAGTGAACTATACCCCGAAGTGTCAACTCAATCATATTCATTAGTATAGCCATTAGCTGGGCAGAAAATGTTAATTGAGTTCCAACCACTATTTCACAAGATAATGGACTTAATTGAACTCAGAAGTAGTTAAGGAAGATAAAAGCCAAGTGAGATAGTCCCCATATAGCTGCCTCCCTAAATAGAGATTAATGGACCCATGGTGCCTGCGCGAGGATAGACGAATATACACTCTTAAATTTGTCCAAAACCATATTAATCGTAGCTGTGTCTATCAAATTTACTATGTTCTATCCTCATTTCAATAATTTTAGCTGTTAAAAGTTTTGATACTATGTAACTGTTTAAATTTATTTTATTCCTTTTGTACACAATAATTTATTTCTTATTTTAATCATTGTGTCTATAAACATGGAAGGAAAAATGACATTCAGACTGAGATAAATAGTCGTAACAGAAACATGTTACTTAAACATTACATTGTTACATTACTGAAAATGTCTCTTGGCCTAAATTCCCAGCTATATATTAAAGCTATATATTATAAATTATTTGGTCGAAGACAATTTTATCCTTAAATATAATTTTTAATTGAACATTCCAAGTCATAAATTGATTACAAAGCAAAATTCCACTATTTTACTGTGTGTAGAAGTAGACTCAGCGTTACCAAATTGTAGATATTTTCTATATATTTTACGGTGTTTCTGCCCGTTGAGAATCCAATATCACATATTTTCCCAAAGCCTATCCAGTGGTTCAGACAATTTATTCGCTTAAACTTGAAATAGGTCAACTATATTTATTGCGAGTTGTGCGGCTTAGTGAAATGTCGACTATCCAATTAGTTTTTCGATTTGAAACGGACGGGTTCGGTATTTAATGAAGTTTTCATAGAACAGCTACAGACAGATACAAGATAGTTACCTGAATTTCTGAGTCAGCGGGTATGGGATTTAATAAAGTTTTCATAAAACAGCTATCAATAGCTTGCAGAGAGTTGACTGAATTTCTGAGTCAGCGACAAAGCTTACCACATTTTGTAGATATATTCTGGGTTGTATATGGTTTAATAAACCATTAAAATGTAGACTCAACTAACAAGAAAAGTTTCCAACATCAAGTTTGACGGATTGTTCATACGTAACCTAATTCAGTTTTACTTTGAAATTTATTCCCTATTCAAAATCAGTCGATAATCTCGCCTTGTACATTTGAACAACACGAACAAGTAGGTACTCCGTCCTTCCTTCTCAATTACACTTTTGTTATATTTTTACTTATTTCTTAATATTAAAATTTTTTTTTATTTAAACTCGCCAATAACCTATAACTTTAGGATCAAACCCGCATTCATAAAAAAAATCCGTGTTTACCATACAGTTCAATGTAGTCGAGCAATATAAAGAAGGTCTGACACGGCACATATGTAGTTCCCATGTGGTGTGTTAGGTTAATATCATGATAGTATTAGCTATCCATGTCAAATTAAATAAAAAAAGATGGTGATGTTTTTTTCGTGCATAATAAATAAAAGTGTTGAGGAGCGACTTAGGTTAGCGGGATAATCGGATATCGTTTAAAGCTGACTCTAATGTACTAGCAAGGAGATGGATCTCCGCGTGTCTTTAACTGCGGCTCCGCTCGCTAGCTAGAATTACTTCACTTTTTGTTTCGTTTACTCTTCAGTACCTCAACTTACTGATTGCTTTATAAGTTCAAGTAATAATAATAATTTGTTTCACTTTCAACTGTTACAGTACTTTTGGCTGATCTCCGTGCCTACTATCAACCAAACTTGAACGTAAATGCAACACGCAAATATAGTCGTAGACGCTTTGGGGGGTTTGTGTTGTTAGGAACTAACTTGGCGAACGGATTCGCTCGCGCTGATGATAATTGGAATGGAGGCACACGATGTTCGGCCGGCTTCCCATATTTAATTTTATTTAATTAATTTCAACTTTTCATAGTCCCACTACACGTCACAAGTTACGTCACAAATTGACAGTTTGGGGTGATAGTAGTCAAACCACAGGATTATGTAGACAAAATGTCCATACTATGACGACCCGGGTTACAATTTTCTATTCTATGGTCGTCTTTATGAGTTATTGAAACAAAGATAATCAAATTCTGTGGAACCCCAACGACGAAAATGCCTACACGGATAAGTACGAGATGAAGTTATGAATAAAGACAGTAATATCCTGCAATATAACTATGTTTTAATTTGAAAAATAACAGAAAAGGCAGACAAACGTATTGATTGACTGAGGTTTGTTAAGAATATATGATTTTTAAATGATTTTCTAACTACACTTGTATGAAAATCGTAGCTTACCTTAAAAAGTAAAGTTGCCGTAAGTTAGTAAACACAAGGGTCAAGAAAAAAATCTTTTTATTCCGAGAGTCTCAATATTCTACTCATGTTCTCATAAAACTGCTGGATCAGATACCTTCCGGATAATCTGATTTATCGCAGAGGCTGTCCTTTCTGAAAAACCTGTCTGCCCTTGATGTGATCCTACTTTCATTGTGCTTACTTGTTTCTCTCGATCTCTGAATGACACGTGTCTGAGAATTCCAGATTTAGCATCGTGCGTATTGTATGTATATAGAGATCATGAAGCAAGGACATACAGACGTTAACTATAGAAAACATTTTAATATAACCATTTATATTTTGACTGTTTTTTATAATCTTCGGCGCGATGACGATATTAAATTTTGGAGTACTCCCAAATTTACAAGTAAGAGTTAGACAAATTCAAATTGAGCAGGATAAGAACTAGCGACTTTAAGATGACGTGCTTCAAGGATCCTTATACAAGCCAAAATATTGATATTGGCATACATACCTCCTACCTAAACATTAAATATAAAAAAAGCGATTATAGGTAAATGCTACCTATCTGCACATTAGACGTACTTGCTGAGCCCAAAACACTAAAAATTAACTTATATATCCAGTATTGTAGCGGTGACCACTCGTTTAAAATATTTAGCTTTCTAATATTTGAGCACCACAAATTAAATTAATGGGTCTTTATCTATGAAATTGGAGATTTTGAAAACAGCATTTTTAGATTAAATTAGCCGTAGATTGTCGAATTAAAAAAAAATATTCGAAAGCTATGTCATTTTAATGTTAAATTCAGTCATTTGTTTTTAAATCTAGTTTTGTTTATGTGAAATTATGGTAGTTTTTAGAACCATGGATATGAGTTCCTTACGTGGAAATACCTTTGCCCAAACAACACGAAACATTAACGACGTGTACGGGTCTAACACTGCTTGCATGCTTTACATGGTCTAACACTGCTTTACATGGTCCATTATTGGTACAATCTTTTTAGATCTGATCTTTTTAGAGCGGATCCAACTCAATCTATGGCTCAGCTGGATTTGGAGTTAGTGTCAAAACAACATTGAAGCACTTTCGTGAAATCGGAGATAAAAAGCTAGATGCGTGGGTGCATCATGAACTAAGCGACCAACAGCGAGATTTACGCGTCGAAGCATGCATAGCACTACTGGATCGGCATAGAAACAAGCGATGATAAGTGGATCCTGTACGACAACCTTAAGCGTTCGTCTAAGTGGGTAGACCCGGGTGCAGCACATAATCAGTGCGCTAAAAATAAAATGATGGTGATTGTCTGGTGAACCAGTGCCGGACTTGTGCATCATAGCTATGTACATCTTACAGAATGATACAAAAGTGACACATGTCTATTGCCAAGAATTGCAAACACACACCACTGCACCGCACACATTACGCTCAGAACTCAGTTATTGCACGACTTTCAAACACCTACAATACCAGTTTTAGTGATGTAGATATTTTTATACCAAAGAAACTGAAATTTAAGAATGATATAAAAAAACAATTACTGGCTAATAGAAACATCCACATCGACCAGTAAACATCCATATTTTCAGACATCTCAAAAAACCACACCTACACACACACACACACCCTATCACACAAACATACACACCCTACCTCACACACATACATGTTAAACTTGTTTAGTAAAGCGCTTTCTAAATTGTAAAACTGGAGAAAATCTTTTATTGGCTTTATTCTAGATATTTAAGTTAGAATTTAAGTTTTACTATGTAAGCTGTTGATTTTCCTATGAAATAAATAAATAAATAATAAATAAACAATGATGAAGAAGCTCGCAATTCAGCAAGACATCGATGAGCAAGACTGGTCAAGCTCTTGCTCGTCGCTTCTCCACGACAACGCGCGAGCTCACAATTCACGACCACAGAACAATTAGGAGGTAAGAATTGTGAAGTGGGCGGAACTCGCGCGCCGGTCTTTAGCGGGGACCCGCGCACTTCATACGCGCATGATTCACTCCTTTGCGGCGTTCCTGTGCATATTGGTATCATTGAACGTATGACTTTGTCCACTTAGCTCGCTGAGTTGGACCTATTGGTATCATTGAACGTATGACTTTGCCCACTTAGCTCGCTGAGTTCTAGGTATATATTCTGTAGGTATACCCTACAGTCTGTCGACATGAGAATCTTAGTCGACTCAAGGTGTTCAATGCGCGCGGCACATCAGCTAGTAACCCAGTTGTTCGAGCGATCCGTATTAATTTGATCCTGGCTTTGTTTGTGCCACCGGACGGGTGCACTGTGCTGCAAATCAAATGGACGACTCTTGATTTGTAGACGAGCTTGCGAGTGCTCTTTTTGGGGTGAACTGGCGTGTGTTTTTTATGTTACTGGACATGAATGGCTATGACCACACATACCGTCATGATAATGTAGCACAATATTTTGCTAATGTGAGAGCTGCAGATTAAAATGAAACTCGGAAAGCCACTATACCGCTTGTATTAGGTTAATTAAACTTCAGAATATCCAAATTCATAAGGCCAAATGGATAGTCGGATCGAGAAGCCTCAGGTTTTTTTTAAATTATGTTTTACTAGAGTCACATGTCAAATTAAAAAACCGTAACGTTGAGAGTGAGCGTAACAATACAAGCCCAAAACACCGAATTCATGAAGGAATTAGGTGCCATGCCAGGACCTTCCTGGGGTCCAGCCTTGCAGTATATTCGTAAAGTAGTTCTTTTTACTGGGCTCTTTCTTCAATTAATGTGTCCTTGCTTCACGGTCGATTATACATACATACATGTCACATTCCTTGGAATAAGCGACGTACCTGCTTAGTACGAAAAAGTATATTTAATTAGCATCCACTTGCGCAAGCTGCCTCAGGTTTTTTTTAAATTATGTTTTACTAGAGTCACATGTCAAATTTAAAAACCGTAACGTTGAGAGTGAGCGTAAAAATACAAGCCCAAAACACCGAATTCATGAAGGAATTAGGTGCCATGCCAGGACCTTCCCTTCATGTGAAGCGGCATTGAACTAAAAGGAAAACACGGACAATTTTTCATTGCCTCTTGGACCATGTTGGTACCGGGCAGGATTAACCCTACCACCAAGTTTAGGTAAAGAAGGGGACCTACAGTTTTACATCGAATCCGAATCACGGGAATCCAATTTTTTTTAACATGATCGGTTCCTGGTTCCCTGCACCCTATTGCAGCTCAAGCGGTGCTCTTCACGCCAGCTGACTCGAGTGGCGGCGGAGGCGCGGGGCACAAAATGTTCACAACATCAGTTCGGCTGTCCTTGATATTTATTTTTCATTCTCTTTTCGCTCGACTGCTATTTATGTATCCGGAATTGGAAAAACTAGCGTTGCTAGGCCCAAAATATCGGCGTAAACTTCGACATCTTTAACGCTATACATATTACGAATGTTTTTTTTAGGTTATTTTAAAATTTCATCTCAGTCAAAAAGTTGATCTGGTCATGGTGCCAAACAAAAAAACAACAATCGTTGTTGTTAACATTATTTCTGCCTACTGAAGAATGAATATAAGAGAAACACCTAATTTGGTTGTCTGTGTCCACTCTTGTATCCAGCGCCGCCGTCTCTATCTGGATCGGGTGACGCGAGCCGCGCGAATGCCGAAATATTACTACGCTTTACCACTTTTATGTTGTGTTTCAGGATCGGTTCCTGATTTCCGATCCTGTGCTCCCTGCACCCCATTGCAGCTCCAGGGTCGTGGCTCGCGTCACCCGATCCACATATACACGGCGGCGCGGCACACTAGAGGGGGAACGCAGCTACGGACAAGCAGATTAGCTATTTCTATTATTTACTTAGTAGGCAGAAATAATATCAAAAAGTTGAACTAATTCGCGATTTTTTTCGAGCGATAATTAGCTACGAAATTCGAAGTGGATTATCTTAACAATCGTGGATTGATCAGCGTCGACTTTTTAAATGAGAAATACTTTATCATTTTTTTTTTGTGTAATACTTATTTTATTTATACATTTGATTTTGTCGGAGAAATGCTTGAAAATCAGACATTTATTTTCATATTAAGAATGTTTTATTGCGGTTCAAATATCTTATTTATGTTTTAAGTAGAACGCATTTTTAATTGTACTTCAAAGAAAACCTGAGCCTGTAGATTGATATAAATTACAGAAAATTATTTTTTCCAGTAATAAATTTATTTGAATTGTAAGATTTCCCCGAAAATAAAGCCGTGTTCGTCTAGTCGTGGCTTCGATTGGTGAATGAACGCAAAGTGTAGCCTTCGGCGGAAAAAAATATTCCTGTTATTGGTTCAGTAATAATTGGTTCGTCGACGACCCGAGACGTATCCCAGAGTTTAAGGACCCTCAACACCGAAGGGATGTACTCGTAAGGGGTTTTTCTGTGAATAATTCTAAGAATAATGCTCAACAGGGAGGGAATACACCGAATCTCTATCAGGATTCCCCCAACTCGGTCGGTAAACTGTGAAATGCAATCCCTGTCCAAGTATTTCCCCCAAAACATGGCCTGAAGATTCATCGCGCCGACTATGAAAACCGCTGTCTCCATTTTCCTAAATTGGAGGGTTTATGTATATGTGGGAACTGACTTAGCGAACGGAATTGAGGAGCACATTTCGCGCGCGGTAGCGATGTTTTGAATGTGTGGCACGCCACCCGTGGCTGTAATCTCATACAATTATATGCTCATATTGTCCATACGGCGGCATCAATATTACGACCATATGTCACTTCTTCTTACTTTTCTGTTCTGTAACTATATCAGTGTAAAAACGTCTAAATTTTTTTTGTACTAATAATCTATAATACCTAACACTTGGCACATGACTGCGCCAAGGATTTGAACCCATAACCTCTCTCATGAAAGGCAAGTCCTCTAGCCCTTACACCACGAGCTGTACATAAAGTACATTAATAAGTTAAAACCAATCATATATAAGCCAAACTGCAGAAGCAGTATTATTTGGCAATAAAATTATCTCATCATAAAATGTAAACAGAGTGTTACTGACATCGCATTTATGTACGTAGGTAAACACAAAAACCCGGCCAAGTGCGAGTCGGACTCGCACACGAAGGGTTCCGTGCTTTCGTAGAAAAAAAATCACGTTTTTTGTATGGGAGCCCCCTTTAATTTTAATTATTTTTTAATCTTACCTATTTGTTGTTATAGCGGCAAAATAAATACACTCTCTGTGAAAATTTCAGCTGTCCACCTGTTACGGTTACTGAGATACAGCCCTGTGACAGACGGACAGACGGACGGACGGACGGACGGACGGACGGACGGACGGACGGACAGCGGAGGCTTAGTAATAGGGTTCCGTTTTCACCCTTTGGGTACGGAACCCTAAAAATGCATATTTCAGACTAACAACAAGTATTTTAGGCTATGCAACGACATCTAAATTTATTATTTTTAAGACATGATAGTATATCCCTTTCACTGGTAATTCTAAGTACGCATCGCATTTTTTAAAAAGCAACATTCTCGGTTAGTAATGAAAATAATATTACCTTTTCAACTATCATAAGAACCTTTATTAATGGGTAATGGTTATTTAATAACATATCAGCAAACAGAATTCTTTATCAGAGCTAGTCTTCTGTCTTCGTGTATACCTGTCTCCCGCCTTGTTGGCTCTTTGACCTCTCTGTTCTGTTGAAGTCTCGATACATCCTTTGTCCTTTTGTATGCCACTATTTATTCAGTTAGGGATATATTGTGGTGAAATGTCCTTTAAACTTGGGGGCGGAGCTCTGGTAATCGGAATGAAACACCTGGATCTCTTGACTTCAATGTTTATGTAATTAATAAAGACCCTAAAAATAATAAATTAAAGAAAAAATACTCGTGAAGAAAAATAGTCCTTTTTGTTTCAAGGTGTCGCGAGTGACAGACTAAAATAAGCTCTTTATATGAAAAAGAACTTTTTAACAATAATTATGAATCGCCAGGAATATCTGGTGACAATATTCCTACGTTAGTTGGCTATTTTGTAACAAGCCCTCTAACTGAACACCATTTGAATTAAGAAAAACATGTTGTAACGGCATTGTATAAAATAAAAAACACGCGTGTTTTGCAAGAATAAAATAAAATTTGTTCAGATTGATGAATTATGTTAAGATGTTCACTAAAAATCACCATTTCCTACGCGAAATTTATTTATTTCTTCCGTATTAATATCAATATTTTCATTATGTTTTAAAAGCAAGAGTTAATTAATTAAGAGAGGATGTTTAAGTTTTTAGTAAGATATTGAACAAGTCAGTGTTATAAGTTTAGCACCAAAACAAAGTGAAAGGATAGGGTCCACTTTTAAATTTTTCAAAATGTTGTCATGTTTAAAGAATCAAACGAAAAAACCAGTGTGTTAATTTCATTCATTGATTTTATAATAATTCAAAAATTTTATAATGCTTGTACTGGTGTCCCAAAAATAACGCAAGATTTAAATTTAACATAAAACACGTTGTTTACCTTATATTGCTATTTTTTTATTGATTCATAAAGTACACAGGATAGGGTTATGTATGGATAAGCACATCGGACAAATGGCCTCCGAAGCTTTGCTGGCGCATACGCTCTCTTTTGTCGCACTTTTTCATGACCATTACAATACATGTGGCTGAACTTCGTTGATGCAGCGTCTAATTTCCTCCTTCAAAACATGGGTGGTTGAGGGTTTTAGACTAGGAGGTCGCGACAAAAATGGTAACGATAACGTAAATGGCTGAAACTGGGTTCACGGGATAAAGACCAACCCTCTGAAGCCAAATGTGTCAGTCTGCCTGTTCCAAGTGGTTGCGTTACCTAGATAAGGCGATTGAAAAAGTAGTTATGGTGACAAACAATATATATGATAAGGTAAATGGATGTAAATGACGAAGCATGAAAATATCAGTACATACTTGCTTAGCAATACAAAAACTGAACAAATCTTTGATTGCATTTCTTAGTTATAGGCGATTTAGGTTACAGATATAACTTTAGGTATATTTAAGTATTTAATAAAAAAACCGACTGGTTATTGTTGTATAATTAATAGGTATCAATGTTTCCAGACAATCAGTATATTCATCAGCAGGTACATACCAGCGTATATTTTATATAGCCAATCTAGATAACGCAACCACTTGGCGCAGGCAGACCGACATATTTAGCATCAGAGGGTTGGTCTCTAACATGTGAACCCAGATTCAGCCATTTACCTTATCGTGACCAAAAATGTCCTGACCTCCCGGAATATTTGTTGGCATAGACCTTTTATTTCAAATGACCCCATTAAAAGAAATCCAATTGTCTTAACTCACAAAATCTAGGGGAGCAATTCTGATCACCGAAAGCGGGAGAGTACATGACCAGGAAATATCTCTTGCACTAATTGCATTATTTCACGGGCTGCATGACATGTGGCTCCGTCTTGTTTAAACCATACTCCTTCCACTTCAATATCATCCAATTATGTCGCGATATTGAGCACTATTAACAGTCACTGCTTGACCAGCCTTATTTTGGAAGAAGTGTGGTCCAATGATGCATCCAGCGACATGTTGTGGATGCATTTGTTTTTCGACAGTTACATGTGGGTTCTTTGAACCCCAAATGCGGCAATTCTGGCGATTAACAAAGCCATCCAGTTGAAAATGTGCTTCATTGCTTAGGATGATTTTGATCGAAAAATTAGCATCCAAGGAATGTGACATGTATGTATGTATAATCGACCGTGAAGCAAGGACACATTAATTGAAGAAAGAGGCCAGTAAAAAGAACTACTTTACGAATATACTGCAAGGCTGGACCCGAACCAGCAAAACATACCATTCGCGGGTATTGCGTCTACCAATTTCGCCACCTGCTGTATACCCATAATTTGGAATTCTCCTACAGTCCCTCTTCCCGCAATGAATGCCTCCTACTAACACAGTGTTTAAGATTATACCTACATACATTGATTTAACGCTTCATCTGCTTTGCGGACATTGACTGCAAAGATTGAACAATCAAACATATTGCCGTCATCACCAACATCGTATTTGGCATCAGACGCTAGAGCCAGTCCTAGGTTGACTTAAGTAAATATACTTTTTCGTACTAAGCAGGTACGTCGCTTATTCTTTTTACTGGGCTCTTTCTTCAATTAATGTGTCCTTGCTTCACGGTCGATTATACATACATACATGTCACATTCCTTGGAATAAGCGACGTACCTGCTTAGCACGAAAAAGTATATTTAATTAGCATCCACTTGTTTATGTTCAATAATCCATTCAACGAACTCTCTTCGCCGTGTATGGTCTTCAGTTCTTGTGTCAGTTGAACTTGCAAGCATGGAGATGCAGATCTTTACAGAGTTTCTTGAAATGTGCAATTTTTGTCCACGCATGAAGGTGAGGTAATTACTCCTCCATGTACTGTCGAATTGATGTTGCTGGACTTTCACCAATACTCTCACGTGCTGCTTCAATATTGACATTTGAACGGCTTGTTTTTGGACGATCAGTGTGTTTATCATCACCAATTGATCCAGTCTCTCTGAATTTTTCAATTACTCTCTTCACAGTTGATGAAGTTCCGACCATATTTTGTAAGAAATTTTCGAACTGTGGCCGCAAAACTTTCATTATTTTTTAAATATTGTTTAACAATAAAAACACGTTGTTCTATCGTGTAACGCTCCATTTTTACTAACCCTAAACTGTCAGTCAACACTATATTGCACAAATGGCGCCATATTAAAATATTGCGTTAATTATGGGACACACTTTACATTAAATAATAACTTTATTGGAGTGAAAACAATTTAAAAACAGCTAAGTTGTCAAAACATACTCAATCATATAATTTTGACATAGTATTTGGTTATGCATATTGCATACACATTTGCTTTAAATAAATTTCTGTAGCTTTGCCGTAACCAGGCGAAAATAAAATACTGCCAGGGCTCTCCTCGCTAGTAGGAACAGGTGCCTTTTAAGAAGTATTAGCGTAGACAGTACTTCGGCACATTCACAGTTTCCCCGCCTTATGCCCCCATCCTCTTAAGCCAACTGGCGGTGACATCACGCGGCATCCGTCACGGAGGATGTGGTGGCTTTAGGGGCTTGAGACTTTGAATAATTAAGCGTTTGTGCGTCTTCGTTACCCGCTGCTGTGTCGCACTGCAGCGAAGCGTTATCTAGTGGTGTGAGGTGTCGATTTGTATTTGTGACGATGATTTAATTTGTTTTGCATAACTAGCCGATGGAACAAGTTCTTCCATTTGCTAGTTATCCTTAGAAGGAGTTAGAAGCAAGCCTAAACATCGTGACGTAGATATAATTTGAAAGAAATAATTACAAATGTGTCAATAAATACATATTCTTACTAGAATATTACAGGCTCAACGAACATCTAAAGAACTTCACGCCCGAGTGATGTTTTAATAAAAGTGCTAAGCAGACCTCCCTACTTAATAGGCGAACATTTCTACCACCTGGATTTTTGCAACCACGTTAAATTCAATGAAATTGTTAATTATTTGTATTAAGTAATACCCACGGAAGAGAAAATTAAGGAGAAACGTCGTATGGAAATTACCCACGTTCCCGCCGTATGGACATATTGTCCATGTAATCCTATGGGAGCTCGGCCGTGCTTTGTGTGTCACGTAGTCCAACCATCACAGGCACGCGTGAATGTGCTCCCAAAATGCGTTGGCCAAGTCAACTGCCACCAACACAAAGTCCAAACGTTTACATAATGTTTGCGTACAGCGAGTACGTTTATGTTGGGTTGGTAGTTTTAGAAAATTGAAAACAGTGTGTCTCGTTGTAGGCGCGTTAGATGGTTCATCTCCTTCGTTTTCTGATCTGAGGTAATGACCCCAATAAACGTTCACATGTAATCGCTATAGTCCTAGTGATAACACACTCAAGTTTTGTGTATAAAAATCATTTTTCGTTTTGAGCCAGGTCTTCAGATATCTTTATAATCAGATGATAAATATCTGTCAGTGTACATATTTATTTCTGTCATTGATATAAGACAGTAATTCATACTATCCAAATCGACAGCCAGATATCAGAGCGATTCCATAAAGTTCTCTTTTCTAAATGTTTGCGATGGGCCCCAAAAAGTGGTTATGATACCTAATTAACAAGGATAAGGAAAGCAGGGTTGGGTTAATTTTAAGTCCGAATAATACTGTTAATGTTGTTCATAGGTAGATGTTGCCACTTAGATTTACTAAAATCATTGCACAATGGTGTATTTCCATAATATAAAATGTTAAAGATTGAGTGGGCGAAATGATTTTCTTTTAACTAACACAATTAATGTCATGTTGATACTATAAGCGGGACATTAAATGTATTTAGAGTATTTGTTTAATATTTTTCATTAGCTTTTATTTCACTTGTGTTCGCTGTTATGTTTTGTCTTGTTTGCATCCCTTGGTTTTTAACGGATTTAAATTGATTTTTATTCATAGCGGTAAATGGTTTTCGAAAATACGGTTTCGTTCATTAATAAATAAAAAGGAAGTAAAATCATTGGTTTTCATCGATATATGTACAGCGCGCGCATCCTTACCCAACGAGCAGTCGCGCTTTACGTTAGGAAGTCACCTGGGAGGTATTCGCTCGCACCGGTCGCCGTCAAAACATTTCCACGTGGTCGTTTATCGCCGCCTCGCAACGTTGCTGTTTATTAACATTTATAACTGTACCCACTAGCAAATTACGCGTTCACCTTGGGGAAAGTTAGCAGAAAGTTTACGACAACGCCGAAAGGGAACTTTTTCAGCGCGTTCGTGCTTGTACGAATGCCTTTGCCGGTTTTGAAAATTTATTTAGTGAATTACACGTTTAGAATCTTTATAACGATAGATTCTGCAGTGTCTAGATATTTCGGGGGATATTCTTCCTAGTTTTCTGCAATGTTCATTAATTCCTACCCCAAAAATGTTTCTCGCAAAAATCGGAGAATAAAAGTTCGTTTTATCAGAATCAACCTCCGAATCGGTCAGAGCCTTTGTGGAATCGCCTGTATAGGTCCTACTGTATGTCGTGCTGTATGTCAATGTAACCACTCCTCAAATTTTGAACGGGTTCGTGATGTTAGGTTCTTTGGCTGTGATTGTTCTAAAACATTTGTTTTAAGTTCATTAAGTTCTTGATCTCGCTGTCTGAATCCTTGATAATATAAGTACTGATATAAATTTATAGATGATAGTAACAATATTAAGGGCCTGGTACTAGCCAAATCGCAAAGTTAGACGAGGCACCCCAAGTAAACTAACTAAGTCTGACGATTATAAGTGTCATCCTTACAATATAAGATTCCTTGTCTAGGAATCGAATGATTTTCGTTAATGTATGTTTCCTTTTTCTATACAAAATACATTGCGGAAACGGTGTCCATTTCCGAACTTTTTTGACTAAATGTAGAAATCTAAAAGCAAATGGAATTTTTTGTTTATGCATGTATGCTGTTTTTGCTTATATCTAGAAATCGAATGACTTTCAGATTTCTAATGAGAAAAATCAACTTTTTTTATTTTTATTATTATTTAAATAAATGATGGAATAGAAAAATATTAACAATCCATTATCAGTCTGGAGTTCTATTTGGATTTGCTGAAGCGTTTCACTACATATTATTACATTTGTTAAAAAGTGCATTTGTATGGCGCGAGTAGTTGGCTAGTCCTAGCGCCTTAAGTGACATATTTTGCAGACTGGCAACTTTTTAGTAGCGCAAAAAAATATTCTAAACTTAAAGTAAATTCCCATCGAGAGGATTGAATGTTTAACAATAATTTTAAATAGGTAAATTCCCATTAGCCATAAATTAAAATGTTTAAGAAAAGGGAAATGGCGTTATTTGAAATCTCACGCCATTTGTGTCGTGCTGCGGCCTAAAATGCGGAAAAAATGGAATAAACGAATCTTTCGATTGTATGTTCTAAGACCATAATTGACTATTAGCACTTATAGTGATTGAAGCACATTGAAGGCTCGACGGTATAAAGGTGCGGTTTATACAGATAATTCGTACGCGGCCTACGCCCGAGGTGTATTGGTTAATGGGATTGCCAGAATGTATTTAGCCGGAGGCAACGAAGAGCGTTTAGCCTGATTGATGGAGGTGCGGACTGTGCATGACGCTTTTCGACGATAAACTGGGTGTTAATATAGTAGTGGGAGATTATAGAAGAAAAAATAACCAACTGTTTTTATTTTTAATAAACCATTAAAACATTTAAAAAGCGTTCCTCTTTTAATAAAGAAAGGTGATGAGCCTAGCATTCAATGGCTTAATTGAATTTATCCAGACCCAATGGAAATAATAGTGGGCTTAAATCGATACCGAGACTAGAGTCACTGTCCTCGGCTATTAGATTTTTGCTATCTTCTAGCCTCATCAACTAGTCTGCGAAAACTAGTACATGGAGAAAACCCACTTTCGTAATATACATCCCTCTCTCTACCCTCATACTTCTCATTATTTCTAGTTATGACTTCACAGCTCCTTCATATGTAAGGTTAGCGTTTTGCAGGCCTAGTTTCGTTAAGATACTATAGAGCGACTTCGCTGGTAGTCCTCTTGCTCGGACTCGGACTATAATCAATTTCTCACTTTGCGGTCCAGTAAATTTTAGTGCTTGTTTCACTTACGAGCTGTGTCCCTTAGGTATATTTTTTTCCCATGGAACTGTAAGTTCAATAAGTGCGTCTTGTTCGATTGGTTTAGATGATGTTATGCAGATTTCCGAAGCCATCCGCCAGTGCTTTTACCATCAAAGCCTATCGTTAGCTTCCCCTTGTATTGAGACAGGTTTCGTCCTAAACTTGGTAGTTTAAAGGATCAAGGTTTCACAAAGTTCAGTTTCTAAAAGCAAAGTTGGTTTGACCTTTCTTAGTCCATACAATGGGCTGATGATCTATCTGGTCATTTGGGGGAAAGAATTAATCATGGCAGTAGGAATAATGGCCACTCTGAACGCAAATTTTGTATTTATAGAGCAAATGTTTGGCTGTTTCTACGAGCTCCTTACATTTTAGACATATAGAATTTGTTGATTTCACCTGAACGAGGTCACTTTCGTAACCGAGGACCAATAATACTTTAACGCAAGAGGGATGCAGAAGTCACCCGCGTAAGCCAGTCAATCTGCATTTAGATATATAGTATCCGATGAAGAAATAAAAACAACGAAAGCATATTACTCGACAATATGCAAATATAAAATTTAAAACCGTTGTATTTCTTTACAATTTTATTCTTTATTTAATTGATTACAAGAGTACAATACATAATTGTATACGATTAATACTATAGAATTAACTCAATATTGTTTTATCTAAAAGCTAAGCCGCGTAGGTGAACCGCGTAATCTCGACACCACGCTCTTACGTCGGCGTCACGATCGAAGCAATGTAATCAGGGTGATCTATGTGGACGTGGATCTTAATCCAGTTTGGGCTTTCATCTGGCAACAAAATGCGAACATTGCTTACGTAAATAATACGTTAATCTCGATTATCAGAGATGTTGGTTATGAAAGCCAGGTACATATTATTAAATATTTGATCGCTTTTATCGGGGTAGGCAGAGCATTGATTGCTGAATTATAAATAAAATATCAAACAGACAATAAACGCAGCACGGATGCCATTTTTCATTTCTGGTTGTTGAGAATGGTACTTATTTGGGTTGCAGTGTTACCAGTGGTTGACTTATAAAGAAGAGAACAAGAAATAGAAGTGTCATGTGGTCGCGGCACAGTGGTTCCACTTAAATGGGCGGAGCGGCCAAAAGTCTAAGACTGACCTAACCGCCTTTGTTACAATGTTAATATAATAAAACTTTTTATATTGTTATATTCAGCATGTATAACATAATTTGGTGGGTCAATTTGGCCTTATTTAAGGAACAAAATTAATTAAATCTCTAAATAAAATGTTATATACAAATAGTATACAAATGTTGAATATTTTTTTCCCAATATGGAATTATCTTGAAACTATAATTTCTTCTCTGTCGAGTTCCTTCAGTACCACTTTCTCACTATAGAGTTGATTATAATGCGAATATGTTTGAAACATGTTACGGCATTCACGCGGCGGGAGAAAACATTCTCCGACGTTACGAACTGATCGTTCAACCCGTTGTCAAGGGGCATCCGCCACGTTCGTACGCAGCAGACGACTCCGTTTGCTACGTAAGAACGTGTACGTACGTGGGTATAACAACGGGCTGAACGATCAGCTCGAAACGTCGGAGAATGTCTCCTGCCGCCGCGTGAAAAGCTGTAACATTTTTAAAACATGTTTATATTGCGAATGTTATGGAGTCCCTACCCGTGTTTTATTATTTCACTAAACCTGCTCAGCGTTTTTCAGGAAAAGCCTCGATTTGATCATGGAACATAAAAATCAAATCGAGTTGCCATTTAATAATTAATAGGGATTAGTTTTAATCTCTTATTTACCATTTACTCTGCGACATCTTGAAGGTACATATATCGCAGGAGCTACAAACGCATTTTGCCTAAAATATTAGGAATTTGGTTAAGTTCAGGGATATATCAATCATCCTAGTATTTTGATTTTAAAAATGAAATCTGTATTTTAGTTATTTTACTAGACTGAGTCGAGATATTAATTCTAAATATTAGGATTATAGCAAGCCCAAATTCTATACGCCGGAAATTAGCAAAATTCCTAGTATTTTAGACAAAATACGGTTTTTGCTGTTATCCTGGAACATACATGTGCCATTATTTTCTTACTTTGACCATGCAAACATTATATCCTACGCAATCTGGATACGACGCATACCGTCCGAGCCCATCTGCAAGCACCATTGAGTAAGGAAGGACTGCGATGGTGATCGTATCGATCTTGTTTCCAGTTGAAAATTATATTATTTGGTTAATTGTTGATGTACGGCTCATAAAAACATTATCAAAATTCTAAAAAGACATTGACATTTAAGACAATCATTGTTATTGCTCGATATAGCCTCCTTTGGCACGGATGATGGCACCAAGATTTTCGATATTCTGTTCCATTCCCGACGGAGCGCTGCCTTCAGCGTATCCACGCTTTCATATCTCTTTGTTGACAAGTCAGTCAGATTCAAGTCTGTAGAGTAGTGAAGCTGTAGGAAGGAGGAGTTCTGAAGAAATGAACCGAGGAACATGGTTCTCTAAAAAAAATGTGTGTTAGGCGAGCTTTGTGTGACGGTGATGAGTCTTGCTGGAACATCCAGCTGTTCGTACCGAATTGCTTACGTGCCCATGGTATGAGCGCATCATTTAACACCTTTTGCTGTAACACGCCTGGTGAATAAGTAAGTGACTCAAGATTTAATTACTTACTTGCCCGTTCGCCCGGTGCGTAAATTTACCAAAGTAACACTGTGCAGTTGTTGAAACTCGATACCATCAGGAGTGAGCGAACTCGTAAGCGAACTGGCTGGCCGGTGCTAACGCCATTATTTCTATTATCACTAAAACGGATAAGTTTCTGTCGCCACTCCCGTACTTTCATATTGGATGGCTAGCACACAGAAAGAAGTGGCAAGAGTGGGGGAACTAGGCCCAAGAGACGGCTTGATAAATGGGCTCCGTAAGCTGCCTGTAAAGTTTAACTTACCCCGCAGTACAGGTTGCGTAGTTACCTAGCTTCTCAAGAAGATAAACTGCCGGGAAAAAGCTTAAAAAGCTTGCCTTCCCGATGAATTTAGGTGAAACTGAATAAGGTGATTTCGGATCATTAAGGTTGTGTTAGTGAGAGATCATGTCCGTTTATATTTTATTGCAATTTGAAGCAACTCTTATTTAAGCAAACTTTGCGTCTTGGCTCATGAAAACCACCCTCTTTCGGGATCTCATAAGCCCAAACACTACATGGGATACCACATATAATATTATGTAATAAAACCCAGGATTTTCCTTATTTTGCAAGGTTATGTTGAACTGGATGGAAAAGACAAACAATTTTCATTGCGGCTTCGATCATGTTTAGTACAGTGATATATTAAAAGCCTGGGGGCATTAACTACTGGCGACCTAGTAAGTATCTACTATGTACTAGGTAGAATCCAAACCACCGCCAGCTTCAAAAGTTGAACTGTCACCCGTCCAGAATGTTACCGCGCCCAGTGTTGCTTATCATCAAGATTGAAACCCGAGGCGTCGCGATAACCGTTTCTAGCAGGGTAAGAGATTAATTTGATCTTTAAGCTAGGTACTCTTCAATCCATCGAAATTTCAACTTATTTCTACTCCGCCACGCAATAAATTGTAGTATTTGCATATTATTTATTATTGTCATTAAGGAAAATGTGACTTTCCGATTTTTTAAATCTGTACGCTACAGCTACAGTTATTTAATAAAGAACTGATTCTATCGAATATTTTTATTAATTTTATAAAAGTTAGTGTTTTTGTTATAGTAGTATTGTTTGTTGGAGTCCTATTCACTACGTAAAATATTCACAACGTTTAATAGTATTTTTTTCCAAAAAATGAAAACCATGCATATCGTATAATATTCACAACGTATAATGTTATACGTTGTGCATGAATAAAGTTTAAAAATAAAATCAACTCTTTGCATCATGCAGAACGTATAATAGTCACAACGTATAATATTCCTAACATGAATTCACAAAAAAAGAAAACCATGCATAACGTATAATATGCCAAGAAGCACTGCATAAATCGCCCTAATCACGATACATTTAAGGCTGAAATTGCTACGAATCGATATTTGCTACAATTTAGAAAGGCCTCCTTACGCTAATTGAGACGGTCGAAACGTCACGTGCGACGTACGCTTTAAAAGTATATACATAAGGGCGCTTATTGTATAAAAAGTTTTTGGATCATATGATATGCATGGTTTTCTATTTTTGTTAAATAAAGATTATAACGCGTTAATAAATATATATAACCGCGAATATATAAACGCGTTGTGACCATTATACGTTATGCATGGAGAAATATATAATATATATATTTTTTTAAACTTCTTCATGCACTACGTATAAAATTTTACGATCTGCCGATTATACGTTGTGCATGGTTTTAAAATTTTGTTAAAATATGACATTATACGATCTGCATATTAGACATTCTGCCGTTCCCCCGTTTGTTGTTGTACCTTTTATTTACAAAAATATAAGACTTAACATGGATCGTGGCGTAGTCAAACATCCTCCTAACGCCCCTCAGGACATCCTTCTGAGATCTGTTCAGGACCACCTAAGAAATAACTGTGCCAAATTTGATCCTTAAATCACAGAATACAGGCTACCCTGTACAACATGTTGCTTTGTGTAAATTCACCGCTTTTGTCCGTCTTACTGCCCGAAGTTACTGTTATGTGCATATTATTTATTAATAACCGTGCTTACCCGACCACTTACCCACTTATTCACGGAGATGAAAATCTCAGCGGAGGTAATCTTATTACCGGCTTCTATTCATCACAATGGAGAGCGGACAATGGACCCCGAACTTATAACCACTTCATCGACTCATATTTTCATCTCAACGATCGCACGGAGCTGACCCAAACGGCCAAGAGCTGAAACTTGTCCTCGTTACGCCATTTTTGTGTTTGATATAAGTGCTGTATGAGTTCCGGTACTTGCAACGATTACTAGTGGTCCACTGCATTTCTCTCGGGGCGTGCTGTACAAATGTACAATCGATTTTATTGTAAATTTTAGCGATGGAGTATTTGCCGATGTTTAGTTAAGTTCTCGTTAATTTCACAAGAAATTAAACATTCAATGTGGCAAAAATATTCATCAGTAATAAGTTTACATAAATATGAAAACGCCATAATACCTTTCCTACCTCCTTCATTTACTCACCCTCTGACACACATACACATACCCTGACATTTTCAAACTGCAGTTCTATAGAATTTGAAAATTTAAGATTTAAGAGTTGGTTTTAATTCAAGGTCTGTAGGTTGTAAGGTTAGAAATATTTATTCATGTAAGTTTTTAGCACTTACATTTCCTAAAATTGAATAATAATTAATTACATTTTATCAATTTATATTAGTGACAGATTTTCGACTTGTTTTAAGCTGGAACATATTGTCAAATTCTAATAATTATTTGGAGTTTTTTTCTCAGCGAGCATGGAATGGCGGGAAACTCATTGGTATGGCGATAGCGTAGCCACGAGTTATATATATTAGTGGAAAATGTCTAACTGTGCTAAGTTAGCTTAAGAACTCGGGACGCGTAAAATCGATGGTTAATTTAATTAATAGCATCCTGTGAAGTTATTGCGTGTTTGTACGTTTCGTTGGAACTTGAGAAATCAGTTGTAAGGGAATTCGTAACACTCAATTGCCGGCGCTGCCATCTTTTTCAAAGTGGATACGCCGCGCCGCCGCCCCTATAGAAAATAGTTTCGTTTGCTCACTGCACTTTCTAGTAACGTAAATAATTAAATGCATGCTCCCGCCGTATTTTAGCCCACGAGCCACTCGGAATGGACGTCCGGTCGACCTAGTCCCCCGCTTTGATTAATAGTCACAAAGTTTATAGAGGCCGGTATGTGGAGGCATCCGCTGCAGATATTACACTCGTTTGTCATCTTTACGCTCGCTTTAGATTGAATCCGTCCCTAATTTGGTCGTTATGCCGCGCTATGGCCTGCGCCTTTGTCTGATTGCTGCCCCTTACCATCGAATGGGCTGTGAAAGCTGACGCGCAGAAGTGAAAGCGAAACGATACTTAAAATCTCAGACTAAGACCCGGTTGCGGAAAGACATATTAAAGTTATTTAAAGTTCAAACACGTTCGTTTTGGTAGGCAGTATAACAACGACTAAGGCTTCAACAATAATTTTGAAGTGACGCGTTTAATCATAGGTTGACGTTATATTAACTTTGATGGCTCTTTCTGCAACTGGAACTAAAAGAGTCGCAAGTCTTCCTCGCTGTGAAATAAGGAGCCTGAAGATGGAGGTACATGTTCATCTTATATGAGGTGTATGCTAAGACACCTCATATAAGCTGTCTATCGTACTTACCATGGACATAGACTAAGGATAGTAGAAATAGACTGCTAAAGTCATACAACGTACAAAACTCGCTAAATACTTGTTATTATCGCTGTTACTATGACATTTCTAACCAGCAGCGCCCTCTAGTAACATTCCTGGCCAGAAGAAAGTGAGAACATCCCTGTGGAAGGTGCGAGCCCGGAGACATCAGGTCAGAAATCTCTCATCCTCTCTCGGTGTCTCCCAGGCCTCGGGCCTATCCAAGGATGATGACCTGTTGTTAATCAAGTCATGTGATTAAAGTGAATTTAAAAGAGATCTCATTCTGATTTTTAAATAAGCTAAATCTCAACTCCCAAAGGAGAATGCCCATTAGAAAAGCGCTAGCAGTTAGCATGTACACCAATGAATCCACTTTGCTTTCATTCCTCGTATCATATAAGTAAAACTGTGTGACTTTCAGTTTTTTCTATAATGGGGATAAGTCAGTAAACACTGCTAAAGAAGAACTTTGAGGTTATTTCCCACATTGTAAGTACCATCGGTGGTGGATATTTATTTGCTAGACAATTTTAATGAGTGTTGCTGTCACAATGGTTACTTACTGGGCCTCATTACATCAGGTTTGTGTAGGCAATTAAGAATTTACTTAAACAGTATCTGGGAAAAAATAGTGGGCACTATTATTGCTATAGTGAGTAGGTACTCCAGCTATATGTGAACTCTAATGAGAGTAAGGGAACAGAATGAATCCATAGTGGTGGTACCTTTTGACTGGGGTCTTCATACGTTTGTATAATATGATAATATCTGCGGGTCATCTTAAAATGGTATAACTTATACATAGGTACCATTTAATGATCTAATAGAGTTAGGAATTATTTAAAAT
This sequence comes from Incurvaria masculella, assembly GCA_946894095.1. Classification (NCBI taxonomy): domain Eukaryota; kingdom Metazoa; phylum Arthropoda; class Insecta; order Lepidoptera; family Incurvariidae; genus Incurvaria; species Incurvaria masculella. The sequence continues at coordinate 12,916,208 of OX335643.1, forward strand.
GGGGAAGATTCCTTGCTGCGTGGAGCTATTGAAAAATAATACAAGTTATTCCACTGTATTAATTTATTCCTGTGCATGTCGGGTATACGAGGCTCGGTAAGACTATAATAAGCAGGTACCTATAAGTAACTAGAGATGGCGTTGCAGTTAGCACCTCACTTTGTACTGGCGTCCAATGTTATGCACTCTGTGGCTAAGGAACTAAGGCTGAGATAAATAGTCATAACCGAAACTGTGACTAAGGAAAAGTAGTACTTTGTGACGTCACTTTGACACATTTTGTATGGACGAAATCTAAAAGTAATGCAAAGTGACGTCAAAAAGTACTACTTTTCGTTAGTCTCAGTTTTGCCTACGACTATTTATCTCAGCCTCAGACTAACGAAAAGTAGTGCTTCGTGACGTCACTTTGCATTACTTTGAGATAACGTCCATACAAACTGTGTCAAAATGACGTCACTAAGTACTACTTTTCGTTAGTCTTAATTTCGGTTACAACTATTGATCTCAGTCTGTGACTCATTAAAGTGGTGTAGCAAATAAATATCAAACAAAGATGGTATGTACGTACAGTGTAGGCAAACACACAGTCCAAAAGCGCGTGCTGTTCTGAGCAAAAATAACCTAAAAGTTCATCTAGCCGTATTTGCTGACTTATCCCCATTATAAAAAAAAAGTAAAATTTACAGTTGATTGTTACTTTTATAATACGAGGAATAAAATAAAATTAGTTTCAAGTGTGTACATGAAAATTTCTAGCGCTTTTCTAGCCCATACTGGAATGGGCGTTCTCCTTTGAGTATGAATTTTATTATTTTTTATGAGCCACATACAATAGTATGCTCAGCTTATAAACCACTTATAAGAAACATTAGAATATTTTTAAATATTATATATCTATGAAAAATAAGCATTTAATATTGTATCTATTAGACTACCCTAATGGTTCTTAACATGGCTTACTCGATTAAAGTTTGTGAATAATATATGCACGTTTCAGCAAAATTATTCCAACGTTAAGATTCTAGTGTAGTTTTATTGACATTTCGAAAAGTTGGGTACATATTTTAAAATTGTTGAAGACTGTTTTAGATTATAAATCATTCCAGCAAAGGCGTCTCCTATCTTCTTTCACCTTTTCTGGTCTTGAGTCAGCTGCATCCATATATTTCCAGCAAAATAGTCTATATATTTCGTCTCTCCATCTTTTGGCCCCGCAACGGGCAGGCAAATTTAGCCATTATTAACTTTTGGCTGTATAATATTGATATTTTTCTTTGAATTACCTAACATGAAAACACACACATCTATAACCATTAACCTGTTGTGTAATTACTTCTACAATCTATTTTTAATATTCGCTTTATTGAAGTGCCTCCAACACTAGAGGTGTGACGATTAATGCACACATTTTAGATCAGACATATTAATAACAGTCGTGGTCGTTAGAAATGAGTTCAGGAAGTGTGCACGAAACCGCAGGTCCGTATCAGCGATAACATCGAATACAACGCCCGCCCCCATTAGAAGGTTCCGTTTAAAATTCCGCCCACGATTTCGATCCCTTCACTTAAGCTATCGCTCGCGCCAGATTTCGGGCGGAATTTTTATCGGAACCCTCCCATTTTTGACATTTTAATTAAACCCTTGTAAGACCACGTAAATGGGGGTTATTACGGGCGTCTTCAGTTTTTAGAGCATGCCACTTCGAATTTGCAAGTCTTCCTTGCTGGGTATGGACTTGCAACCAACGCTTCAAGCTATAATCAACATTTTTTTTTATTAAGAGCATCCTTATACCTAAATATTTTCGACCAATTTTTGCGATTGAAACGAGATAGCCAGAGCCCGACGTCGCTTAGTTAGAGCAGCTCGGAATAAATCTTTCGAAATGTGACCAACCCGCATAACGCGTGAAACCGATTTTTTTATTGTTTCGCTAAAGAAATTTCAAAAAGTTAAACATAACCTTAACCATATTGGTAGATAATTTTACGCTCGTTAAAGTTGTTATTTAAATCAATAACAGTTACTGTCAACATCAGCAGCACACTTAAAAAGAATGCCTTTGAGAACTGATTTTTTTTTCCATGCCAAAAATATGATTTTCAAAATTTTTTTTAACTATGTTGGTAGAACATTAGCTAAAATTATAAATGTCTTTTTCATGTTTTCTTTCCATAAGGTTCAGGAACTTAACTCAAACAAGCCATACGCATTGGCTAGTATAATAATCTTAATGAATAATGTTCAGTTAATATGAAGGATACAGGGGTAGAGGCATGGTTCGACCAATTTCAAAGCACGGTACGCAATTGCCACCATTTTTAAAAAGATATTGCCCTCCGAAACTTTTTCGCCCCCTAAGCGAGTTGCTATAGATCCGAGGCTGATTACACGTATCGTATTGAATATATTGTTTTCATAAAAACATCTATGATACAAAAGATGTCTAGACTTTTCTGCCATTATGTCTTCGTTTGGAGGACAGAAATATGTCCAATAACTTACAAATAAATTTACTTCTCAATAGAAAATGATGAAGACATTCCGGCCCTTATAGTAAAAATGCCATTCCCTGAATTTTATCTTTGCAATAAATATTATTTATGATTCAAAGGCTACTAACTAAATTGTTCAAGTCATATCTGTCATGCGCCAATTTCACAGAAGAGTTGTCACGAAATTAACTACAAATTTAATTTGCACTGGAAATTTCTACTTTCTTATCAAAGTCTGTATAGCCTTGATATGCGGGTCTATCAAAGCTTCTTTGAAAGTTTTAGTACTGTTCTCTTCTTGATAAGGGGAGGTATGTACGTGCAGTGTACTCTGTCGTCACAGAATAAGAAATAGGCTCTGTTCTATTAGCGATTACAGCTTCATCAAAAACCGGCCAAGTGCGAATCGGCCTCGCACACAAAGGGTTCCGTACCATCGAACAAAAAATAAAACACATTTTTGTATGTGGCCCCCCTTTTATATATTTTACCTTTGTTGTTATAGCGGCAAAATAAATACAAGCTCTGTGAAAATTTCAGCTGCCTACCTTTTACGGTTCATGAGATACAGCCCTGTGACATACGGACAGATGGACGGACGGACAGCGGAGGCTTAGCAAGATGGTTCCCTTGGCACGCTTTGGGTACGGAACCCAAAAAACTAGCTGTTCTCTTAGCTCTCCGAGCGTAAAAGCCTGACGAAAAATTATTGATTTTTCCAAAATTCTTTCAAATACTGTCCATTAATGATTTTGCTTTAGGCACTTAGTGCACAAAATGATAATATGAAATAATCCCGTTTCGAATAATGGTAAAATTTTGGTTTTGCTAATACCTTTATTTTTTTCATAGCTAATACCAAACCTTCTGTCATTTTATTAACCCAACACAACGCATTTGTGAAGAAACTAGATGCCTGCCAAGACTTTCCAGGATGAAAGAAACCTACATCTTAACACTAAGTAACTGAAAATGATTATGCCGAGGCATTTCAATATTATTATTATCAAAGTACAGCCTGAAGTCCTTGAAAATTTGTGTAAGGAGCACCTGGCCGGCGGGCATGATTTTGGCGACCGTTAAGTTCGAAAGCCCATGGGCGTCGTCAATCACTTCTTATGGAAGGTCCTAGCGTACGCCATATGCCGCCGCTCATCGTAATTAAAACAAGGGCTATATCGTGTCCTCTAACCGTTGTTTATATTAAGGAATTTGATATGTAGGTATGTATAATCGACCTTGAAGAAAGAGCCCAGTTAATGTTTCCTCTAGGCACATGGATAAACATTGAATCTCCTCCAAAAGTAGACCTATTTTAGAAAATCACTCCCACAAAAGTTATTCGGTCTTAGATAAAGTGGAGGCAGAATTTTCCGACGCCGAAGGCTGCGGTGCAGCGGGACTTTTATTTTCCGAAAACACTCTTGCTGTCGGCTCAGAAGAAACTTTGTGGATGTTGCAAGGGAAGCATCAGGCACCTTCTCGCATTGCATGCAGCTTTGTCCTATTTAAATGTTTAAAGTGCTAAAGACTGTCTCAGTTTACATAACCTCAAGTACTTCGGAAATAAGCTTACGGAGCATAGAATCGAGCAATGATTCCCAACTTCGCACGATTCATTCACTTAGGCAACACTCTTTCTAAGTAAAGAAAGATAGTGTCCATTAAAGTTGGATACATCCATACCGCACGGCGTTTAGTATTCAAAATAAGCACTTGCAAAAAATGCTAGTCTTAAAATTCCGACCTAAGCTAAATCTCAAGCGAATGTGTGCAGCGCGGTCGTATGTACGAAATAGCTATTCAGATAAATTTACAATCAAAAAAATCTAGAGGTATCATGGGATAAACGGTAGGAACCAAATTCCTTTTGCTAGATTATGTATTTATTACCTTAAGAAATACTTCAATGTCGGGCGGAAAAACACTGCACAGGCGCCAGTCGTCATTTTAACCACGACATTTAGTTGAAGCGCACGCACACCGTTGCAGATCGCTTCGTTTGCAATTGTATTGCATTACGTCCGTAAGGTCACACTGATGCCAGTTTTATTTTGCACGAATAAAAAGGCAAGCGAAAAAAAAGGCAGGTTTCGGCCGTAAAGTAATACTAGTTGACGAGTCTGGGCCATGGTTTTCCCGTGTAGCACCCATCCACCAAACGCGGGATAAGCAACATAGTTCCAAATATATTTCACCGTGACCGTGTCGTCATATCCACAGCAATGATTATCACATCATTTAGCATTCATTTTAACAAGAGGAGAAATTACTTACGGTCCGGTAACCCGCAATTTTTTTTAAGCTATTTGTTATTGTCACACGTTTTTTAATGTTTTTGTACCAGATCTATGCCAGTTGTACACTGTGGTCTCCGGTATAGGGTTGATCAAAAAAAATCTCATGGATTATTAGTTCGTAGTATATATAAATATGCAAACATAGGAAATACTTTTTATGATTTTTCAGTTCCTATTTATTATTAAACTGTAATCGTAAAATTTGAATTTGAATTTATTCGTATCATTTTTATTTCTCCGAAAGTTTTATATCGCTTTTTGGATTCTTCATATACAATGCGGCTCTATTATTGTGGATGAAGAAAAACCGACAACAAAGATCTTTGCAAGTCATAAAACATGTAATGATTTTGAATTTTATTATTTTACACTTTTTCCGAACCTGCAAATATTACAACCTGGAGAACTAACATTGACATTATACACAATATAAATAGACCAAAATCATCAAAAAATATTTTATTGTTTTTGTATCTTAGTATTCTGGTGATACAATATGTACCAATTTTTTATCACAGCTGGTCTTCTAGTACTAGTCTAAAGTTGGTCCAACCATTTATTTTACTAATGGCAAGCACACCTATGACGCTTCATAATTATTAAAAATCAATGTGTTAAATCAATTCAACTTTTTCATGAATAAAGCCGATTGTTATTAGATATCGAATCGTTAACATATCAGGACATCACTAATCGATTAGTACTCAAGCTGTCAAAAGTAAAATTAATGGTTTGACAGCTTAGTAGAGGAACACCTGCTTCTCTGTAATACTTGTTATTATCTTTCTGCAATAAAATATATTTTAATTTAATTTTGAGATCTAAACCAAATATAGACCTTGATTGAATCTACTATGTAGGTTCTGGCACTTTAAAATAATACAAGTGGTCCTGCAGTTCTTCCCATGCATGTCGTAAGAAGTGACTAATGGGTTCTTCTTTATTCGATAGTACTACAATGTCCATGGCCTCATGCGTTCACTAATGCGATGGTACATACAAACCCGACCGGGATAAATCGACACTACCATTTAGTATTTAAGAAATAGGGCTTATACTTTTAAGTAAAATTCGAACCACGAACGACGAATCCCTTAGTCGGCTCTCACGACATTGACGGGAAGAAATTAAATTTGCTAAAATATTTTGCCAAGTTAATTTTGCTTCATTTATATTGACCACAGTCTGTCCATCTATCTGTATGTTTTCTATGTGAAGTAACATTAATTAGAATTGAATTTATTTCCAAAACAACATTGTCGTAAACAGAGCCGGGTAGAGCAGTGAGTATTATATTTATCAAACAATATTACCCCTTTGACAATGTCACTGTTGGGACCTCTGCTAAACACACGAAACCTATATTGTGTAATCCTTAAATAAACATTATGCCGCAGCAATGGAGCTAGCAGCACTAGTAGTATGAGATCCGGCTGCCTTATTTAAATGCATGTTCAATTGTTATTTAGTTCATTGCATCTATGCGACAAAAAAATAAATAGGAATGAGTAAAGATTGGAATAATAATGACCAAAATTATGTCATCCATACTAATATTGTAAATGCGAAAGTAACAATATCTGTCTGTTGCGTTTTCAAGCCTAAGCCGCTGAACCAATTTGAATAAAATTTGGCACAGATAGAGTCTGAAACTTAGGAAAGGACACGTTTTGTGGTGAAAATTAAGCTCAAAGGGAGTGAAGATTTGTATGGGGAACTCATATAACACAAAATGTTAGGTTCAGCCCGACATGAGGCCGAAACGACATTGACCCGAGCGGAGCCGGGTACCTCAGCTAGTTGTGATTAATTTATAGCACATTGCCACCTCGGAGTCAATTGTTTGTGCAATTCGAATATGTACTTACTGTCTTGTTCTGTTGCCTGTTTTTGTTTTATTATTCGAGGAAATTCCTGGCATGCATAGGCGATTGATTGCCATATCCCTGACTTCGCTCCTGGCACCACGTACCCAGACAGCACCGGGGCAAACAAAGCGACCGCGCACTGCACAAACAGCGATCTCGCACATTGCGGCCAGCGTTGCTCGTCTCCAATATCCGAGATAACTGTACGCAAACGAACAAACACGCAACAGAAACTAGCATACACACAACGTAGAAGCGGCCGGTAGCCTAGTGGCGCGGGGACATGCCTAGCATACCAGAGGTCTGGGTACAAATCCTCACACCGTTCATGCACCACTTTATCTCTCTTTTTGAGTAAGATAAGTGCATTTAGTTACAAATGTAAGTTGTTCTATGATTCGGCAACCATGTAAAACTGTAGGTCCCCTTCCCCTATTAGGAGTTAGGGTTAAACCCGCCCGGGTTGCTACCACCGCATTGGGTGCGGCTACTACAATAGGCTGTCCGTGTTTTCCATCCAGTTCTATGTAGCCGTGGCATGGCACCTAATTCCTTTGAGAATGTGGTGTATAAGGCTAATATCATAACGGTAGTTGTGTGGTATTAGTCATCCATGTCAGGTCGCATAAAAAATATATATATAATATAATAGTACTAGCTGCGGTACCCGGCTCCGCTCGGGTTAGTGTCGGCTAAATTATTTCATGGATAAAAAGTAGCCCACATGGCTGATCCAAAATAGGGTCAAACTGGTCCAGGACAATATATCCATCTACCAAATTTAATCATGATCGTTCGAGATGAAATAGCATGATTTAATGAGAAACATCCAATAATTCCCATTTAGAGCTCCGTTGACATTTGGTGGCTATTTAAAAAAAAAGCATTTGCCGCCAGAACCTTTCTGCACTTGCACTGCAACATTGCTTACCTAGTAAGTAAGTAACGTGTAATGTAGGTAAGTTTTGCGTGGACTCCAACCCACAGCTAGCCTCAACATTGAAAACAGTAACCCATCTCGAACCTGACTGCTCCCAGAGATCCTATACATTGATAAAATACGCACATAAATCGGGTTAGTGGTTCGCAAGTTATAAGAATTTAACACTCACCCTTCTGGTAATGAAGCGTTATATTATGTAGCCTATAAGTATTGAGTAGAATCAGGCTAGACGTAGATACAATCCGCATCTAAATTCGAGTAACTGGTTCTCAAGGATTTTGCCAAGTAGTCCTAAAGTTGCGGGAAATACCAAGCTGTACTCCCCCCCCTCACCCGCCGTCGTCGGACCGCCCGCCCCGCCCCCGGCCCCGCTCCCCCCGGTGTGAAACAGCGCTACCGGCATCGTTTTCGCAGCCCCGTGAAAGTTCTAAAGCCCATGGGCACAATATCTTTATAAATTGTAGCCTATGTGTTATTCTGATGTATAAGCTATATTATTGTAAAGTTTCATTAAAATCCATTCAGTAGTTTTTACGTGAAAGAGTAACAAACATCCATCCATCCATCCATCCATCCATCCATCCATCCATCCATCCATCCATTATTACAAACTTTCCCCTTTATAATATTTACTAGCTGCGGTACCCGGCTCCGCTCGGGTTAGTGTCGGCTAAATTATCTCATGGATAAAAAGTAGCCCACATGACTGGTCCAAAATAGCGTCAAACTGGTCCAGGACAATGTATCCATGTACCAAATTTAATCAAGATCGTTCGAGCCGAAATAGCATGATTTCGGCTCATCAACATCCAATAATTCCCATTTAGAGCTTCGTTGACGTTTGGTGGCTATTTAAAAAAAAAACATTTGCCGCGAGAACCTTTCTGCACTTTCACTGCTACATTGCTTACCTAGTAAGTAACGTGTAACGTAGGTAAGTTTTGCGTGGACTCCAACCTACAGCCAGCCTCAACATCGAACCCATCTCGAACCTGACTGCTCCCAGAGATACTATACATCGATAAAATACGCACATAAATCTGGTAAGTGGTTCGCAAGTTATAAGACTTTCTACTCACTACTTACCCTTCTGGTAATGAAGCGTTATATTATGTAATCTATAAGTTTTTCGTAGAATCAGGCTAGACGTAGATACAATGCGCATCTAAATCGAGTAATTGGTTCTCAAGGATTTTATTCTATTGGTCGCTCCTCCGGCGATTTAGCGTGATGCCAAGTAGTCCTAAAGTTGCAGGAAATACCAAGCCGTACTTCAGTAAAAGTAAGCGCTGCCGCCGCAAAGCCGAGCCGTGCATAGCATTGCAGTTTGTATGACAGCCCCATCTTAGCGTAAGCGGAACTGAATTCTATTTAGCCAATCCTAATTCCCGGGTAGTTAAATGTACATGTACTAAGTTTTACAAATCGCTAGATCCTTGAAAATTCACCAAACGGACACAGCAGTCACGACGTCTGCCCTCACGCCCCCCCCCCCTCCCCCCGCCATCGCCCCCCTCCGCCGCCCCCGGCTCCTCTCCCCCCACCGCCCCCGGCTCCTCTCCCCCCGGTGTAAAGTTGCGCTCCCGGCATCGTTTTCGCAGCCCCGTGAAAGTTCTAAAGCCCATGGGCACATAAATTGTAGCCTATGTGTTATTCTGATGTATAAGCTATATTATTGTAAAGTTTCATTACAATCCATTCAGTAGTTTTTACGTGAAAGAGGAACAAACATCCATCCATCCATCCATCCATCCATCCATCCATTATTACAAACATTCCCCTTTATAATATTTAATTAGATTAGATATCTACAAATAATAGTTATAATACCGCCATGTAGCGAAAATAGGATCAAACAAATTTACAGGCAGAAAATTTCATGGCCGGGAGGCCTAGGATATGCATTGACCAGATTGGCGCACTATTTCTAAAAGCATAAACGAATATATGTGTAAAACTTTAAAAAGTAACGAAAAAGTATGTTTTTATTGTACCTTTGGCGCTCTCTGCTACCCTTTTCGTCAACACTTTCAGAAAATTGGCGTTTTGATATGAATACGTGTGTATGAATCTAAAAATACTGCCACGTCAGTTCATATAGGAATCTATTATTACTTTTTTTGATAGGGCTGCTCTCAAACCATTATACTCTTAATTGTCTGTAGGTGGTAGCATTTCAAGGGATATGTAACTATGTGATCAGCTGACAGTAGTAGTTTATGACAAAACTCATAGTATTAAAACCTAATGTGCAAGTGTTTCACAGTGTTGTGTTGCCACTGGAGCAGTGCATCGCTTAAAGGTCCTTGCTTACGGTGACGCTTGGCTCAGGTTATCTCTTTCCCTAAAATATGGTTGAAAGAGGTAATGGCTGTGCCCGGCGTGATGCTCGTGAACGGGTGCTGTTTGTGGGGACTGGCCTGCTCCAATTGGCAACATATTAGTTGGAGGGGATTGTCTTTGCAAATAAAATGATATTTGTCATGAACTGTTGCATACGGCATGGATTGTAAATTTTTGTGTATTCATGTGAATTTAGTGTTTTACCTATGTTTTTGTTAACATAATTGACAAACACTTTTGTAAACTTAGACTAAGTGGACGTTGAAAAAAAAGTTTTTTTCTTTCCAGTTCTTCTTCTCTGTGTTTTGTTTTGCTGAACTGGCCAATGCTAAAATATGACAAATCCGAGTGCAGTGTACTGTCTATGGATGATGAATAAACAATAAACAATTAATAAAATCCGGCTCCGTGCTTTTTATTTGCTTTTAAGGTTATAAACGACCATGTTTAATTGTATTCTACCATATGAGTACTTAAACTTTATAGTATCCCAAGAATTTGAAAGCCTTTTCTAATATTAGGCCGCTTGTAATCATTCGAGTATTTTGTGTGTATTTAAATGAACAACATGACCAAAAATTAAATAACATGAATAAAACATAGGTGATGAACTAATGAACTTTATTTATATTTCAATAAAATAGTACCTAAATATTACATTAAAAAATAAAGGTTCAAGGAATAAGACATTTTATAGCTCCATTTTTTGCCCGCAATTTAGGAGTATTGCAGGTGGTTTTCCTTGAAAATTCAACTAACAGGTAAAACTTGCGATCCAGCTAAAGATTTATGGCACAAATAGTTAGCGAGAGCGCTGAAAGCGTGTTTCAGGAACACGTTACAGCGCAGCTTGCTGAAACCGAAGCGCGGACATTACTGCAGCAATCTGCACCCACCTTGTAGTGAGGGGAAAATTGCCGGAAAATACACTCGTGACGATGCCATAAATCGTAGTGCTATTTAGACTATCATTTTATATTTCAATGTAAAATATTGATACCGTACACATAAGTACAATGATTCACATGTAAACTATAACTCTGTCACATTGTTTCCAACATTACACGGCATTGCTTTTAAGTCGGGTTGTTTATATTTACTGCCGATTTCGAATAAATAAATGTGCAGCGGCCGAATCAATTAAATTAATTAACATAAATCATTAAAATCAAATTAATTACGAGTCTCAAAACAGTTGAAAGATATCCAAAATCGGTGAAATGATTTAGTTACAACGTGACTTTACCGATGATAACATCGTTTCTGTAAGACAACTTAATTTCGAAGACCATCATGTGACTTCTCGACGATGTGCTTTTCGACTATAACAAGGCTGCTCGTGTCAGATGGTGTAGGAAGGTGTAGGGATACGCCGATTGAACCGAGGAGAGTCTACACAATTATCAGTGGTCAGTCTACCTCGGTAGCCTAGTGGCGAGACGTTTTGTGATTCGAACGATTCTCGCGGTTGGGTTCTAAATGGGTGAACATTTCCAACCGTTTAGGCTGGCCGTGGTTCGGTTTAAACGTAAAACTGTAGGGCTCCTTTCAGTATTCTTACTTACTCGCATTGAATGAACGATGATCTAAACGGAAATTAATAGTGTCCATGTTTTCCACCCAGTTGGGCAATGATAGCTGAGCAATATAAGGAAGGTCTTGAAATGGCACGTAGTTCCAGTGTGTCAGGTTAATCATGACGGTCGGTTCGGTATTAGTAATCCATGTCCAGTTACATAAAACAAACCACAAACATGATGCTAGCACATACCATACATTTTATCATATCGATTCAGTTTAAAAAGTTCATAAAACAGTTGTCTTTCCCATCCCTAGAACAGAACTGGCTGCTTCAAACTAGTAGCACTAATTCACTTAATGTGTTGACCCTTGTCAAACTGAGTCCAGACAAGAATCCAGGACAAGTCGCTGCCACAGCCTGAAATGGACTCAGCTAGTTCTTTGTTTCATTTGCCGGCTACAATTGAGTGAGCCCCAACTGAAATTCAGACATTGTGGAAACTTTGATCCTTCGATTTAAATCGTTTGCAAAAGAGCGTGTTGAATTTATAATTGCCGCTTTGGGTGATTTTTTTTCGTTACTGCCGTAAAGGACAAGAAAGAATGCTTTCTAAAATCTACCGGAACCAAAGATATATACACTACCCGGAATAGCAAATATTTTAATGTCTGCGTAAAATTCGAAAATTTCGATGGTATCACTTGAAATTTAACGTTAAGTTTGGTATGTTTTCAGAACAATAAGAAATACCGCATTGATATTTTACGATATAAAATTAAAATTAAATTTATATTTCAGTGTGTTATCGGTGGTGATACAATTCGCCCCTGGTTTTTAAAACATTCAAATACGTTTGCAAGTTAGTAATGTTACGAAAGGAATCAACATGGCTGTATTTGGTATTGAATTCCTCCGCAATTTCACAATATCAGATGGGAAGATAATAGGCAGCGATGACTTATGATTTATGATATATTTCATACTATCCATACAAATATTATAAATGCAAAAGTAACTCTATTCATTAATTGGTTTGTTAATTGTTACGACGAACATTCTGAACGGGTATTAATAACATTTGGCAAGACGATGGATTGTATCATTTGCATATTTAAAAAGTTACCCTTGGAATTGCGTGACGAGGAAATCGAAATACAAGGTTTTAAAACCATATTGATAAAATTAAAACCCTATACAATTTATGATTTAACATTTTAAAATTTCATTTCATCGCTAATTTGTTACTCAGTATTTTTAAGGGAACGCCATCGCGGGCCAGTGATTAATGAGTGCTTCAAAGTCTAAAACTTGCTGTTTATTGTGTACTCGAAACTTTTTACGGATCGGACAGTGTGATCACTTTCTTAAAAAGCGACATCTATATTCAAGTATTGTAATCATATTTTAAAAGCAATCACCTTATTTTTCACCTAAAACAACAATTCTTAGAAATATATTAAGAGAACAAACGATAAACGTAATTCTGCTTGGATAGCTCAGCGAGCTGTAACATCAATTCCAAGTTCGCTGGTTTTATTCTTGCTTCAGATTATTTCCCAGATAAAAAAAAAATCTGACTGCTAAAAATCTGATAGCAACGCTTCAAATTAATAATTAAACCGTAATCTCTACTTATATAAAAGGCAACGTCTGTCCACATGCGCGAGATAATCTCCGTAACCACAAAACAGATCAAGATGCGATTTAAACCAATTTCAAGATAACATCGCGGAGAACGCTTTAATGTACATACCATCACGCTAAATATCCCAAGGGCTGAGAATGAAATTACTCTCAAACAAAATTAATACCAATTTTGTGGCGCATGGCGGCGCTACGTGCGGCGTCACTTTGCCCGCCTTCCAAATATCTCTAAAATAGAAAGGATTAACAATTTTCGCGACTAAAGCGAGGACCCAGTTGGCATAGCGCGTATAACCGACTGGTTCAAATATGTTTTGTTCGAGGGAGGGTTCAAGTTCGAATCCTGAGAACTCAATTTATTTTTCTGTTTTTTTTATCTCGCATATAATTTTAATGTTTTTTTTACGTAATAGTTTAATGGCAAAACCTTTTTCGCAAGGAACAATTTTAAGTCATGGTAGTCAGTGCGAGAAATTTTGTTCCCGAGTCCGGCTGAGTACGGCTGAGTTAATCAATGTTCAAACACGTCACTTTTAGCGAACCGCATGGAGTTCCTTCAATACTGTCCATACAAAGTGACATGTTTAATCATACGCTGACGTTGATTGTGACGCCATCTGTCGGCACAGTTAACATTGATTAGATTTCCATCACTAAACAGAACCACTTTTGAATTTAATTATTCAAAAGAGAGGGATGAGTTAAATAATGTTCAAACACGTCACTTTTAGTGAACCGCATAGAGTTCCTTCCATGTTGTCCATATAAAGTGACGTGTTTAAGTTGACGATGATTTTGATTGTTTGCCCTTTCGTGCACTCGACCCTATGTGTTATAATTCCAAATTACTTAATTACTTTTTCGATATTGTTTAGCGAAGTGGCCAGTTCCGAAAATATATAGTGCGCCCTATCTCTTCTCTTCTTCTCTTCTCTTCTTCTCTTCTTCTCTTCTCTTCTCTTCTTCTCTTATCTTCGTCTTCTTCTTTTCTTTACTTATATAAAAGGCAACGTCTGTCCACATGCGCGGGATAATTTCCGTAACCACAAAGAAAAGAATAACTTCTATCCGGGTAGAGATGGCACCACGTGTGATTGGCGATTAGAAGATCATGGCGCGATAGATGGCGCGATAGATGGCGCTGTGAAATTAAATATTTTCAAAGACCGAAATTCTGCAAATATTTTCGCCGCAACTATTTACTATAGCATTATATAACTTTATATTTATATTCTTTGCTTTCTGTGTACAATAACTTTGTACAGGCCAGAACAGCATTAAATAAGGCATGGGGAACTATCTTTTGTCTCATAGAAGATCATGAAACATATGAAAATTTGTATGGGTAACCCATTATATCTTCAAACTAGGTATATGAAAACGCACCTGTTTTTTAATGAATAGTTCATATGTTTTTGGTTAAGAAATGGCGCTATCGCTGATTGCATTTATGTATCTTCTTTCGAGACTCCCTAATTGTACCTAATTTGTATCGCATGGGTTTATTATTCCCGCAATTTTAGGACTAATTAGCATCAGGCAAAATTATGAGAGGGGTGTGCAAATAAGCAGTGGTTTGAAATGCTTATAAATTAAGATCCGATGTAGACCTTTGGTTTCCACGTCTAGCCTGATTCTGCTCACAACTTAAAAGCTACATGAAATCACTCTAAATTACCGGAGCGGTGAGCAGTGGGGTGAAATGCTTATAAATAACTTGAGCGGCTCGTAGCCTAGTGGCGCGGGGACTGGCCTAGCGTACCAGAGGCCTGGGTTCAATACCGACTTGCACCACTGTCTTTCTCTTTCCGAGTTCGATAAGTGCATTTTCGTCACGAATGCGAGCTGCTCCATGGTTCGGAATCCATGTAAAACTGTAGGTCCCTTCACCTACTAGGTGGTAGGGTTTAAGCCCGCCCGGGTTGGTACCATCGCATTGGATGAAAAGATGGTCGAAGCTGGAATGAAAAATTGTCCGTGTTTTCCATCCAGTTCAATGTAGCCGTGCTCATAAAGGGAAGGTCCTGGAATGGCACCAAATTCCTTCGGGAATGTGGTGTATTGTGGGCTGATATCATAACGGTAGTTGTGTGATACTAGCCATCCATGTCAGGTCGCATAAAAAAAAAACTTGCGAACCACTCACTCGATTTATATGCGAATTGAATCTACGTTTGGCGTCTCTGAGTGCGCTCCAGTTACGGATGGGTGACCGTATTCGATGTTGAGGCTGGCAGTGGTTTGTATGCCACGTAAAACTTTTGTACATCATTCGTAGGTTTCATTCCGCCTGGGATGATACATAGGTACCATCGCATAGAAGGAATGCATCATCGGAGCATGAAAATTGTCGTGTTTTAGATCCATTTTAACGTGGAAGTACGTAAGGTTGTTATTTTTACGAAGTTCGTCATTTACTTCCAGCAAACAGATGGTGTTATACAAATCACTATTCACAGTCCCCAAAGCAACAGTCTGCATGCCTGTCTGTTTCATTTTACGGCGCACATCATTTATGTTTTTGTTGTATAAAGCTGACATCACGAAATTAATCACAAGATTGACGCGATAGTCCCCTTTCATGGTGTTTCATCGTCAAAAGCAGTTTGATTCCGAGCAAGGCTTTGCTGAGCCGTCAAATTACACTTAAAATCGTATAAAATAGTGCTATGAACATTTTCATAAGTTAATACCATATGGTGATATATAGACACGCATTTTTTTTAAATGACGCCATAATGCAAAAACAAGTCACAGTAAGACAAAACAATCAAGTCAAAATAGCCTAAGAACCGATTGCATACCGAGAGAGATGAGTTAATCAATGTTCAAATACGTCACTTTCAGTGAACCGCATGGAGTTCCTTCCATACTGTCCATACAAAGTGACGTATTTAAGCTGACGATGATTTTGATTTTTTTCCCTTTCGTGCACACGGCCCTATGAGTTATAATACCAAATTACTTAATTACTTTTAAGATATTATTTAGCTAAGTGGCCAGTTCCGAAAACTTATAGTGAAACTTATAGTGCGCCCTATGTATTATAAATGGGAACGTTAGAATATTTCTTATTTAATTAATTCATATCGGCTTCATCCGTTATAATTCAAAAGTAGCAGATAAATAACATATTTATTGACCAGCCTTTTGGGCTACCTACTTTTTATCTAGGAAATAATTCAGCTCGACATCAGTCCAAAAGGACATGGACCCGAGCGGAGCCGGGTACCGCAGCTAGTAACTATTAAATATAAACAAAATAACTAGGCCAAAGTGATTAACTACATGCTATGTTTGGACCACGGAGGAGGGAGGGAGGTTTACAGGATAGAGAGGTAGTACCTAGTCATAGCCATACCTGCGGGAGGAAAAATACTTCATGGTGGGGTCATGCTATACCATTTTTTTCTAAGTCCATTTAAAGGAACAACCGAAAATATTATTGATGTTTTTTTATTAAGACTTAAACAAGATGGCGACATCTATGCCGTATTTGAATAATTTAAATTTTGAATTGTCATACATTAAATTAATTCATAATAAGATCAATAATTATATCCACAAGAGCAAAATTATTGCGCACCATCTGTTGGCAACACCGCGAGGCATTTGGTTGCGAATGACGCTGAGCCACGCCTCCTTATCGCGTGGGCTGTGACGTAACAACCCAGTTAGTGGGCACGTACCCAGTTTGCTTCGACCTACTCCTCTCTACCTCCCTCCTCCGTGGTTTGGACTAAGATTATGTTAAGATGAATTTCCCCGCCGCACGTGTCTCCGCCCCGGCCGGTTCCCGCCCGCCCGATTGTGTTATGTTCTCGGTTGGGCGGCGCCCAACCTGCCGGATAGATGCCTGTCCGCCGACCGCACTATAAACACTGATAGAAAGCGTTATGAGCAGAGGGAAATTTATGGCGGATACGTGAGGGCGGGAAATCGACGGTGCATGCTGTTTGTTTAGGCGTCAAAATGACATTATGACGGATTGTCGATGATTTTTTAAAATCATTTTCCACACCTGTTTGAGGAAAAAAAAAACAAAAAAAGATTTTTGAAAGGTAAAACATAATTAAGCGGTATATTTTCAAACATATAAAATTACTTGGTAATCTGTAATGGAACATTCAGTCTTCAGCTAGAAATAGAAATATAATTTTTGTTTCTATAGGGTAAAAATATATAACTATATAAATAATATATAATATACATTTATATAGAATTGCTTTTCATTAATTTTATCTTAATAATATTAGTTAAACTTATATAGTATTTCCGGTGCGTAAATGCCTTACTGGGCCGAAATTAATTTTTTCTTGATATTTCTCAATACAACAACGTGCTTATTAATTATAGTTTTTTTTTCATAATCAATTATGTTTGCGGAGTGACATGAGTTTTATGTACCTTTGGAAAGGCAAACTAAAAAATCCTTTTTCCGTACTTTTATGTTAATCATTCCATCCACCATTGAAAATCGAGTTCACCTGTTATTCCAGTTTTTTGTCAAACGAAAACCTTCTTTGAAAATTCACCACTTTAATACACGCAATTAATTCTTTTGTACTGCGAATAAAACAAATTTATCAAATGCTAACGGTCGGTAATTGAAATAAAAGAAAATTACCAATGAAAATGCCAACTTGTTTCTCATTTATATACTGGGGTCGCGCGTAATGCTCGCGTCGCGCGTCGTAGAGGCCGCCGGTCCGTCCACGTCAGGCCGACTCTGCTCCATTTTATAAGGTCCCGGAACTGTGGATATCGCAAAATTTATGTGGTTCTTTGAGATGTGTTATGGGGTAATTAAGAGTACTTTAAATAATTAATATATTTCAAGTGTTCGGTTGTGATCGCTTTTGTAATGTTCGAAATATCTTGATAATATTTTGTGTACTGTGTAATATATTGATAATCTTATTTTTGACTTAAAACAATCAGTGTTTCAATGACTTCCATTATATTGAACCATACTGCTCATTACCGTACCTAATTGTCATGGCAATAATTGATGGAAATTGTGAAGATAGAGACCGAATTATAATCGGGTAAGTAGTTCTAAAGTAATAAAAAAGAAGATGATAGAAATAAAGACAGACAGAATATCCGACCGAATGATAGACAAAAGATGTATAGAAATAAAGGAAGACTGACATAAAGACAGATAGATAAACCATCACAGACCGACAGAAAAACAGACCGATAGATGTTAGATGTTAAAAGTTGTAAGGATTAAACGATAAAGAAAATTATCCAGACAACGGAGTGAGATCTCACCTATTCTGGCATAAAGGAAAATAGTTATAACTGCTTTCTTAGATATACTTATCGGAAGTGATAATACATATTTTCGGATCTTGACATTAGCTTGCATAATACATTTAATAATTTAAGAAGAAATTCATTTAAGAATAGCTAGCGATTCTACAAACTAAGCGAATCAATGGTTTGGATAGAAGCGACACACACAAAATGCATATCTTCTTCAGAAATGGACAACTTAATAGTTGTTGCCGCGTATGTGATGTGTTAAAATATTTTTGATGACAATCCTACAAATATTAAATACTAAAACTGAAGTATATTTGTTTCATTTTAAGTGTATATTTCTTAATAATCTTCGGTTTAATTTGTTCTAAATAAAACATTAAGGGCCTTTTTCACCTACTGCTGATGAGCTTAATCGCTAAAGCAAAAGCTATATAAAGGGCCTTTCTTAGCAACTAGCAATCAATACCAGCACGTTAGTAATAAAAGCCCTTTAAGTGTCGATTAAAATAAATCTGCACTTGGTGAAAACCAGGCTAAATATTGACAGCTATTCATAATATTTATGTTCACAGGTCCTGCGACATTACATACAACGGAACCATCGTGATAAAAAACCTATATTTCGCATAATTAATAGTCAGCGAAGCTTATCAGATTTACGGCTAGTATTGCAGTATGCGATTTTTTACTGCAAGAACCCAGAAGTTAAATTAATGAAATTAATTTTATATCCGTCATAACGACTTTATTATGAGGAAAATTTTCGTTTCTGCTCGCCAATGTTTACGGCAATGCCAGTAAAATGAACCTGTAAATCATAAGTTCTTTCCTTATGGTAATTACAAAAGTAAACGTGCCGTGATATCTTTGAAATCGCAGGGGTTGTTTTATAAAATTATGATTTTGCTTACCGTAAAATAAAATTTTGTGGATAATTTCTTTACGAATAAAAAGTTATTTGTATTTAAATTCACAGGGTCAAGGTGAGTGGTATCATCATGCCTAGTCGGCCTAGGATAACGTACTATGACTGACGTTTATGTGTGTAGATACATTAAAAGAAGTATGTGCACTGTAATCGTACCCTCTGACCTGATAAAATGCTCTTGAAACCCGTTGACTACTCTAAAATATATTTCAATATCACTGCACTGTTTGTTACTTTTGTTACAGGGTTTACATTACATACATACATATATCAGGCGAGTGATTTGATACTAACAATTATTTGATTTGGCAATTCAATGTTTTTTGTAATCTTTCTCTTGTTTTTGTGATATTGTTTTTGTTGAAACGAGTCTTCATTACATAGTATAAAATAAAGTCGCTTTCTCTGTCCCTATATCCCTATATCCCTATATCCCTATATCCCTATGTATGCTTAAATCTTTAAAACCACGCAACGGATTTTGATGCGGTTTTTTTAATAGATAGAGTGATTAAAGAGGAAGGTTTATATGTATAATAACATCCATGAAATAGTGGACCAATACTGTTATTTTTGAGGTTTCCAATGTAATGTCGTAAAAAATTTTTTTTTTTCCGCTTACATTGCAAACGCAGGTTGAACCCTACGAGATTTATCAAAACAATGTACTAAGTATTGTACACATTGAAAAGGTCTACAGAAAACTTCGCGATGGATATGGCTATCTCTTATGGATATCCCACTAAAACATTTTTTTTTCATTTACTTTTTACGATAAATAATGGCTAATTTTCGAAGCGATTTTTACCAATACAGCATTAATCCATATCTAATTAAATACCTTAAATACATTATTGACTTAATATAGATCTATATGTCCCTTTACAGCATATGATTTAAATGAATATTTTCGAAGATATTACAGATTAAAAAATTGCGGGACGTAGCGTTTGCGGCGGTACCAGCCGGTTGGGGCGGCGCGGCGGGAGCGTGCCTATAAATAGTGGGCCGGAGGCCGGGGTTCTCCCTACAGCACTTTGAATTTATTATTTCTCTAATATCTAATAATCATCTAATAATAATATCTAAGTTTTTTTATTTCAAATATTTCAATGTAGGAACTCTACGTAAAAAGGGTTTATTTGTGTATCATTGTGTCAAAATAATTTTTTTTAAATGATATTATGCCCGTGCAAAGCCGGGACGGGCTGCTAGTTAAATAATAAGCTATAATAATAATAAGCTATAAATAATAAGCTATAATATAAATAATAAGTAATCTATAAGGCCGACTTTTGTTGGAATTTACACTTTACCTATGTTATTTTTGCTTATAGAAGTTTGGTAATTGGTATGTGTGAAATATTGTTGGCATACAAAATAAAATAAAAGTAAAAACTTTTAGAACATACGATAAAACGGCTAAAAGATAAACGCAACCAAAAATAGAACTATTCTTGCGAATCCTTGGTCAGGAATCAGGAATATTTCAGTCGAGATCCCGCTTTTACAGTGGTTATCAAAGCGATTTTCTCGACATAAAACCTTAAATCATCAATATACGGAGTATTTTTATCGATTAAACCGCTTTGACTACCGCTAGAAAAGCGGTTTTCTGGATTGAAATATTCCTAATTGCTAAGTACGGAATTCGAAGAACACGCCTACATATTTTCTGAAATCTGCTTCAGCGAAACGTTACATCTAGAATAATTCAGATAATAACTATTATGAAAGAGTGAAATTATAAAGTGTATCACTACATTTATTGCGACAATATATATGCATGGACTAAACTTAAAGAATAAATTAAACAATTATCCTTTCAAGCAGTAACAATCAAATGCATTCATTGGATTTTTTTAGGAATGCTCATTAACAGGACCTTGTAGTTGAATTGAAACAAGTCTTTAGCAGTAATTTATAAGTATTTATAATGTTTTTACTACTTCACAAAAAAATACACTTACCAACTTATCCTAAAATTTAATATGATGGGAGCTTTTAGTCTAATATAGATTAACCTGAAGGAACACATAAACCTAAGACCTTCTATTTCTATGCCCGGTAAATGCAAATTTAGTTAGGTACACCTGTGACAGCCTAAAATTGTATTACCATCATTTAAATTAAATTACTTTACATTAATTGCAAATATTGGTAGCCGAATTCTTACAATCGAATTAGGTTTGCTTTCACTGTATAATTTGCACATGTACTCAAAGACTTAAGTCGACAAAAGCCACTTTAACCACAACATTCCGATTCAAGGCCACAGTCGAAACTTTGCCCACTCTAAAGGCCACTCCCACAGTCCAACGGCGTCCACAATTGTACTGCAAGTTCAGCCGAACCCGATCAGTTCAGACGACTCGAGAGCGACACATATTGGCCAAGTTTCTGTAACAACTTCTAATGAGCCTGCCTCAAATGAGTCCGCCCAAAATCGTCTCGAAATGGCTTTGGTCATTACTACTTGGAATGGCGGAGTTGTATCTGTTCTATAAATGGCTGAAGTGGCGTTTTATAAAGATGATTGCACCTAAAAAGCTTTAATTTAAGCGACTCAAGGCTCAGTGGTGCGGTAACTTGCCTTGCAAACTAAAGATCATGGGTTTAAATCCCCTTCCCATTCATCCTAGACTTCCTCTCTTTCTGAGTTGGATGAGTGCATTTCGTTACGAATGCGCACTTATTCTATGATTTGGGATACATGTAGGTGAACTTTTCATCCAATGCGATGGTACGAGCCCGGGCGGGCTCAACCCTACAGCCTAGTAGGGAAATGGGATCATGGGGATACATGGATTCTGAACCATGCATCAGCTCGCATTCCTTACAAAATGCCAACTCCGAATGAAAAGAAAATTGTGCATAAACGGGGCGGGAATTTAAACCGAGACCTCTGGGATGGAAGGCGCAGGTCCGCCCGCCCCTTAGCTACGAGCCGTACGTTTCTTTGATGATAAAAGGTTTTTTATAAAGGACTTGACTAAACCATTATTTGCCATAATTCTTAATAATTCATCAAGGTAAACCCTTTTTGATCCAAGACGAATAAAAAATAATTTGCCGTTAGGAGGCGGACTGCTCTTGGTACCTGGTCGCCTTAAATTTAAAAAAGAACAAATGTATTAGGCTTTTGTTCTCATGATGTACACCGCTGTTACACGTATATCCAAGGCGGTACACATACACTGAATCGTTTATAAATTAATAGTCCTCTTGATTACCAGAACTCCATATTGAACTCAATTCAACTTTAGGGTCGCCTCGTAGGTCCATCAATGGAATTCAATTTCACATTTACTCAGAATTTACGGGTTGAAAGCTTCCGAACATTAGTAAGTGATGAATTAAATGTTTGCATGATGAAATTAAAAGGTCTTAAATGTCGAAACAAGAGCAGTAATACTGATTTTTACTTCTACCTGCATTTCAAGCCATGCTTTATTTTTTGCCTACAGATATTTTTACTAAAAGAACCTGTTTAATATTGCTATTTAGGAGCTATGAAAGTTATAACTTCGGTGGAAATCTTTTGTCATTGCAATTTTTTTAAATCGCGTCAGGTCAAAAGTTCGATAAGTGCATTTAGTCACGAATGCTGGGTCTTCTATGTTGCGAAATCTATGTAAAACATGTGTGTACATTAAGTGACTGTTTACTGATTCAACGTGATTTAGAACGATTCGAACATTTCTGCACTGAAAATAAAATTTCTCTAAATTTAAATAAATGTAATCAAATCACTTTTACGAAAAATAAAAAAGTAATTTTTCACCAGTATCACATTAGAAGACATACCCTTGAGCGAGTTCACAGTATAAGAGATTTAGGTGTCATCTTTGACTCAAAACTGCACTTCGGTGAGTACGTCGACAGTATCATAAATAAAGCTTTTAGTTTACTTGGATTCATAACTAGGACTAGCAGGTCTTTCAGGAAACTTGAAACGTTCTCACTTTTATATTTTACGCTTGTTCGTTCTCAACTTGAATATTGTACCCCAGTATGGAACCCTTTCTATGAGGTTTATTCTGATAGAATAGAGAGTGTGCAGAAAAAGTTTCTTAGATTTCTAAGTTTTAAAATGAATGATCGAAAGCGGTCTTATGCAAAAATGTTGATAGATTACAAGTTCTCCGCCCTTTCTAATCGGCGCGCATACTTTGACCTAATAATGCTACATAAGATATGCAATAATGTTCTTGACTGTCCAAACCTGCTCCAACTTGTATGTCTAAGAGTACCGTCAAAAAACACCAGATGCAGCGACTTATTCCACCTTGGTCGGACACGCACCAACGCTGGCCTTAGGGACCCTTTACATAGAATGTGTTCGCTTTATAATAAGAACTTATCTGACCTAGACATCTTCTTTGACTCTCAGCGCAACTTCAAGCACAAAATAAAAAATATGGCTCAATAGGACTGCTATACTGTCACTCTAATTCATGTATAATTTAATTAGCGAGGAATAGGTTAGGATGCAGGTTAGTTCTATAGTCTTTTGTTAACTTACTGTTTTATTACTTTATCTGTATCTGTGTTTCCTCCAAATAAATAAATAAAAAAAACTGTGGGTGTCCACTAGGTGTTCAAGTTTTGAGCCTAACCGGGTTGATATCATAGTACTGAACCGGCAATGAGAAATTGACCCGAGTTTTCCAACCAGTTCAATGTAGCCGTGCTCATAAAGGGAAGGTCATGGCATGGCACCTCGGGAATGCGGTGTGCTGGGCCAATATCATGATGGTGTGCTATTAACAATTCCTGTTCAGTCACATTTAAAAAACATACCAGTAACATTTTGAAAAATGAAATTAATTAAATCCAGCTTGAAGTAAATTATTAATTGTTTAGAAAAAATCGTCTAGACAAGAAACCAAATTGCTTGCTGATTGCAGTCCAGCCTGCATGTCATACATTTACGCTTGAAATACTCTTTTTACGTATCTGTTCTTTGAAATCGATGTGTTTTTCCTTTATGGTCTATATCTCCTCTTTACAGCTTTGCGTTTACAAAACTTTGGAAGTTAGCCAACGATACGATAATAAAACGAAAAACATTCAATACGTGATTTTTTTGATTATTGTTTGATAAATAAAGTCATGATCTAAAAACACGAGTTATCTAGGGCTACCTTATTGCCTCAGTATCACCGAAAACTAGTTAAGCCGTGCATTACATAACGCAATATAATAATAAAACAATGGGTCCTACAGTTTCATAATATGCGGTGACTGTAGGAACAGAACAACCAAAATTGAAATAGTTTACGTGGCGGCGGTCGCCGTTTCGACGAATAGGAATTACAAATATTTGCACAATTAATTGAAATCCAACCGGAATTGTGAGAAATGGAGGGATTTTTGGGTCAATTAAAATGTACGCTGAGTTGTTAATTTATACTTATCCTTTGAAGGGAAGTTTTGTTTTATAACTAATACGTCACTAGCTAAGGAACCCGGCTGCGCTCGGGTCAGTGTCATATGGGACATTTACTCGTTATCAATTTTAAAATGGTAATTCTGAAACATCTACTGACGGGCGTACTACAACTCAATACATTTTTATAGGTACCGGAACACTAACGGGAATAATAAATAAATAATAATTTTGATAAATACACATAGAAGGTAGCTGGGGTCGCAGCTTCGCCCGCGTTGTGGTCCGAAGAAAAGGAGTCGGTTATAATTTCGGACCCCTTTCAAATTTAACTCGCTGCTCAATTCTCAGGTGATTTAGTGTAGTGTAAGTAAGCTTCAATTAATGGAAAGAGTGTAACTATATGATGACATAAAATATTTTGAAATTGGGTAAGTGTTCTATATTATCATATTAAAAACGTTTTGGAATTTAGGGTAGCTTATACGTTATCAGACGGATGTGGATCCTGAAACCGAATGCAAATCAGGTAAGTGGTTCTCAAGTGATAAGCATTGCCCCCTGCTTATGCCTATGGTAATGTAGTATGATGAAAATTAGCCAAGTCATTGGAAATATCGTGCTTTAGTTATATAGAAATCGCTTCGTAATGGAGTAAGAGGTTTATTTATTTATTGAGGTTCCACAACAGAGTAATAAATACATAAAATAAAATTATACATGAACTTGAAATATTGATATTGAATATATAATAATATTGAAATAAACATGAATAATATTGAAAGTGTATGTACACTCTACTAGTACAGAACACAAACAGTCGTATTCAGAGAGCACCTGTCAAAACTGAGTACGAGATTAGTATCGGACTAAACATATAAAAATCGGTTTAGTCGGGCAGATTAAAGTAAGTCTGTCCACTCTGAATAGAGCTGTAAGTGCGTACAGTTAAGCAGGCGAATAAATGGATAACACATAAGTCAATTAAATTTAAACAAAAGTCACATTTTAATAAAAAAAAAATTCTATGGAGATATTAATTAATTTTTCATAGATTTACAGTATTTCCTTTTAATATATTTAAATTGCTACAAAAAATTAACCCCACTTGTCAACCGTCAATAATATAGGGTGTTAACTATGAGTTATGGGAATAAACATATAAGGAGGTAACAACCTAATAAAAATCACGTATGTCATTGTTAATTTTTAAGCAAACAGACCGATAGGTGTAGTATTTTACATCAGAGATTTCCAAAAATAAATAAAAGAACATTGTTTTCCTGAAAGCAACAAAAAGTTTAGTGGAAATATTTCGCTCGTCGTCACATGATATTTCTTCTCACCCACAATGTATACTACCTATCCACTGATCTTCCTGCAAATCTTCTTTTTAATAACAACCTTCAAAATATAACAAATATCAAAATAACCAAATATCCTTCTATTTTAATTTATAGATGATTGATTCCAAGCGTCTTACTCCTTACTTACGTTTATTATTAGTGATTCAGGGTATAAAAAAATCAAACTGAAAACAAAGCGACCTTATCCCTAAAAATTATTAATTATTATTTTGAAAATAAACAAAAATACATTACGGATTGAAAAGCATTCATCTTTCCACATTTACCAAACAGTGTATGTAAATAAAACCTAGAACGGCAACGCACGCGTATGAAATAGCAAATCCTCATTTCCGAGGCCCATCATATTGAGCTTTGCACATTCAATAACCATAACCATTACTTTTTACCTCAATATTCAGGCCTACCGAGGTCTATTCAGAGGTTTTTGTAGCTCATGAGCCTGCAGGAATTGCCCCGTGATACGGCCTCGATGCTGCAATTTTAATTCAAATAATAACGCTAGTAGCTTGAGCGAAGGAAGGAGCAAATCATAATATTTTTTTATTTTCAAAATAGGATAATACTATTTGTATTTTATACCGATTATTTTCGTTACACAATAACAACTACATATGAACATTGAAGCATTCTAATCAGCTCATTCAAAATATTCAGAAATCATTTTTGACTTGGATATTCGTCTGAAACAGGATTTAAACCTGTGACCTTTGGATTACATATTCAGTGTTCTACCGCTGAGCTATCCAGACAATTACGTCAACCTACGGATTACTCGAATATATTTGTATCGATGGTAATGTAAATACAAACAAATATCAAAGCTGTGCTTGTGTGGCCTTGGAGGATGTACCAGGAGCAGATCAATACAACATTTCGTAAAAGACAGGTACTTAGCACCCACAGTCGTACATCATGCATGATTTTTTTTAAATGAAACACTGGTATGGGTGGCTGTGCAGAGAGTCCAAAGGAACTCAGAAAGCCAAATGCACCTGACCTCGCGAAACCACGCTCAGCGAGGCACCATACCAGCGGATTTGCGGACTATCGCTGAGCTATTCATCTAGCTTGTTTAAGTTATGTTTGAAGACTCCCGGGTTATAGGTTTGAGGAAAGACATCCGCCGGCAGACAGTTCCATATCCTGGCAGTGCGGCAGGGAAATGAGTTTGAGAAACATAATCTCAGAAGCATAATGTCAACCACAAGGGAGTGCTCTGATTCTCTACGGCTGGTGCTCCAGATATAGGTTGGATGGAGAAGAATAATGGATGCACGTTCCGCGGAGCAACGTCCATGATATTACCTGTAGATCAGACTGAGCGACCCTACAAAGAGTCTGTGGCTGTGACTGTAAAGTAAGCAAGATAATTATTCTGATTTAAAAAATCGTACCATTTGGTAATATGTAACGTCTATAATATATTATTTCAACAAAACATAAACAGAAAATATACATTCAGTCATTAATATGTACATACTAACTGCGGTACCCGGCTCCGCTCGGGTTAGTGTCGGCTAAATTATCTCATGGATAAAAAGTAGCCCACATGACTGGTCCAAAATAGGGTCAAACTGGTCCAGGACAATGTATCCATGTACCAAATTTAATCAAGATCGTTCGAGCCGAAATAGCATGATTCAATGAGAAACATCCAATAATTCCCATTTAGAGCTTCGTTGACGTTTGGTGGCTATTTAAAAAAAACATTTGCCGCGAGAACCTTTCTGCACTTTCACTGCTACATTGCTTACCTAGTAAGTAACGTGTAACGTAGGTAAGTTTTGCGTGGACTCCAACCCACAGCCAGCCTCAACATCGAAAATAGTAACCCATCTCGAACCTGACTGCTCCCAGAGATGCTATACATTGATAAAATACGCATATAAATCAGGTAAGTGGTTCGCATGTTATAAGACTTTAAGACTCACTACTTACCCTTCTGGTAATGAAGCGTTATATTATGTAATCTATAAGTTTTTAGTAGAAGCAGGCTAGACGTAGATACAATGCACATCTAAATCGAGTAATTGGTTCTCAAGGATTTTATTCTGTTGGTCGCTCCTCCGGCGATTTAGCGTGATGCCAAGTAGTCCTAAAGTTGCAGGAAATACCAAGCCGTACTTCAGTAAAAGTAAGCGCTGCCGCCGCAAAGCCGAGCCGTGCATAGCATTGCAGTTTGTATGACAGCCCCATCTTAGCGTAAGCGGAACTGAATTCTATTTAGCCAATCCTAATTCCCGGGTAGTTAAATGTACATGTACTAAGTTTTACAAATCGCTAGTGCCTTGAAAATTCGCCAAACGGACACCAAACAGTCACGACGTCTACCCTCCCCCCGCCGCCGCTCCCCGCCACCGCCCCCGGCTCCTCTCTCCCTAGTGTGAAGTATCGCTACCGGCATCGTTTTCGCAGCCCCGTGAAAGTTCTAAAGCCCTTGGGCACATAAATTGTAGCCTATGTGTTATTCTGATGTATAAGCTATATTATTGTAAAGTTTCATTAGAATCCATTCAGTAGTTTTTACGTGAAAGAGTAACAAACATCCATCCATCCATCCATCCATCCATCCATTATTACAAACTTTCCCCTTTATGCAATGATTTCAAAGGTAAGGATACGCCCTTATATATAATTGAAACAAATCTTCTCCATACAAGCAAAAAGTAGCGCCATCTATCCAAACTTGGAAGAACTACGTGAGCGCCGTGTCAAAGTCGTGTTGACAACTCGCCGCCATGTTGCATTAGGTCTAACCATGTAACCTTGTACCAGCGTCCTTAAATGTTTTCTTTTTAATTTAAACTTTTAAGTTCTTTTAACTTTCATGAATGAAAAATGTTTTTTTGTAATTTCAAGGTATTTAAGTTAAATACAATTTGAATATTCTCTTGTACCTGCTTGGTCTGGATCTACCTGCCTGTCATGTCAAAATTTGTTTTCGTTATATCTAGGGAAACACTGGTCGTAGACCCATCATGCGACCACTCGAAGTAAAGATCCCGACCTGATCTACCTGCCTGTCATGTCAAAATTTGTTTTCGTTATATCTTGGGAAACAATGGTCGTAGACCCATCATGCGACCACTCAAAGTAAACGTCCCGAACTGATCTACCTGCCTGTCATGTCAAAATGTGTTCTCGTTGTATCTTGGGAAACACTGATCGTAGACCCATCATGCGACCACTCAAAGTAAACGTCCCGACCTGATCTACCTGCTTGTCATGTCAAAATTTGTTCTCTTTGTATCTTGGGAAACACTGATCGTAGACCCATCATGCGACCACTCAAAGTAAACGCCCCGACCTGATATACCTGCCTGTCATGTCAAAATTTGTTTTCGTTATATTTTGGGAAACACTGATCGTAGACCCATCATGCGACCACTCAAAGTAAACGCCCCGACCTGATCTACCTGCCTGTCATGTCAAAATTTGTTTTCGTTATATCTTGGGAAACACATGACAGGCAGGTGGATCAGGTCGGGGCGTTTAATTTGAGTGGTCGCATGATGGGTCTACGACCAGTGTTTCTCAAGATATAATGAAAACAAATTTTGACATGACAGGCAGGTAGATCAGGTCTGGACGTTTACTTTGAGTGGTCGCATGATGGGTCTACGACCAGTGTTTCCCAAGATATAACGAAAACAAATTTTGACATGACAGGCAGGTAGATCAGGTCGGGACGTTTACTTTGAGTGGTCGCATGATGGGTCTACGACCAGTGTTTCCCAATATATAACGAAAACAAATTTTGATATGACAGGCATGTAGATCAGGTCGGGACGTTTACTTTGAGTGTTCGCATGATGGGTCTATGACCAGTGTTTCCCAAGATATAACGAAAACAAATTTTGACATGACAGGCAGGTAGATCAGGTCTGGACGTTTACTTTGAGTGGTCGCATGATGGGTCTACGACCAGTGTTTCCCAAGATATAACGAAAACAAATTTTGACATGACAGGCAGGTAGATCAGGTCGGGACGTTTACTTTGAGTGATCGCATGATGGGTCTACGACCAGTGTTTCCCAAGATATAACGAAAACAAATTTTGACATGACAGGCAGGTAGATCAGGTCGGGACGATTACATTGAGTGGTCACATGATAGATCACATTAAAAAAATTCTTTGATTACCCACTCATACTCATATCCACTCCAAAATAAGCCAGAATGAAAAAGGACGCCCGTACAAGGTTAATTCACCTACACGTGCGACGCGCGGCATGGCGTCAATTGCCCGCTTATAAAGTTTGGTAGTTAATTAAATTATCGATTGAAAATGCAATTATTCAATTGTTAAACAGAAAAAAATATTATCTGAGTTTACTTATCGAAGATACGTTATTACATGTGTCTTTGTAACTTTCGTATCGTATTTTATGCATCCTTTTACTACGCAACAAGGGCATTTTCACGACTCAACATCACTCTGCAGTGGTCCGCAGACGACTGAGTCGCGTTGGCCCTAAAACGAATATTTTAGGGCCAACGTACTGGTGCCATTAGTCGTGCGCGTTGACCGGGTCCTTACGAAGTAATATATAAGTCAATGCCTTTATGTTATTTATTAGATTAATATGAATGGAAAGTGCTGTACGGAATTGCACAACGCCATCTACTATCGCTGAATAGCCAACAGATAGGGAATACATCCATTCACTGTCGACATTCACCGAATTAGAACGAACAGATCCTGGAAATAATTTATTTATAGGGTCCAAAAACTTTAAAATTCACGCAATACGACCATGGCGGCTTGAACAAGCGCCCTGTCCGGACGGCTTGGATTTCGCAGCCCCTGTAGAAGTTTGCAAGCCTATGTGCCTCATTGGGCACCGTTATGAGGGTCGTACGTCATAATGTCTGGCTATACATAAAACACATAGGTAAAATTCATCAATCAACGTTCTTTCTTGGTACAAAAATGTAAAAAATATATAAATATTTTTCCTTATTTCAACCTACCTAATGTTAACTTGTCCTCAATACAAATTTCGTGTAAGCAAGTAAGCAATGACAGATATTATTTCCCGATAACTGTGTAAGCAGTAATTTCCCATTGCCTATTCCATGTTGTCCGGTATCTATTTTAATCTCAATGTTTTCATGGAAATGTTCGAAGTCACTCTTCCTCATTGAAATGTCATTCTGTCAAGACTCCGAGCAGTGCCGGCGGGCGCGGGTTGAAATGTCCCATCGAGTAAAAAAGGACCGGCGTGGCGAACGAAATGCATCCGTATAGCGGCAACGTAGCCACGTATTTAAGCCATACGTATTAGCGGAAAAAAGAATTTTAAAA
The DNA here is from genome assembly GCA_946894095.1 of Incurvaria masculella. NCBI lineage: Eukaryota > Metazoa > Arthropoda > Insecta > Lepidoptera > Incurvariidae > Incurvaria > Incurvaria masculella. Next base: position 12,947,598 of record OX335643.1, read on the forward strand.
TGGGCGTTCAGGGCCAAATCCGAAACTATAAGAAATAGCGAAGAACACTCAAAGGAGTCATAAGGCCGATTTTGAAAATAACAAAAACTACATTTTTCGATTTTTTTTATTCGATGGTTTTGAAAAAATTAATAATGCACGCTGTATTTTTTCATCACATGATAGTGTTGGTTTCAAGGAAAAAAATCCTTGAAGTAATGTTAAACGGAACACTAAAGGAAAGTATTGATTTTTATAAATCTATACTAATATAATAAAGCTGAAGAGTTTGTTTGTTTGTTTTTTTGTTTGAACGCTCTAATCTCTGGAACTACCAGTCAGGTTTGAAAAAATATTATTAAATTCGATAGCCTAATTCTTAAGGAAGGCTTTAAGCTATTGAACATCACGTAACGACCCTTAGGAGCCGAACAAAAAGAAAAATAGTCAGAGGGCGCGGAGCTAAAACGAAATAATAGCGCGGCGAGGACCGTGACGGCGGTGGCCACCCGACGAGGACCGAGTATTGCCGAGTCGAGCCGAATGTACCTACGCGCGAGCGCGCGAAACGGCAAACAGCGTTGCCGATAACCACTCCTCCAATTCCCCAAAAACGTTCTTAGGATTCCCGGAATTCCGTAAGAATCCGGAATAGGAACCAAATTTTCATCGAAAATTTCGAATGACCAAAAAAAAGGTCGTGCAGTCGACGGCCGTCCGAACAACTTTCGGGAGAAGATAAATCCAAAGTTGCCCCGATTGCTTTAATGTTCGATATATTTTTCGAATGAGCAAAGAAATAATGGTAAATATAAAAGCAAAAAAACTAAATTCCCCACGGATTGGCCAATTCCCCGCAAATTTCCCAACGCTTGCATTCCCCACCATTTTCCCCGCAATACCTCAAATTTCCCGTGATTCGGGGAATCGGGGAGCGATCGGCGACGCTGGCACAGAATAACTAAACGCTGGCGACGAACGTCTCGCCGGCCGCGGTTCCCGAGCCGCCTCAGTCAAGACACACACGTGGTACACGGATTAGTATGAGATTTTTTACGTAAATTCTTTGTATTCTTTTTACCAACCCGCGCGGTATGCTAACTTAGCGACAGCCGTTCCTAGCTACACGCATTTGTTTGGGCTTTTTAGGTTGATTGTTTAAACGCGTAGTGTTAGGATATTACGGTTTCAGTTAAATGGTTTCTTAATTTTTGTTTGGTAGATTAGTAGGTACTAAGCCAAGCGCGGCATTTCGAACTTTCACGGGGGAAACCATGCCGGCCGGCCAGGTGCTCTTTCACCCCATGTTTCAACGACCCCGGGGGACTTTGGGGGAAATAAATCGGTATGGAGTCGATTCCATAGTTTAGCGACCCTATAAATAAAGGATCAAAAGGATCGGATGGTATTTATTTTTAAGTGTCGGCTGGGAATGGGTGCATGCGGCGCGGGGGCAGCGCTTACTTTTACTAACTGTACCGAAGTACGGCTTGGTATTTCCCGCAACTTTAGCACTACTTGGCATCACGCTAAATCGCCGGAGGTGCGACCAATAGAATAAAATCCTTGAGAACCAATAACTCGATTTAGACGTGGATTGTATCTACGTCTAGCCTGATTCTACTAAAAACTTATAGGCTACATAATATAACGCTTCATTACCAGAAGGGTGTGCGTATTTTGTCAATGTATAGCATCTCTGGGAGCAGTCAGGTTCGAGATGGGTTACTGTTTTCGATGTTGAGGCTGGCTGTGGTGAACTTACCTACACGTTACTTACTAGGTAGGCAATGTAGCAGTGAAAGTGCAGAAAGGTTGTGGCGGCAAATGTTTTTTTTTTTAAATAGCCACCAAACGTCAACGAAGCTCTAAATGGGAATTATTGGATGTTTCTCATTACATCATGCTATTTCGGCTCGAACGATCTTGATTTAATTTGGTACATGGATACATTGTCCTGGACCAGTTTGACCCTATTTTGGATCAGTCATGTGGGCTACTTTTTATACATGAGATAATTTAGCCGACACTAACCCGAGCGGAGCCGGGTACCGCAGCTAGTTTATTCATATTTTCAAGTTGTCTAACTAACTGACTAATCAAATTGTCTACATTTTTTTTTCTTTTGTTTATTAGGGCTTTTAACCGCGAAGAAGTAATACAATTTTGAAATTAGAACACGATGTTGTTATGCTGAATGCAGGGGTGTTGAGCTACTTTTCGAATTATTTGATTTGTGATGGTACGGATACTGTATGAATACTTGAAAATATGAAACAGTTAATTAAACAATCAACACTTTCATTTAGTTTGCCGTATAACATTACACGACGGGATTTTTTCTTTATAAGCGGCAGTATTGACTGGTGCATTAATAATAAAATTTTAATAAAATCTTAATTTTACTAAAATCAACGAGTTGGATTCCCGGCTAGGAAAACCATTTTTCCAAAAATCTAATAATGCAGTTTTAGTTTATATCAAAATCGCTTTTATAACACATTTGTTTGTTCCTTGTTCTTATGTAGCACGACTACATTGAACTGGATGGAAAACACGGACAATTTTTCAATGCCGCTTCGATGCTATGCGATGGATTCCGAAGCATGGAGAAGCTCTAATTCGTGACGAAATGCAATTATCCTTCTCGGATCGGGACGAGGATTTGATGCCAGACCTCTGGCAGGCTTGGCAAGTCCCCGCGCCACTAGGCTACGAGCCGCTCAACTGTCGCTACTAACGACTACAGTGTCGCTTTATGGATGAGCCTCGTCGCCATTTCTGTCCTTCGTTACTCGATGTATTATCCAAACCAAAAATTCCGATCACTAGCTCGGAACGTGCACGGTCTACGGGCTTCACATGGAGTCATTTACTTGTCAAAGGTCACCGCAGTTTTCACAAAGGCGAAATCAACGAATGGACGGCTCGCGTTGCTTTTGACTCGGCCATACATGACGACGCCATTTCATCGAAAAGGGGCAGCCAGAGATAGAGCCATGCGTTATGGTCACATTATTTTAGGAGCTTGTAGCTCAGGCTTTGCTGCTCATGGGAGAGGTCATGCCTTCTTTGCCCACGAGATTCGTGCATAACCTTGCCGTTCTAAGTTGGAGACGTACTGAGTTGGTCGTGAAGGCGAGCCGTTCCATGGTTCCAAAAGTGATTTTTTTGTAACTTTAGAGCAGGCCGATTAAGGAAGGATTGAGAAAGTTTGAAACAAAGAATCATACAAACACACAAGTAAAACACAAAAGTAATACATACATTCTAGTAATACATGCTTTCCCAGAGGGGTAGGCAGAGATGATAGGGCGCCATATCACAGCACACCTCTTTCTATTCATCTACAGACATACATAATTTCATGCATGCTCTACGATTAAGGGTATTACATAACAGACCTTTACGAAGAATTACAAATGGCACACTTAATTCTTAATTTTATAAACCTTCGAAGTTTGATTACCTAGTCAATTAATTCTTTGTTACCAATTTTCAATGGATATCAAATCCATTTTTGTCAATAGGCTATATGCGTCCTGTAACAGTGGAGTCAGTTTGAGCCACCATTTTGCGTCAGTGGGAATGGGCCTGCGGGCATTCCCATTAGAGTTTCCAAACGCAAATGAGCACTGTATCTAATTTATTGTTCCAATATGAGTATGTCCGCGCACAAATTTACGACCCCTAACAAGTATTCGTGTGTGCAGCATAATTTGTTAGGTCCAGATCTGATCTTAATGTAAAATCGATGGGAAATTGTGCCATTGAACACATTTTACTGTGCTATGATTAGTACGTAGAAGTAGTAGTTTTCTAGAAATATCGAACTACACAGGGGAATGGTGTTGATGAAATGGTAATGCAATTCATTGATTACATTTAAAATACTCACTTAGACTTCGGGGGACTAATATTGGCATAGTTATATTTTTCTCAGTGATAGTTATTACGAACGAATGCTAAACTTGGTTTATTCGCCTTTGTATACTTTTGTGTCTTTATTAATTAATTATCGTACCCTGCTTACTATTTTAAGTAAATGTACAAATGTGCACCATATAAAATCTGTCATGGCTGATCCTCTAGCACAAGCCTAGCTTAGTTGAGGACCAGCTGCATTTCTCGACTAGTTCTAACTTAATGTATGCAATTTATTTATTTGATTTGATGTGAATTGATATTATAAATTAAATTATGATATCGACGTATTTGATCAAGACGTATTTCACATAGAAGATAGATATCTATGCAAATATGTAAATATGTAAATATGTAAATTCAATTGATGTAATTCAACAACGTTATCTTATCGACACTTTCAAGATGTTATGCATAGTGTCCTGACATAATCTTGAAAGTTACGATTGAAACTAATTGACTGTTTTCAATAAGTTTACGTATACTCGAAAAAAAAGAAACACTGGGATTCGAGAGCACAACCTGAAAATTAACAACACGATTAAGAACCCCAGAAAGCAATTCCAATTAAACAGAATAATCGTTGCACTAAATAGCGATTTTTTAAGTTATTACAAGTCGTTGTACCCATGGATAATAATTGCCAGAAATTGCTTCACAATATCAATGAATAAATGAAATTGAAAACAACCTGGTGAAGGTTTATTATTCCTTTTCGTGCTGAGCAAGTACGCCGCTTTTTAACAAATATGATATGTATGTAGATTCGTAGGTACGTAAAAACGAGAAAATAACCTCTTACTACGTAGGAATGTGACATATATGCATGTATAATCGACCGTGAGGCAAGGACACATTAATTGAAGAAAGAGCCCAGTAAAAAGAACTACTTTACGAATATACTACAAGGCTGGACCCGAACCAGCAAAACATACCTATCGCGGGTGTTGCGTCTACGAATTTCGCCACCGGCCATAATTTGAGATTCTCCTACAGTCCCTCCTCCCGCAATGAATGCCTCCTACTAACACAGTGTTTAAGATTAGACCTACATACATTTATTTAACGCTTCATCTGCGTTACGGACATTGACTACAAAGATTGAACAATCAAACATATTGCCGTCATCACCAAAATCGTATTTGGCATCAGACGCTACAGCCAGTCCTAGGTTGACTTAAGTAAATGTACATTATGGACATGGAGCAGATAATTCAAGAAATGGCATCCAAATAAGCCAACTTTCACGCATATATATCGTTGTAGTACCGTTAACGCTTAGTAATATATAGTAAATACCAATTAAATATATATTGAGTTCGACTGCCAGACGACAGGCGAGTGACTTCGTACAGGATAAGTCAATCTTCGTGAGCGAAGCTAAATTGCTTCATCTATTTGTAACGCCTTCTTCAAGAAGATTTAGGCCAACTCCATCTCCAACTGATTATATATTGAATAATTAATCGATAGAAGTACTTAGACATTATGGGCACTCAGTACTTATATACAGGAGTTGAAGAGGAATGTATATTATTGTTGGCATCCTTGCCGGTTAGTATTACGTTATTATATTTTTATTGCTTGCTTTAACATACATTAGATTTCCGCACTTCAGACTCCACAATGTTAATATACTTCTTAAATTTGGTGTCATAGAGAAAATACGAGCGTAAATATACCTCGTCACCGAAGCATATCACACGTGACACGTTTTTCACCTTTGCACTCCGTTCGCAGAGATCTTGATCAGCATGAATACCTCGCGGTGTCCTCATTCAACTTTCATACGTTTCTCTTTCAGAACTGGAACAGTTCCACGCTATTTTTTCAGCGCTCCTAAAACGAGTGTTTGCACAAATTTGAGACGGAAACGTGGTGGGAAATTGTAAAAGTTCTGGCGCGCCATGTCTTATTTAAGGTCTCGGGGAAATGTAAATAGAATATTATTCCGAGGAGATTGGGACACTAGATGAGATGCCTTTTGATCTCTCATTTGATAAACAAGTCACTGGAAGCTAAGATTTTGATGACAGCCAGATGGAAATAGATTGACATGATGAAATTAGCTTTTAAGATCGAGGGAATCTGGTTTTGGAGATGCTCTTAATCTTAATTAGGGAAAAACAAAAGGATATGGTGAAAAAGAGAGTATTGTTGATTTTATCGATAAAACTTAATTGAATGCAGGACAGCATTCATTTTTTTTTTCGGAGTAGGGCTCGCAATAATTAACAGTCAAAGGGTGTTTGTAGTTTCTCTGGAGGACATTATACCACTGGGTGTATTACAATCTAAGAAGTTGGAACCTTTCGACGGTTAGCAATTTGACATTTTGGCTTAGCGTTTATGGCGACGATGCAGGGCCAATATGGATTGGTATGTACACCTTTTTAAATCTGGTATTTCTTCGGAGTTGCTTTGTAATTTTAATGTAACGTAATATAATACTGGACATGAAATCATATTTAAAGACCTAATGAAATCTTAAAATTTTAAATTCCCTACAAGTGTGTTTGAAAAAGAAACCATTTTAAAACGTAATTGCAATGAAAACTGTACTAATTAAAAAAACATATTCGCATTACGTATTTCACACACGTACCGAGGAGAGGTGTGTTCAAAACTCGTACACCGCTCAACTAATAAATTAACTTATTTAATCCGATTAAAATAAATTCACGCAGAAACCGACGAATAATCCGCCACTTCCATAAGTTATACACGGTTATGCTAACGAAGGGACCCGAACATGAAGCTACCTTACGTTTGGGGAGGTGCCATCTCTTCAGGGCAGCTCAGTAAAATGTAATAAGAAACTGTACATTCAGAAAGTTTTCAATCAAAATTAAATCGTGTTATCGATTTGAATTTTTTGCCGGATTTGTGACATTTTTACTAGGTTTATCTACGTTTCTTTCGTTGAATCTTCTGAATTTCGGAAGACAAACTAAGGGTAGAAAAATGGAATGACAGCATTCAATCTGGTTTTACGAGAATTATAATACAAAAATGTTGAACGAGAAAGCCTCGTTCTATTCATTGCCGCTAGCGTGCTACCGTCGGTGGCATGCTAGTTAAGATCTGGCGATAGAGAGACCTGCGCATTATTGGATTTGCTTGGCTGCTCTACAAATAGTAATGTATGCATTTACCAATTCGAGTCAATAAATTAAGACAAGATGATTTGTATGTGTTATGTCGTATGAATTACGAAATAACTTTCATTCATTATCATGTTCACTAATTTCGAGAATTTGATACTACTTCCATTTTTATTTTAGAGAATACAGTTTAGCACAGGTTGTACGCCCAGCTTCCACCTCTAGACGAATCTCAACTCCATGTTACAGGCTCTGGCGGGACGTTTATTTGCATTTAACTTTGTAAAATTTTGCACTCAATTAAGGCAGATAATACTTTTTGTTGAGACTTTGCTCTTTTTTGTTCCGGTGGCTTAGTTGAGAGAAGTTATGGTACCCGGCCTCATTATGGATTAGCCATTCTTACCATTGTAGGAGTTTGCTTGAGTAATTTGTAATTATAGATAGATTTTCAAATGGAGTCATGCATTTACGTGGATGAACAGTTTTTTCAATCCGAAACCAAATGTTGTAATTATTTTGTAAGTTAAAGTTTATCTAGTGTAAACAAAACAATACAAAATTCACAAGTTTAAGGTACTCTCTATGTCTTCAACAGAAGCCAGGTAGCGCTATCATCTCAAAATTTATACGACATGCCATGTCCGGAGCCCTCACTTCTGGACTTGAGTTTTTTTATTTTATTCTATCCTTCTAATATTATAAACGTGAAAATTTGTAATAATGAATGGATGTTTGTTATTAATGGATTTCGTAAAAACTGCTAAATGGATTTTAATGAAACTTTACTATAATATAGCTTATACTTACTATGATCAAAAAGTTCCGGGAATTAATAAATAAAAAAAAATGTGTTAATTTTCGGATACATTTATTTTATCAACTTCAAAGTAACAACCCTCTGAAGCGATGCACATACGCCAACGCTTAACCCATTCTTCCATACACTTTTGATAGTCCGGTGAAGGAATTGCTTTCAATGCCTATGTCGCATTTTCTTTTATTTCATCGATGCTCGAAAATCTCTTTCCACGAAGGGGTAATTTAAGTTTTGAGAACAGGAAAAAGTCACATGGTGCCATATCCGGAGAATACGGTGCCCGTTGGATTGTATTTACAGTATGTTTGGTCAAATAATCGGTCACGATGCGCGCTTTGTGAGACGGAACATTGTCATGGTGAGGGAAATATAACATCAGGTTAACTTACCAGAGGCTCGAGCGTACAACACAATATGTGAACTGGACGTGTATTCTTGGCATTCAGTCATTGCGGATTCAGTAGAGTTAACCGAAGAAGAATTTTCTTTGACATTACTGTTAACTCTACTGAATCCACAATGACTGAATGCCAAGAATACACGCCCTGTTCCTGCATATAACATGGAAATTGGCGGAGCACATCACTCTAAATTACGATAGGGGTGACTGGTGGGGTTAAAGGCTCGGAATCCACTTAAAAAAGTTTCTCTTTCTTAGGTTACTAGGTTATAGGGATCATCCCGCCGGAGTTGGTACGTACCATCGCACTGAGTGAAAGATGGTCGAAGCAGCAATAACAAATTTCCGTGTTTTCCAACCATGGCAATGAAGCAGTGCCAGAGCAACATCGTCCCGGCGGCAAATGCTGTTAAGAAAACTTTTAAGAAATCGGCCCCAATGTTTTATATATTTAATTTTTTTAAATCCTTCCACTGAATTTATATAAATGGCCATATCTGAATCACGGCACATCGGCTTAACCAATTTTGATAAAATTTCGCAGATAGATACGTTGTCTAATCTGTTCGTAAAATAATATCGACTAGCTTTTTGGACCAGCCCTTTGAGTTACTATTTATCCAGAATATATGGGAAGGGGGGGGGGGGGGGGGGGTGGATGTACATATTTTAATTTTAAATCATTTTAATATAACAAAATTAGTTAATGACATTTAAATCAAACTTCAATAAACTATTTCAATTTTTAATTCATTTTTATATAATTTTATTGAAATTAATTATAGACTTAATCATAATCGGCATCTTGATCTAATTTAACTTTTTTAAAATTATAAATATTATTATTCTTACAAATATTTTTATGATAATAATGTGCAAAAAAAATAAATTAAGTAAATATATTCGTGTTTTATCAATGATTACACAAATTCCTCTAAATAAACAAAAAGCCAATTAAAAAAAAAAATACTATTTTAGTTTATTTTCTTTAAAAACAATTTTATTTGCGGTAATTTGTAGGTGATAATTTGCAGACTTTTTCCTGCTTATCATATTCTGTCAAATGTGTTTTTGACAAGTGTACAAGCAACGTGCCGTAGTACAACAAGTATTTCACCAATAATTCGCCACTACAACTGCATTACTTAGTTCTAAAAATGTGTCCAGTCAACCGTTTTACGCGAAGAAAGTAGACAAAACCGTTACTGGCAAGGCACAACGCGGATTGTCCTGCAGTGCGCGTCACTGGGCGACCGCTCGCTGGAAAATTGCCAGGATTTTTTCGCAAAACTGCCACATCCTGCGATCACGCTCGTGTGAGTTTTTAGCTCAACTTGCGAGACCGTGCGCACTGCATTGGTCTGTGTTTTATACAAATACTTAAATTGCCGAAAAAAAAATCTACTGTTATAACAGCCATTCCATCTTGCGTATTAACTAATCTGTAGGGATCGTTATTAGCCCGTTCTTTTCATTAAATAAAAAAGAGTTCCTTTGTGTACATAAAATACCGAAACATTAGAACCTTCTAAAGCTCTATTTGAAAAAACAAAAATTATAATCGTACAAAACTCGCAGAAAACTGCTTATTTACTCTGGTACTATGACATTTCTAACAAGCGCAATCTCCATTCACTCCCAGAACTAGTTAAACCATTATTAAACTAAGCTTGGTTTCAAATGTTGCCTAGGTAGGCTTGATAAAAACGTTACATTTTAACTACAAATTAAGTAAAGTGAATAATAATAGTAATAATAATACTATTGATATTCATTGGTTTCTATTTAATACATTCTGAAATGTGAATTGCAACGCCACCAGCCACCGGTAGTCTAGCCAATTTTTGATAGTTTTTCAAAATAGCGGAGTAATTTTGAAAAATATTTTAATGTGATGTCTATCCGGTTAATCTCCTTTACAGGTCGCATATCTTAATCGACTAGTGAATTTTTTTAAGCATGCTCGATATTTATATAGATTGTTTTTGTCGAGACAGTTTTTTTTTTTTTTTCAAAATAGCGGAGTAATTCCTTTCGGAGTAAAATAATGATGCCTTATTTTAATCTGCTTTTGAATTATTTTTAAGAAAAAATACGTATCAAATCATGCGCATATTACGTTCTAACTAACACCATTTTGCAAGGTAAAAAAAAAGAAAATGAATCAATGATTTCGCCCTTTTGTTTAGTGTACAGTCGGACAATGGGTCTGCTTACATCGCGCCCACCCACCCTGCAGGAACAGACGTGGCGCCCTGACCTGGCCGGTACAGAGCCATCATCAATGTCTTCAGTGGTGACAAACGAGCGCTGCAGACTGTGCGCTGGCAGATTGATGAGTCGTGCCGCCGCGTCGTGGACTATGGAGTGGCAGGAGACGCGTTGTTACATTAACCATAGCTTTGACATGTATCCACCTATTTAATTTATCGGTACCAGAGTTGGTGGACTCACGGTTTGGGTGAAATATTTGTTTTTTTTTTAATTATTAAACTTACCAGAGCACCAGTTTGTGCGGATCTTCTACTTTTCTGCAAATTTACTTAATATCTACTGGCACAGAAGTGACGCAATATTTAAGGACAATGCTGTCGATGTGAAAGATTCTGAGGGAATGAGAAGTAGTGCCGACTTGGATATTATTAATTGAATCCAGCTTTGTTTTTAATATTAAAACTGGAAACGGATTATGTTGAATATGCAAGATATGTTTGAATGTTGAATATTTGCAGTCAATGTCCAATCGATGGCTGATATCACACGAACAATCATGATACAAGCCCAAAGACCGTATTCCCGTTGGAATTAGGTGCTTTCTGTTTATACGAGCACGGATATATTGAACTGGATGGAAAACAAATGCAATGATATATTGTCATTTGGAGCACCTTTTCATCGAATGTAAATGTCTCGACCCAGGCAGGATTTGCCCTCCCACTATTTTGGGACGTACATTGTTGGATGTATTACTTAAATGTACCTACAATACAAAAAGTATAAATGTTACGTTTCCACGACCTCGAGGGATGACCTCACGATGTTCGATAAATAGCAGACGATACGTCTACCGATAAAAGAATAAGCCTAAAGTTAAGTAAAGTAAATTTAAGTATTTACATTAGATATAAACGGCTAGCAAATACCGCACCTACATTCATGACATGAAACCACTTTCCCTAAGGAAAGAATGGCACCTGATTCCTCAGGGATCTTCCTTTTATAAGAAATACTACTTGGAACTGGATGGGTATCGAGCGGCTTATAGTGTGGCTCATAGCTCAGGGCGAAAGGAATTAAAATTACATGCCAGAGGTCATGGATTTGATCCCTGTCACGTTGATGCCCCATTTTTATGTCTTATTGAATTAGATAAGTGCGTTTCTTAACGAAATACAGCTGTTCCATAGTTCGGAATCTAATGTAACAATCTAGGTTCCCTTCTCTAGTAGGTTGTAGGGTAAGTCCCGCACGGGTTGATACCATCGCATTGGATGAAAGGATGGTCGAAGCAAGAATGAAAAAATATTTTTGTTTTCCATCAGGTTCAAGATAGCCGTGCTCATAAGGGAAATGTCCTGGCATGGAACCTAATTTCTTCGTGAATGCTTAAATAGGTATCATGCGGTATCATAGTAGTAGCCATCGATGTCCAGTTACATCAATAAAAATTCAATACTCACGCTGAGTTAGGGATTCAAAAGAGTGCACGAACATTTATGTTTAATGGCTAATTTACGGCTTAATATTTTTGTTATTCGATCCTATAGCATCTTTATCCAAGATCTCATATACAGCAGTTAGCTAGAACAGTTTTAAAAGCTGATTGATGACAGTATTGACAGTGGCACGTCCGCGGGCAGCTGCTGCAGCGCTCGACAAATTGTCTGTTCGATTGACTCGCCTATAGACAAGGTCGTAGGAAATATAAATACATATTTTATTACTTTCAATCCGGTGGTTGTAAAACAATGGTAATTCCAATGGATGATTGACGCGCAGTGATGGCCCTAGATTATTATTTTCGATTAAGATGTTTGGTTAAAACGACCAAGCGCGTGTCGGACGCACAGCAAGGGGTTCCGTAGTCCGAAGAACGTAACCGATAATATCCCTTATCTGACTAACTAAATGGCAAAACTTATTGAAATTATGTAAAAAAAATAAATAAAAAAAATATATATATACATTTTACGAGAATCGGTTGAGATATGCGACCTGTAGAGGAGAACATCCGGACAGCTGGACATACGAAAGCATTTTAACGGTCAAAATCAAATCAAAGTTACAAAAAAAAAAAATCATACCAATATTTCTTTCTTGATATTTACTTCTTGCTACACCATAAAAAATAGCACAGCTTCTATCTGCTATTGGTGATTGGCTTTTATAGTGCAAGGAAAAATGTCCGCTGTCCGATGAATCCGTTTTGTATGAATGAAATCGATATTTTATTGGCTTTGTTTTCGTTGAACCGTTAATAATACGGCTCGTAGCTTGGGACTTGCCTTCCATGCCAGAGGTCACAAGTTAGACCCTCGTCCCGTTCATGCACCGCTTTCTTTCTTTCCGTCATGGTTCGGAATCCATGTAAAACTGTAAGCCCGTTACTGGGTGGTAGGATTAAGCCTGCCTAGGTTGAATTTTTTTTATTGTGAGTGTACCTTCGAAGGTATGACACACAATTTCGTGAACTTTTCTGCCGGCCTTTTTAACACCTTAAACTTTCGCGTACTTAGTTTTAATTTTTCTCTTAAGGTTTGTAAATCATATTTAAAAATTACATCGCTCATCCTATTAGAAAACACCCTATCCAAAAATCCATTGCGTGGTTTATAAGAAGCAAGTGGAGAAACAAATCTGCGTTGCCAGCGACTACCCCCTAGGCCGCGCCGCCGTCGTGCCTCGGGCACCTGGGGACACTTCTGTGTGGATGACCGCCACATCTTAGCGTAAGTGGAACTGAATTCTATTTAACCTATTTATCCTGCGTCGCGTATAGTAATTTTGATGATCGTTTTAAGAGTTATGGAGGAACATTCATACACACATTGTGCGCACCCAGGCATGTCGCACTTCACAAGCTAATGAGTTGCAATGCCCGGTAGCCTCGGGACGTCACAGCGGGCCACCAGAGGAGTAGGAACAGCCACCTACCTCCAGCAGCACCAGCTCCTAGGCGTCGGGTCCCGGGACAGCGTTCGGCGGCACAGCACTTCGCCCAGACGAGGCGACACGACACAGCGTTGTCAGGCGCGCGGCGGGTTGCGGGCGTGGAGCCCTAAGAGGAGCTCCACGATGAAAGATTGCGGGGACGCGGCGCATGCGTGCACCATGCTTGACAACTAGTAGCAGAGCGAGTGTGGCATAGGAAAAACTTCGGATGAGATTGAATGCTTGTAAAGTGCAAACTACCCACCTAGGTCACCCGTGCCATATTGGCGTGAACACACATAAAAGATTTAAATAAAATGTCAATTTAGTGTTAAGATCGTGCATAACGTCTGCAAACGCTGTATCTTATAAAACCAAGCCCTGAAATTCATGCAGAACTTCTTACAGATAAATGATTCGTATAGATAGAAGATAAAAGATAACTATCCTCCCACAAAAGTAAAGTGGATGTTTCGTGGGCGTCATGCTATAATACATTATATTTTTCCTTGATGAAATTTTCTTTAACAAAGTCGCTCTTGAAGGGTCTAAGTCCTAGCGTACGCTAGGCTTCGAATAGAACCTTGATCGCAGCTCAGACGAACACTTCCATGAATATCAAATTATTTTTTCTTGTTCAGCTATTATTTTTTATAAATATCACGCGCTGCGCCAGGTCAAGATGACCTTGGCTACCTTGGCTGACACCGACTCAAAAAATAAGATAAATTAAATTAAAATAAGATTTTTTTTTATGCGACTCGACATCGATGGCTAATACCACACAACTACCGTTATGATATTAGCCCAATACACCACATTCCCGAAGGAATTTGGTGCAATGCCAGGACCTTCCCTTTATGAGCACGGCTACATTGAACTGGATGGAAAACACGGACAATTTTTCATTGCCGCTTCGACCATCTTTTCATCCAATGCGATGGTACCAACCCGGGCGGGCATAAACCCTACCACCTAGTAGGGGAAGGGGACCTACAGTTTTACATGGATTCCGAACCATGGAGCAGCTCGCATTCGTAACGAAATGCACTTATCGAACTCGGAAAGAGAAAGACAGTGGTGCATGTCGGTATTGAACCCAGGTCTCTGGTACGCTAGGCCAGTCCCTGCGCCACTAGGCTACGAGCCGCTGAGATAATAATCGTTACTACAAAAAATGCAATTATTTTTGTTACTTTTTAGTCCTTTTTCTTTGAAGTCGGTTATTTTTTTGTTATTTTTTTATGTGTTTATTTTTAGTGAATCTGAAGTACACTAACTAATTTTTACACGTCCTTTCCAATAAAAGAAGAATCATCGAAATCGGTTAGCGTTATATTAAGTTATTCGCCTATTTGTCGCGCACATACTTAATACAAATTTAAGACTTTTATGATTTTCTCATGGATATCATTGTCATAACTAAACCAAAACGTGACCACACGGGAAGCACCAGCTTTTAAAGAAAAAAATAATCATCAAAATCGGTTCACCCAGGCGAAAGTTATGAGGTAACAAACACAAAAAAAAACATACAGACGAATTGAGAACCTCCTCCTTTTTTTAAGTCGGTTAAAAATAAAAATAAAATGGTTTGCGAACATTTACGAAACGAAAGTTTGTGCAGGGCAGCGATATTTGTTTATCTAGCCCCTGGGCGTCGCGTGGTCTTGCCGAAGATTTTACACACTTTATATATTTTTGGTGGAATCTCAAAATAATACTCCGAAACAGGAAACATTTGGCAATTGTTTCATGATTTTATAATATGTTATCTACAAGGATATTCACATCAGCGTATCTTTAAAATCGCCTGGTATATATGTACATGCGTAGCTATGTATCTATCACTTTGATCAATTTCCCTTAAGGCAAACGGCATCCACATCAAGCAACATTCTCAGATACTTCACTTCAAATAGTGTTGGTTTGGTAAGTTGTGCGTAGACGTAATCAGTAAAGTTCAAGTTTGCTCTAATATTGAAATTTTGAGCCTGGGGCACATTTCAAACCACACATCTCGAGTTTAGGAGTTTACATAAGCGGAAGTATCGTGGAGTCCAATGGATCTGTAGAATGCTCCCATAAACTCATCGTTAGGTACTAATAGTAATAGTAATAATAATAATAATAAGGTACCGAGGACCGAGGCGCATCACTAGGCCCCGCGCGCAACGTGATCTGCGTGCCGGCGCCGCGGCGCCCAGCAGTCCGGCCGATGTGGGGCTCACCGAGATGGGGGTGGTGGTGGGGCGCGTCTCTAGGACCACCACCCTTCGTTCGAAGCCTGGCTCACGTCGCGGTCGTCCCGGAGAGTGCCGCCACCACGGCCTGCACCCACCTCCTCCCCTCTCGTCGTCCGGGGAAAAGATTTAGTTTTTTATGTTATTTTTGTATATATGATTAATGTAAATATAAAAACAATGTATGAACGTGCAAATAAAGGTTTTTTTTTTTTTTATGTGACTGGACATGGATGGCTAATACCACAAGTTCTGTCATGGTATTAGCCCAACACACCACATGGGAACTAGGTGCCATACCAGGACCTTCCTTATATTGCACGGCTACATTGAACTGGATGGAAAACACGGACAATTTTCATTGCCGCTTCGACCATCGTTCATCCAATGCGATGGTACCAACCCGGGCGGGATATACCCTACCATCTAGTAAGTAAGGAAGGGGACCTACAGCTTAACGTGGAATCCGAACCACGGCCAGCCTCTCTCAACGGTCGAATGGTCACCCATCCAAGACCAGACCGGACCCAGCGTTGCTTAACTTCGGAGAGCGATCGCCGAAGTGTCGCGCCACTGGGCCACTGAGGCTGACAAAGATATAATGTGAATAATAATAATCAATTTTTTTATTGTACACCATTATGAAAACAGTTTACAAAGGGCGGACCTAATGCCAAAAGGCATTCTCTTCCTATCTACCTATAGTATGTCGATAACTTGGAAAATTATTCTATGGTTATATGCAATGTGTATATTGTAAAAACATATTTTAAAATTTATAAAAAATCATCACTTTTAATTACCTGGCAATAGCTAAGGCAAACTCTTTATTATTGGGTTTTAATGGTGATAAGTTTTTTTTATTAGAAGAAAAAATCCTTTGGAGTCATTAGAACGAAAACCTTTTAAAATGAGATCCAACCCTTCGCGGGCGTGTCATTCAAAGTGCCCATCCAAAATATATTTCAGGATCTCGATAACAGTGCCACCTACCGCATCGAACTATGTACATACAATAGCTAAGAACCATTCAGGTGATCCTGTCAGTACAAAAATAAATTAATTAGACTCGGTCAAGCCGTTTAGGAGAAGAATTAGAAACACACATGTTTTTTTATTTACTAAAAAAATATTTGATTCTTAATATTTCTAAATGTGACCAATTTAATTGTAAATGTTGAGGTAGAAATTGTAAATATTTTTTTTTTATACGACCTGACATGGATGGCTAATACTACACAACTACCGTTATGATATTAGCCCAGTCCCCACATTCCCGAAGTAATTAGGTGCCATGCCAGGACCTTCCCTTTATGAGCACGGCTACATTGAACTGGATGGAAAACACGGACAATTTTTCATTGCCGCTTCGACCACCTTTTCATCCAATGCGATGGTACCAACCCGGGCGGGCTTAAACCCTACCACCTAGTAGGGGAAGGGGACCTACAGTTTTACATGGATTCCGAACCATGGAGCAGCTCGCATTCGTGACGAAATGCACTTATCGAACTCTGAAAGAGAGAGACGGTGGTGCAAGTCGGTATTGAACCCAGGCCTCTGGTACGCTAGGCCAGTCCCCGCGCCACTAGGCTACGAGCCGCTCAAAATTTATTATTTTTAAATCAATAGTTGTTGATCCCATTTTATGAATTGAAATACTAACTTATCCCTTAAGTTACGTAGCTAAGAAAATTAAGTAAATTTACAATTTATTTTTCGTATCCTTCGTCGGTTTTGAGCGTTCGTCGCCAGTACAAGCTGGCAGGACAAGGCATTATTTTCTACAAGATTTCTTACGCCACACGCGTACAAGTCAGTGAATTAAATTATTTAATTTCATTATGGAACTTGCGTAATATTTAACGTCTCGCAAACACATTAGGCCGGGGTTACATAAATTGAATGGACTCAATTTGGCTAAATTAGCCCCGATCGTTCGGCGTTGCCTGTGAATTTACGACGGGCCATTCGTCGCGACCCCGGGAAAGGTCCCGGTGTGAACGGGCCTGCGTTACGCAAATGAGTATCGAGGCAGAGGTGAGCGGGAATGAAATACATACGGCGCGGCGCTTAGAATTTATGGGAGGACTGTTATACGGTCATCTCTGCTGTTATATCGTATTGTTTTGTTTATTAGCTATCGAGCTGGCTCTATTAGGCAATATTTGTGCTTGAGCTCACAAGTCCAGGCTAGCCGTCCATGCCAAAAACCATGGGTTCAATCCCGGCCCGGGTATGGAAAAAAATGTCTATCGAACTAAATAATTTTAATAACGCTTATAAAAAATGTTAGTTAAAAATTGTTTAAAAATAACAATTCTGATTTTTAAGATCTAAAAAAGTATTAAAAATGCTTACGCTGATGAAGTATCGAACATCGTGAATTATTACATTAACCTGGCCGGCCGGAATGGTTTTCGCAGCTATGTGAAAGTTTTAAAGCCCATGGGCTTTAAAACTTTCTAATAAAAATATTAAATGATAATAGTCTAAATTGACAAAATAGAAACATTACGATACGTCGAAACGGAAACCATCAATTAAAACAATTATAATACTTGTGGTTGTACAAATAACAGTTAGATTATTATTTTTTTGTTTACCCATTTATTGACGGTACATAACGCTGTCTACAATCACAAACATTACTTTCTGATAGGTCTGATCGAATCACTCAAATAAGCGAGATTGGAGTGACTCGAAATATCTCGCAAATGATGTGAAACTAATGGAGACGAATCCAGACCCGGAGCAATCAAAGTAGGTCTGCCCCCCCGTGCCCGCCCCCGGAGGCTCTTTGACAAATTGTGTCCGTAATATCCTTACCCTTTAGGGTTTCGTAGCATGGCGGATGTTGGAGCTGCGGGGTCGACTTGTTTGCATTTAGGAATGGGTTATTGTCTGACTTATAGTTTCGAGAATTGGAGGGCGTCAGGGGGTCTGGAAATTATGATTATATGTATGAACTCATAAATCTATTTGTAGATATTTATAATGTAAATATTTTATTTTATTACAATCTCGATCACAAAGAAACTCAAATAACTTTTCATTGAAATGAAGGCTTCAAAACTTATGTGTTCTAGTTTATTTCTAAACTGTTGTAAAATGTTTTGCTTGTTGCGAATTTTAAACCACAAAATTGTGGCGAATTTCATCAGCCATTTCCAACTATCAACCCCATATGTTTTGTGCCAGTCGTAGAAGAAAGAAGGTTAAGTTTTGTGTACATAATCATCCTATTTCGGAAAGCATGATTTTAAGCACGATTATATGGTTTTTTTTATTATCTCATAATCTACTGGTTGTCTCTGCGGCTGCGTTAAAATCTTATTTTGATTTTCCCGACTACGCTCATATTATTGACCTCACAGGTCACCCTCTGGTAATTTAGCGTGACGCTAAGTATTCTACGCTATGAGAAGAATGATAGAAGATAGGTACAGAGCACTTTGAAATCGTCTATGGAACAGACAGAGTAGAAGCTGGATTTGAGAAGTATTCGAGATAGGGAAGATGAAGTATTTATGTAATGTTTTTGTAGCGGATATAGTAGAATAGGTGCAACCATAACAACTATCCTAAGTTCATTGTATTTTTTGTTCCTACTTTTTTATTTTAATTATTGTTAGGCGGGCCCCTAAAGCCACTTCAGTCGTCTTCGTCTTTTTTATGGGACCATACCACTTGTATTTTCTATATTTTTGACATGTTTTGTTTTTGTTGCTGCACTTGATATTTTCTCAAGCTGAAATACTCGGGCTATAAGTTATTTTAACGTAAGAATATGTGTGCAGAGAGAACTAGTTTTTTATTGCGATTTTTCATTTGCTTTTTTCGTTGTGACACTATCTTAGTGCCAAGTTTCTGAAACTTCGGATAAATAATTAACTTTTTTGATGATCAGTAACTGAAGTGAAATTTTGAATTCAATTGCGATTTGAAACAGTTGAGATATAAAGGCAAAATGAAAAGCAGCTCACTAGACAAATTAAGATTTAGGGTTCTGCTTAAATCCAGTACAAAGATATGGAGGCTCAAAAGTACACTGAGTCGCTTCCCGTGAAGGATGTTACGGCTGTACTAGGTCCACTTGGTGGGCCCGGATAATCCGATCGAAGGAAATGCTTATTATGGGTGGCAACACTCGCTTTGCCCTGGCATCTTAGCTCCTATTCAAGAAATTAATTGGCATTTTCACTTGTTTAAGGCGCTAGGACTAGCCAACTACTCGCGCCATACAAATGCACTTTTTAACAAATGCAATAATATGTAGTGAAACGCTTCAGCAAATCCAAATAGAACTCCAGACTGATAATGGATTTTTAAAATTTTTTGATTCCAACATTTATTTAAATAATAATAAAAATAAGAAAGTAATTTTTTCTCATTAGAAATCTGAAAGTAATTCGATTTCTAGATATAAGCAAAAACAGCATATATGCATAAACAAAAAGTTCCATTTGCTTTTAGATTTCTACATTTAGTCAAAAAAGTTCGGAAATGGACACCGTTTCTGCAATGTATTTTGTATAGAAAAAGGAAACATACATTAACGAAAATAGGTTGATTCCTAGACAAGAAATCATATATTGTAAGAATGACACTTATAATCGTCAGACTTAGTTAGTTAACTTGGCGTGCCTCCAAGTTACCTTAAAAATAATGTGAATAGTAAAATAATATTTTAAAGAACAAATCGGTGAAAACCGTATTAAAACGACACCCTGCGTAACGGCTAGTACATTATATTTGGGAAATGATTATTAGGTTTTATAAACATTAAATGAATAGTTAGACTTTTCATACACAGTATTTCAATAATTTAGTGTAATAGGAATTTCATGTTCCGTAAGAACGTGGAAAGGTTGTATGTACTTGGACATAGATGGCTTGTATCACTCCTACTTTCACGATTTTAGCCTGGCACACTACGTGGGATCTAGGTTCCATGCCAAGACCTTCCTTATGCACGGCTATAACGGTCGCTTCAAATTAAACTAGACGAAAACATAAATTTCTTAAAATGTATTTCTCGATAACTAGACACTTAAGAGAATTGTTGTCTCGGAAAAAAACATGAGGATTACGCTGGCAAAATTAATATAGTGTATAACTTCCTGAATATGGTATTTTCTCTGGAAGAACCACATAACTCAATTGTTGTTTTTAATATTTCATCTAGAAAACGACAGGATAAAAGTAAAATAGGATCGTTTAGCTGTTTTACGAAGGAATATCTAGCATCTAAAAATTTACTTTTTTGTCCGTTTTGAAAGGTTCATTCAGACCTTTTGTAATGACACGAATAATAACAAATTAGACATTACAAGTAATCGAAAAAAAAATACGTTGAAACTTTTATTTTTCATAAGGATTAGCAATGTTTCAATATTAAAAAATTGAAGGAAGTGTTGAAAATGTCTTTACAAACTAGGACAACTTACTCAAGTAAAAAGGACAACAAACTCCACGACTCGAACTTGCATATTTGAAGACTGATCACAAGCGTTCGACATTATATTACAGAATAATTTATCGACATTATGTGTCGGAGTGACATGTTAAAAATTATGCACATGTAAATTAACAACCTTTGCAACAATTACAAAATCAGACATGTTCGGTAAAGGTAAAATGCGTTTTAATTTAAATTAAATTTTAGTTTAACTAAAACTACCGATCATACCATAAAATCAATACAGACAAACATAATTTAAGTTTTATGTATTAAATATGTTCATTTATTTTTGTAAATACAATAACAATACAATGTATAGTAATTACATTTTTATCTAAGTCTCTTGCCACGATTCCGAGTAGTCACATATATTTACAATACTGTTCTCCGGCAATTACTATCCATCTTTTGACGAATATGAATTTGTGCTATCATTACGATAAGTACTAACTGAGGATTGAAAAATCGGCCCTTAATGTAATAATGGAAATATCCGTCCACGCTATGATGTATAAACTGTATATAGACTGCTTCATATCACCTACAGTCATGATTTTAGCTTAAAACACCGCATTGAAACAATAACCATGCCTTCTATCACACACACTCGATAGAAAACACGGACAATTTTCATTGCCTTGCCGGGCATTGTTTATTCAATGCCAACCCGGCCGGAAAGAACCCTACCAACTGGCAAGTTAGGAAGGGTCCTACATTTTACGTGGAATCCGAACCATTAACGATAACTCACTTGGTCGCCCCTTACGAGATGCACTGGAATAAGTGCAGTGGGACCACATTTATTCCACATTGTAACCTAAACCCGCACAGCACGATAATCTTGTACATGTCTTTGTGCGACAATTCCTTTGAAATGTTTTAACCATTCGTATAAATAGATTTACCATACAGGGTGTTAATCTATAAAAATTTTTACGTTTAATATACAATTAAAAGAAAATACGAGATATCCAATTATTTACGCAAGGTTAAAATAGTGCTTTATTATATTTTGATCTAGCTTTATAACTATTCGTTGATGTTCTTGTTTTCGAGCCCAATGATAAGATAACTCAATTGTTTAGTAGGAGTTAACACATTATTTTGTAATTTAGATTTTTCTTGTTCGTGTAGTATGGGAAATAAAATTTAGGGTCTATTGTTTCAATGCATAACTTAATGTGTTCGGTCGTTTGGATATTGCTTCCGGATCGTAGTTAAACTGTTAAACATATAAAATCGAAAGTGGTCGAGCCTAAGTAAATTGGCGAGGGTCCTTATATAAATATCAGCTAATACCCGGTGGAATTTTCTCTTCTTGGACCTTGGGATCCCTCACTTTTTTCCCACAGCCGTAAATCCAATTCAAACCGAGAGAAGCCATGTACAATGCAACCCTTGACGGGTGATATTTGTTTAGTGATACTTTGTAATACCAAATCGTTGTAATACTTCGTAAAGGTCAAGTACGTAACACACGCAATCGTAGAGCATGTATGAAAATATGTATGCCTGTACCGTATGGCGCTCTATCATTTCTGCCTACCCCTCCAGGAAAGCGGCGTGAAGACACATAGATGGCTAATACCACAACCACCGTCATAATATGAGCCCAAAACACCGCACTTCCCATAGAATTAGATGCAGCACCTTCCCTTTATGAGCATGGTAACCATGCTGAAATAGACTCGAAGGAAAACACGAACAATGTTTCATTACCTTCATTACCGTTTCGACCATCTTTTCGCCCAATGTGATGGTACCCACCGTGGGCGGGCTTAACCCTGACGATTAGTAGGGCAAGGGAAGAACCTACAGTTTTACATTTATTTGGAACCATGGAGATCGCATTCGTAACGAAATGCTGTGAAAGATAAAAAAGTGGTGCATGAACTGGTTGCGGGTGACCTCTGGCATGCAAGGCAAGTCGGTGCGACCCTGAGCTACGAGGCGCTCGTATTAGCGCATCATAAAAAACACTTTGGTGAACCTGATGAAACTTTGGTGAAAAATGATAAACCTGCAACCTAACTTAGCGTATTCTAACTAAAACTACAAGAACTCACCTAACTAACCATCCAAGTTTGATCAAACTGCAAGTGTCACATCATGTACCGGAAAATCATTTTTTTGAACAGATTGAAAAATTCAATTCATTCGCGCTTGGCCGGTTTTAGTAATAATTTTATTTTTCCAATCAATTCTAGAATGTTTATCATACAGCCAAACTACTTATCTGGCCAGTGGGAAGGCATATGAGAGAATTCGGGAAAAATACTGATTTTCTTCGGACTTTCATGCGGGCGTGGTCACGGGCATTTACTAGTAGATTGATAAAAACAAGAGATCAAATGATGTTACAAAAATCTTAACTTTACAAAAATCTTAAGGTGCAGAAACTGTATAAACGAATCGCTTGAAATTCGCAGCTACAAGCAAACATTCCACTAGTGCACTTATCGGGTCAACCGTAAATTATTGTCTTGTATTCTTGTCGCCGGCAACTTCTAAATATACCGCTAGCCAGAAGTCTGGCCTTTCTCGTAAATGTCGTTTTACAAGAGAACTGATAATAAGAAAATAATGTTGGATTTTCCAAAGAGCGCTGCGCAACTAATGTGGTCACGATAATAGTTTGTTACGGGAACTTTCTTTTTTTTATTCTTTAGAAATAATTTAAAAGCAATTCATACTTTTGCTGTATCCGTCCTCTTCAGAGCTCCTAGTCCCAGTTATCATCTAAATTGACGTAAACGGAACTTCGAAGTTACGTCAAAACGTCAAACTTCATACGAGCTTTGACTAGATATTCTATGGTTTTACTTCTTCAACCTGTCAAAGTCAAACTAGGACTTTTGTATGAAATTGTATGAAAAGCAGAGTCGGCGTAAACGGCAACGTCGACGTATTTACGCCGACGGTGAGTAAGCTGTCAATTCAAACTCGGACGCGCAAATTTTAATTGGCTCAACGCTCTTCAATTTCTCCATACATTTGGAAACGCCAGTCGATCAGTTTTCCGTAAACGCCAATTTAGGTTCTCTGTTTACAGTGGTTCCGAACGTATTTAGTATATATAACATAATTTGAAGACGAATCTAACAACTTTATTACCTCCTGAGTTAGGTAATATAAAACATTATTGTTTTACTTTTTGGGAATATGGTGGAGGTCAAAAAACCAAAACAAATCTACTACCCACGAAAAATCACCCACGAAACAAATGTAGACCAAGAAATCCCAAAACGTTGCGAAGCGAAGTTAAATTTAGTTTTCAAACGACCAAAAGCGCATAATCCCTTTCATTTCAAATGCAAAATGCAATACTTCGTAATGGTACGGCATCGCTGAGCATCGTAATACATAGTACGGCACTTCCCGCGACTAAATTTAATTAGATCCATAAATCCAGAAGTGGAAGTGACTCGCAAATCTGGGGATTTGAATCTATAATGCATGCGAACTCGTAATGTGCTTCATGAGATCACTTCATTGGCTTGATAAAAAATATATCCCTGGATAAAGAATCCTGAATTCATTTGAATGAGTAATTGGGATACTAAAATTTTAGATTCGAGATGAAGACATTTTAGCGATTAATTAGTTTTTTTTTATATTGGTAAAAAATGCGCATTTTTAAAGTGCAAAAGTCGTGCAAAGGGCGTAAACGGGACCATATTATTCAGCCTCCGTCCGTCCGTCTGTCAGCGTTCATATGTCAAATATATATTTATTTTATTTCTCTTGTCAGTATGGCGAAAAATAGTTGAAATTAAAATGAAACAAAAATGTTGAGAGTCTGACTTGCATTTAGACGGTTTTTATAACTTATTATTAGTGGTACCCGGTTCTTCTCGGTTAATATAAAAAAAAATACCCTTATCACTTTCCGGGCTGCATGAAGGAAGTACAAACTAACACTTTCGCATTTATTATAAAAACCGGCCAAGTGCAAGTCGGACTCGCACACGAAGGGTTCCGTACCATCGTACAAGATTTAACCCAAAGAATCACGTTTTTTGTATGGCTCCCCCGTTATTATTTTATAGCGGCAAAATAAATACACAATCTGTGAAAATTTCAGCTGCCTTCCTATTTTTATTACGCCTATTACGGTTTATGAGATACAGCCCTGTGACAGACGTACGGAAGGATGGACAGACGGACGGACGGACAGCGCAGGCTTAATAATAGGGTTCCGTTGGCACCCTATGGGTACGGAACCTTAATAAAGAGGGGTAGGGATTTTCTTAAAACACTGAATTCAAAACGGCAATATGTGATGTTATCATTGTATTTAGATTTTCTTCAATATCTAGGGAACCATTAAACTTTAATAGTGCATTGCGCAATATTACTTGCGCAAAATGTTTCCGTTTGGAATTAATCGACAAAAAACACGCCATTTTTGCGCAAAAAGGGAAACAAAAATAAATAAAGCCCGGATAAAACTTAATTCAAAGATCATTTAGAAAGAATGGGCCAATAAAATAAATAACCACCTACATTTAACCGTAAAAGGGAACATAACGGTGACATTTCATGCTGTGGTCGTATCGTTAAAGTTAATCCGTTCACAGAAGAATTTGTCGACAGAATAGCCAATAAAAGCTTGCGCGGCCAGAAAGGCGTGTTCGGGCTTCAGTCTATAATAGGGGGATACTGTTGTCTTTAGGGCAATACAATCCCACGGTAATAACGCATGGGGTCAGTAGCGGTAGTAAACATTTTGTTATCCGTCTTTAGATGAAGAAGCAGTGATTTTTGCGAAACGGTTCGCATACAAAAATAACGCTTGCTACCTAAACTAACCTTAAAAAGCCTTTATATTTTCTCAATATAAAAACACGTGTGCACGATTTTGAATTTTGAGTCACCTGCAGGAAACTTTATAAGTTTTTTTTTACTTGTACTGTTTTTGTATTACAAACGTGTTTCTGTTAAAATTTATTTGTGTTCATGATTACTCTCGTGTAGCATCAAGTGCATCTATACTATTTTATGTTCCAGAGGGAAACGTTATGGAGGGAGATTATTTGTTATTAAAAATGTTATTATTTATGTTTTCTGTATTTCTCTCTGTGTTTTCTCCTTAATAAATAAAATAAAATAAAAAACCTAAACTAAATAAGCATTTAGTACATTCCAATATGAAATGCTTATGTAGTTTAGGTTAGGTTAGGTTAGGTTAGGTTAGGTTTATTATCATAGTAACAATGTTACCGTTTTGCCCATAATTTGTATAAACGTTCACATTCAGAAACATTATTTAATTTTGAAATTTATTTGAAAAAAAATATTCGACATGTTAATTTGACATGTCACTGTTATTTTAATGGAACTGGACATATTGACTAATACCACAAATACTGTCATGATATTACCACAATACTAGTCTTTGGAACTATGTGCTATACCAGAACTTTCCATTTGTTGCTCGGCAACATTGAACGATGGATTGGTAAAATACACGGAAAAAACTGTGATTTAATGCGATAGTTCCATAACAGAATAACCCTAATACCTAGTAAGTATGAAAGGGAACCAATAGTTTATCGTAGAATCCGAACAATGTCCAAACAATGGTCATCCACCTAGAACTGCCATCTGCGCCCAGAATTGCATAACCTCGATTAAACCAAAAACAAAAGCCAAATCCACCTCACCTCTCTAAATCACGATCTCTACGATGTCTAATTCTAGTTTGATTTCGGGAGTGAGTTAACCTAAAAATGGCTGAAAATAATATGATTATTTAAATAACGGAACTGGTATTTTACATTTTAACTTATTCATGGGACAAAACAGATTTTAGCAAAAATGGCGTTCAAGAAGTGCGAAAACATGAACTTTTTAGAAAAGTGAGTTGATATTTAGTACCGAAGTCGAACTCACTTTTACCTGAACCCCAGGTATGCACTGCACCAGCGGATTTGCAGAATATCGACTTTCTTTGAAATTCGTTTGTAAACTCCCAAGTTGTATGCATGAGGAGGTATAGGTGTGAGGTCTGAGGCACTCGCCGCCAGAATGTCCAATACTCTGGCGGTGCGCCAAAGGAATGATTTTGAGAAATGATTCGTTCTGAAAAAAAAATATGTCAAACACAAAATTAAGGTTGCTCTGGTTCTGTCCAGCGCACCAGATATAGGTGGGATAGGCAGGAAAGTGATACAAGTTCCACAGAGCAAAGTCCTTGATTACGATGTCAGCAGTCAAGCAAATCACACGGTACAACATTTCAAACAAATAACCAAACTTGCTGAAGTACCCGGTTTCGCTCGGGTCAATGTCGTTTTGTAGTGATGTCGAGTTGAATTGTTACCGTATGAGTTCCCCATACAAAAGTTCATCCCCTGTTTCATCCCCTTCGAGTTTAATTTTCCCCACAAAAGCCTTCGTCCTTCTGCAGGGTCGAAATTATCTCTATACCGAAATTCATCAAAATTGGTTCAGCGGTTTAGGTGTGAAGACGCAACACACGGACAGAGTTACATCAGCATTTATAACATTCGTATGAGTGGTCATACACAAAATACGCTGAGAATTGGATTATCAAATTATCTATAAGCCAAAACCACAGTTATACTATGAAATTTAACTGTAAAATGAAGTGGACATCGAAACACGTTTGCCCTTTAAAAAGTCCTATGAATTCCACGAAAAGTTTGGTTTATTTTTCGAGAAAAACATTTTACCGCCGCTGATAAGGATCGCGGGTCAACATTTCAGAGTTTCTTTCAGCGTGCATTCCTTCCACTTTACGGATTACTTCCGGTCTACGCTTACACGGTTTGGTGACTCGTTGGCTTTTTAGGGTTATGAATAAACTTCTGGAGTAAACTTCTTTCGTATCGACCTGCGTCTTACCAAGTCGACTCTCCAAAGTTTTGCATTATATTCGCTGCCGTTCTGTCAGATATATTTTGTGGGATATAATGTTTTTGCTAACCCAATCAGCGAGCACGGAAGGATGGGAGTAGCAACGGAAACTAGTTCGAAAATATAAAAAAAAATAACAAAAAAAACCGAATTCGTACTAACTCGTGGCTACGTTACCGCAATACGAATAAGTTTCGATCCCTACTCCCGACCTTTCATGCTCTCACTATAACAATGAACACTTGCTTTTGCCAAAAGATGTGTTAATAAAATACCAGAGAGAATGTACTATTTACGTTTTTAGATTTACACTGTCGCTTTACATATTATTTTGAAAACTTACGGTTTCCCGGTGTGCGATGCCGTGCTTGGCCGTCATTTTTCGCCTTTCGACCGTTTGACGATCCGGGCTTTCAGGCGTAATTAAGAGCTCCTGACGATGCTTCCGGCGTCGTCGGAGGCAAAACAAGTCGTCCAAGCACGGCACTATCCAAAGGAAAACCGTAAGTTTTCGAAACATTACAAGACTATTTCTCTGAAAGAATGCAAAATAAATCGTAGTATCAACAGTTATCGGGTGGGGTTTTAATAAAATTAAGTCCCTTTTTAATGTAACTGGACATGAATGGCGAAAATCACGCCCACCATCATGATATTGGCACAACACACCTGAAGAAACTAGCGGCCATGCCATCACCATTGTGAGAAGGACTACATTGAACTGGATGGAAAACATACACAAATTTTCAATGCTGTTTCGACCACATTTCATGCAATGCGATAATATCAATCCAGGCGGGCTTAGCCCTACCACCTATTAGGCAGACGGGACATACGGTTTTATATCGATTCGGAACCATAGAACAGTTCCCATTTGTGGCACTTATCCGATTTAGAAAAATAATGAAAGCGGTGCAGATTGAACCCTTGTCCACTCGCATGTAAAGCAAGTCGCCGCGGATCTGTGCTACGCTTTATATTTTTATAGTGAAATGTACCACATTTAGATGTCTAATTCTAATTTCCTTTTATTTCTAGATTCATTTTATGATTTCCCAGTATTTAAACAGGATGTTTCGGAAAAGTTTAGGAAAACTGCAGGAATACGAATAACAGATTATGAGAAGAAAAAAATCTTTATGACACAAATCGAAATACCGATATGTTGTTTCGGCGTCCTGATACCAATTGGTTACGCTTCCACTGAAAAAACATCGTTATATCTTTTTTTTTCCAATATTTAGTACCTTTTTCCCACATTTTAGAGAATTATCTTTTTTTTATTAGTCGCTTTTGGTTATCCATACCCGAAACCCTATAAATATTTTTACGAACTGCATGAATGAAATTTTACTAAAAATGTAAGCATAATGTATGTGTAACTATTCAAATTTGTATACTCAACATAGTAATAATAAAACCTAATCATTAGACGTTTAGAAAACTATCTTAACAAATCTTTGCTTGCCTATTTCACCATACAAAATTAATTAGAGCTGAAAAAATCTGTAACACTAGATTTACCTCAGACGTTAAACGAAATTTTGGTTAATTTGAGTTTCAGCGACATCTACATTTGAAGCATTGTAATCCGATTTTGAAAATAATCTGAAAAAGTATTGGTCGTGGTCAAATTATTGAGATAACGGTAATGTCGTATCCATTAAATTCATAAAATTATCAAGTTAAATCCGGGCTGACTCTTAGTGTCCGATACCAAAAACGTCTTTGGTGACGAGAGCAATAAGATTGATAGCTCAATCATTGCAGTCAAAATGCCTTAGCGCAGGATCAATACGCAAAAACATCATCAGCGCCATCTAGCAGAAGCATTGTGTCGATTCGACTATAATCGAGAAATTCGTTGGCTGACGTAATTGTCGGTATAGCTCAGTTGGGTTAGAGCAGTGGACATGTAATCCAAAGGTCGCAGTTTCATGTCCTCCTTCCGACGAATGTCACGACCAATACTTTTTCAGATTATTTTCAAAATCGGATTACAAAGCTTCAAATGTAGATGTCGCTGAAAATCAAATTAATGAGATTACGGCAATGTCGTATCCATTAAATGCAAATTATGAAATTTTGGTTGCTGAATGAGACAGAAACATACCTCTCTATTGTTCCTACGACGAAACCCTGCGCCTAAACGCGACATGTCCAGCGTAGAGCGCGCCACCTTATGAGGTTAATATTATGTAAAATAAACATGTTCTTTACCAACCGAGACGGGAGAGTTAACAATGTAGGTCAAATTAATAAGACAATAGGTAAACAATGTTTCGAGGAAAGTTAAAATTAATATTTACATAACGTTTTGTTGACTCAATGCTTTTCGTCAACGTTATTTCGGTATTTTTTAATAATTAAACCTTTGAGGATTTGAATATGACCCGAAGTAAGTAAAGATCGTCACCGTATTTGAACCATTGTTTGATACATTTTTTTCTCGGTCTCTTCCTTATTAAATATGGAAAATACATGAAAGCAGTTTTAAAAAATACCTAAAAAATATATTTTTATCCATTCATATAGTATGTCTCAAATTTTCTCAATTACTTCCATAATTCGAATATTATTTTTTTTGTTTGTTGTTGTTATCTTTACATTCTTAAATATAGGTATATTAAAATATTAAATCATGTGAATACTATACTACTAATAGGTACTTTTAAATGTATGTTTATAGAAATAACTATACATGAAATCAATCAAATATACATTTTTATTAGAACAGCATAGATGCCGTCGGCTCTACCCGTATTAAAGTTAGGAGAGAGACAGTCGGTTTTTCACGACATCTTTCAAATTACACTCCACTGCTCACTCCTAAGCTGATTGAGCGTGATGATTTGTAGCTTATAATTATTATTAAACAAATCTGTGCGAATTTACATGAATGCAAACCACGTAAAATTCTGGTATGCGGCTCAATAAGCGAAAAGTCAGGTTGACGGCAAATATTGGGTATTGATAAATTTATATTAGAGAAGAGAAAAAAAAAAGATTCCGACGAATTGAGAACCTCCTCCTTTTTTTCGAAGTCGGTTAAAAAGAAAACATAACACAAACAACATTGCTCGTTGAGTACAAGGCTGTCAACCAGACAGACAAAATCCACCGTTTTAGGGTTCCGTACCCAAAGGGTGCCAACGGAACACTATTACTAAGCCTCACGTCCGTCCGTCTGTCACAGGGCTGTATCTCATTAACCGTAATAGGTAGGCAGCTGAAATTTTCACAGATTATTTATTTTTCCGCTATAACCACAAATAGGTAAAATAAAAAAAATGCAATAAAAAAGGAAAGTGATTTGTTTGTGTTAAATCTAGTACGGAACCCTTCGTGTCCGAGTCCGACTCGCACTTGGCCGGTTTTTTTTATCTCACTGAACACAAAAACATTCTTTTACATTTCATGCAGTGGATATTTTTCTTTTCAAGGTTTACAAATAAATGCCTGAAAACACTACACCGAAACTATTTTCATATCCCAAATTTGTATTGTAATCCAACGAAGTTTGCATATTTTCAATTTCCATGCCGAGCGGCGCACCTGTGTCGGTCGGGATGTCGGGATATGTCTGCTGCCAAAACCGACGTAACACGGATGTTGATTTGATAACACATTTGACGCCAGAATGGAAATGAGATAACTCGGAATTCGCTTTAGATTGTATATTTGGTGTATATCGGTATTATTAATTTGGTATTCATCAGTTCGTCATAAAAATTCATCAATAACGGCTCGCACCCAAACTACCTTACTCTGCTCCATTATCACGTTATCATAACTATAAAATACTACTGTAAAATAAATTTTATAAAAGAAATGGCTTTTCAGCAATAGTTCAGATCTTAGTATAGTTGAACTGTACAAGGAAATGAAAACCAAGCTCACAAGTATAGGTAGGTATTCATGGTTTTATTTTATCATTTACGACGAATATTAGAAACAGAAATAGAAATAGAAGAATT
This sequence comes from Incurvaria masculella, assembly GCA_946894095.1. Lineage (NCBI taxonomy): Eukaryota > Metazoa > Arthropoda > Insecta > Lepidoptera > Incurvariidae > Incurvaria > Incurvaria masculella. Next base: position 12,979,542 of record OX335643.1, read on the forward strand.
GTATTCCCTCAAAAGCGGTACATACAATCATGTTTTACAACTTTTTACAATATTATTATGATTAGGATAGACCAATGTGTATGTAAAACTGTAGGGAAAGGTAATGTGGCTCAGCGTTTATGCCCGCGTATACTAAAGCAAGTTTGCTGATGTAGACTGGTACCGCTAATTTTCAGCCACCACCGGATCTCAAGGTATTGTAATTCATTTAAAACAGAAATAGGAGAAGCAATAACACAGCATAAATAAACAACAGAATTAACGGCCAGTGATAAGTATAAAAATAGGTGACTACGTACGAAATGGAGAGATAGTGCGCACAATTTTACATTTCTGCTTTTACTATCTTTCATCAAATGTGATGGTAGCAAACTGGGCGGGTTTTTAACCTAACCGGTTTCATAATCATATTTTCATATATTTCAATCTCGGCTAAGAAATATTTAGGCGTATAGCGTGGGTTTCTAGCCCGTGGTATTTGCACAAATGTGCACAGACTTTACAGACTTAATGTGGCAGTTAAAAGTCTTGACAAATGTTTTATTTAAAAACAATGTTCATATGATTGAAATAGTCAGGTTATTAGGACACATAAGCTACACTAGAGAAGCTGATATAAAAATAAGTTAAGTTAAAAGTAGACAGATTTTATCTGAGGGCAGAATGTTCAGTCATAGATTAGTTAAGGAAAATATTAATTTAGAAATCTTGAAAAGGTGTTTTTATCTTTGAGCATCACACCTGATCTAAAAGCAATTTTGAAATAGAACTTTATCAGTCTAGACCGAAAAACATATTTAAGGACTAACATGACATTATACTGTTCCAAATTAGAAATTTCCATTTACAAATACTTTATTTTTCCATTAAAAATCATATGAAAGGGATCAGTGAGGTGAACAATATTGCTCCTCAATCCTACGCCAATTTAATCAGCTCACTGAAATATGTTTTATTCAATTTGATTTAATTGACTTTCAAGATAATTTTATTCGAACGTTCCGTTAAGCTAGATCGTTTCGAATCATTGGTTGAGGTTTGAAAAATAAGTTGGAGAATTAAACATTTTAATTCTGAATTCACAAATATTTTTTCTTTACATTTGTTTTTGGAACAAGATAGCTTATACCAAACCTCGACTCTAATGGTATCCGCATTCCCGAAGGAATCATTTACCGAGCTAGGACCTTCTCTTAGCACGGCGTTGGCGGATACATTAAACTGGATGTAAAACAAGGACAATTCTATCATAATTTAATCCAGCGCGATGGTACCAACCCGGACAGGCTTAACCTGGCCACCTTTTAGGGGAATGGGAGTTACAATTTTACATGGATTCCGAAGCCTGGAACTGGAATAATGTAATAAACCCAAATATATACCTAACCATGTAAATTTATAACAATCAGCTAAGCTTAATTTTATATATGTACCTTATGAGTATAAAATTATAGTTAAAAAAATAAATTAGGTATATGAGTTAGTAATTTTATTATTCCATATCTACTTAAATGCTTAAATGTTTTGGACGATGTGATAACTTAGTTTGTATTGTGTGTCAACTGAAAATCACTGAATATATGAATTTAATACCATAGCACTTTTATATTTCGATTCTCGTATGCGGGTGCAGGAACTTGTCCCAAACTCCAATGGTCTACAATTTGCAGACCGTGAAACGTTTATGTTTTAAATCTAAATGCATCCATTTTTCTTTGAAAACATCAGAAAATAAAATTCTTGTTTCTTACCTCAGGGCTGATTTTTAATAGTCTAATAAACAGCCAAATAACTATTCGATGGATTTTTCACGCTTCTGCTTATCCAGCCGATATAGCAAGTCCATATGTTTATTTGTAAAATTGTAGTCATATAATTGTGATAGAAGATACAAGTCTCCGGCAATGACCCGATAAGTATTATCTGAATATTGAAAAATCGGCCCTTAGTTTCGGAATGATAAAGAATATATAGGAAAAACGGTCGGAATGAACGTAGTTAAATTTGAACATGTTTCAATCCATTCGATCTCAAAATAAACTCTCTCCCGACGAAACCTTACTTTGGCTCCAGCAGTGTATAACAAAAATCAATTTTGTGGTCAATTATTCTAATAGTCAAAGGACGCGTTAAATATTAATCTATCATCAACACGTGGAGTCGGGTATCGATCGGCTTCAACAAACTTGACTATCAAAAAGCTATCGAATGTTTGTGTTATATTACGTCGGGAGTACAGCCTGAAACTTCTCCGAAAGAAGAGAACACGGATCCGGTATTTTATGAAAAGTCTTGCCTTCTCTTGTACGGAACACCAAAAAACGCAATGGAGGTGATATTTTTATTCTTCTCTGAATTTTAATTTAAATATATATATTTATCTCACATAAAGTGGAATATATTTATTAATAAAAATGCTTTTACAACACACCCATACACTCATTCGTCTGTATTCATATTTCACTAGTAGATCCGATAGGGGTTGTCATGCCCGAATAATTACAAATAAAGTTCCTACAATTCCTAGACCTCGAATTGTGAATCCACTAAATCAACCAACACACAAAACATGTCATCAAAATCGGTCCAGCCATTTAGGAGTTGAGAAACATACACCCGCACAGAAGAATTATTTATTTTAAAAGACTGCATTTATTTAAATGTATCACCAAATATATATATTGAATATACCTACATAGAAATATGATCTATATTTTAGTGTGGTTCTATAAATAATACTAGTGCTCCCACTACGTTTTTAGGGTTCCGTACCCAAAGAGTGAAAACGAAACCCTATTACTAAGCTTCCGCTGTCCGTCCATCCGTCCGTCCGTCTGTCCGTCTGTCACAGGGCTGTATCTCAGTAACCGTAACAGGTAGACAGCTGAAATTTTCACAGAGTGAAAAATAATTAAAATTAAAGGTGGCTCCCATACAAAAAACGTGTTTTTTTTTGTTTTTTTTTACGATGGTACGGAACCCTTCGTGTGCGAGTCCGACTCGCACTTGGCCGGTTTTTCTCATACATGTCGTGAGAGACTATTGAGGGACTCGCCATTCGCAGTTTGGATAACACCTAAACCTAACTTTCTTACGTAAACGTGGTCCTCTTACCTTATTTACTTAGTGGTATGGTTAACTCCGTCCTAGTGGATACCAACGCATTGAATCAACGTTTTTCGAAATTGTAATTAAAATTGTACTTGTTTTCTATCTAGATCCATGCAGCCGTGCAATATTAGGAAGGTTCTGGTCTCAAGGGAAGTTTCAAATGGTGTGTTCGTCTTAAATATTACGAAATTAATTGTTGTATAAGCCATCCATGTCCGGTTGCATAAAAAACCATGAAGGTTTTTGCCAAGAAGTCATTGAGGTATTAACGATATAATATTAAAAAGAGCAGGCCTCTATATTCATGTAATTCTTCTTACCGTTTTTTCCGTTTACTGTCTTTTACCGTTAATTATCCGTTAAGATTAATAAACCACTACCGCCGCTCCATATTATTTCTTGCTTTCATCTGTTCATTACTTATTCAGCTCAAGGTGTCATGCGATATGAAAAGTTGGCTCCGAGAAAATGTCGGGCATTATCGCGATGTGAAGCATTTCTTACGGCCTCGACGAACGGAAGAGAAATGGGGCGGCTTTTTAATATATTTTCATAATACGGGCTCTTTTCATAGGGTGTCTTTCCGTTATTGAAATATTCCTTGCGTATTCCTTGGGATAAACAACGATAGACAGAGGCTCACTGACAAGGAGGGTTTAGGTATTTTTTAGGGTTCCGTACCCAAATTACCATACAGACGGACGGACGGACGGACAGGGTAGGCTTATTAATAGGTAGATCCGTCCTTCCGTCTGCCACAGGGCTCTATCTCATGAACCGTAATAGTAGTAACTGAAATTTTCACAGAGTGTGTATTCATTTTGCCGTTTAGAGTAGACACCATTGGAGTAGCACAGGGTATTTAGGGTTGCAAACTTCGGTATTAACTACTCTCAGGAGACCTCAAAAAAAATAAAAAAAATCGCAGATACATGCGCGTTTGCGATGTTTGATGCTGTTGACTACTGGTGAGTAACTATATTTACATTACTGTTTGAATTTATAAATAAACACAAATGTTTTGTTATTCCATTTTTTAATCAAAATATAATTTATATTTTCAATGTACACTTTGCTTTTGCTCATAAATCCTTCCTTATCCACGGACATCTTGTTTTAACGTGAACTAACATTTATGTATTCAGTTGAACTGCTATATGCAGATCTGTGCACGGGATGCAGTAATCCGGACAAGCCGTGACGTCGCGGTGAAGCCTAAGCCACAGCCTGCGGTCGATAAGGCCAGCATTACACTAAATGAATAAATTGAAAAGTAATTTGGATTCAAAAGCAATATCATAAAATGAATCTTTCAATCCATGCGTACCCATTTTTCGAGTTATTTCGCTTTGCCAATTTAATGAAAATTATGTAAGAATATTTTGTCACTGACACTAAAGGCTGCCGCTTACCTCTGACGCAGTTTGGAAAGGATCGCTTCAATCATGTTTTTTTTTTAATACCGACGAGTCTTCGTACTTCCACAGGGCTCCTTAAAATTAACAATTGCAACCAAAAACACACCATGTGTTCGCTAGCTGTGGCTGGTCCGAACACTTCATTCATTATTCGAGCGGCTTTTGCAACGCTGGTGCCGCGGCCTAACTCGAATGTTTTTCCAGAGTGGGCGGGGCTGTGTCGAAGCACCAACCGTATGTATGGTTCTTGGTGAAACGTTAACGCCGCGTCCAATTTGCGATCTTCTCGCTCGTTCTGTACTAGATTTTAAGTTACCGTATGCTCCATGACTTCTCTCATGACATGACATGAGTATCTAGTGCGTTATTTTTTTTCAATCTCTTAAGAATCTTTTTATTACGACACCCGAATCAAAAGTCCACTACATATATCTGAGTCGCATGTTATGATGAAATGTAGATCACGCAAAGGTTTATTTTGCTTTAGGCGTCATCCCATCTTGCCCTCTGATTTGTTATGCAAACTAAAGGCTACAACAGCAAGCTGATTAATAACACTTCCTTCTAATAGTTTCCTCTACGGAAATACTGTGTTCTATGCTGTAGTTTGTAAAAAAAGGCACTGTACCTCCAGCTTTAGTCTAGCTGGAATGTAGCCAATTGCCTGCGCGCCCAATTAGGTGACTTTTAGATCTGGGCCAGCGATGCTACATTTTTCACGTAATACGGATGTTTTCAGACATGAGAAAGTAGACCACCTTTGGAAATAATGGCAGTTACTGTACTTTTGAATTTTATTTGACTGCGTTAGGGCGTATGGATTTTATGGCCATATTCCAAAAAGTTTTATTGAAACAAGTGACTTTTTCCAATCCCGATATATAAATGTATGTGTAAACTTTTCATTTAAAAATAATTTGAAAATAAACGAAAGTATATCAAGCTACCAAAAATACAATATTCCAGCTTGAAATGGTGAAATTAATCTTCTAGAAACCCCTCCTCTCTCCTATTTCTCCCGAATATTTCTCCCAAATTACGGTCCTTCAAACGTGGTGTGAAGAAGCACTTGGCCAGCCTGCATGATTTTCGCAGCTCATTTTCGAAAGTTCCAAAACCCATAGGCGTCGTCGGGTACATTAATTAATCCTGGCGTACGCCATATGCCGCGCTAAACATAAAAAGGTTAAAATATTTTTTTCCAATTAATATAGGAAAAACTTTGTTAATTTTCTTATTATGTTGATATATATAATTGCTATATATGGAAAAATTGTGAGAACGAATGTCGTAAAAGCGTTTCGGGTTTGTTTCCACTAAGCTGATTACAAAAAAAATCAAAGGTTTTTAAAAATATGAAAACTTTATTCAAAGTGTTATAACAATAGACAACAAATAGAAAGCAAACATATTATTTTGTCAGGTTGCATTCTGGAATTGTAAGAAATGCGAAATTATTCAAATCCTCAAGTCGACATTCAATTAGAATAAACTTAATTTTCAATACTCTATTAATATTGATAAATGAAGCGAAAAGTCAAACCGAATGTAACGCAAAATTTTCGCGTACTTCTCTGAAGTACAATACGCGAGAGTTCCGCCGGGATAACCTATAAACTGTATTATGAAATTTGGTCGCGTTTATGGAAGACACTTTTACGGGTCAGTGCCTGGAACTCGACCTGAAACTTTTCAGACGAACTCTCGTTGCTTTCAGGTGAGCTCGGACTCGATTTCAGGCTATTTTCGGGTAGGATAGAATGCAAATGAACCGTGTAGTTGAATTTGTTTGCCAGTATCCGATCCTATCTCTTTCATCATTTTCCTATCATTTTCAAGCGTATAGTGATTTGCATATATTTTATTTCATTAGATTATTTTCTGCTAAGCATTGTGTCACACTACAATTAATTTACTAACCTTCATGCCAACTTATCAATACTTTCGATAGCATGAAAAAAACTACATTGGTAATGTGTGTGAATCACCATGATTTTGTCAAAATATTCGTCTCATGATAGCAGACTGGTTCGTCCAATAATATAGGAAAAGTATTTGATTCGGAAACCATGCTGGGTTTCTTTTTCCTACTTACTATGTATATGGGCGACAGGATTAAAACCGCCCAGATATCGAGTTACAGATCACTTATCACTAAATCGCTGAGATCATCGATCTCGCATGGAACCATATATTTTTAGAAATTCAATTTCGGTCATGACAATAGGTGAAATAATACCCTAATTTCCAATCGCGTTTTTGCACATGTGTATGCCCTTAAGGTTTCAACTGAGTCCAGCGTTCAGCAAACAAACGATAATGGCGAGCAAGCGAGCGAAATTTATAATATTTTTTTGATCTGTAAAGTCTACTTTTTAAATATCTTTCACGCTTATTCAATAGGTCTCTTAGCTATTGTACCACAAAAATAAAATGTTCAAAATAATTTATAGTTTCAAATTCCGGCTTGAAAACCAAGTAAAAACTTAGTGAATAGGTGTTTAGAAACATATTTTTTGAAGAATAGAAGCAAGGCATTAAAACCGTTTTATGTCCTACACTAGATAACAGTCCAAAGTTTGATATATAGAGTTTTCTACGGGTGTTTTTAACTGACGCTGAGATAAAATAAAATAACCCCAAAATATTGGAGGTTAGCGTCATATGAAGCCTTAACAACTAAGATAGAAAGGAAAGCAATCACAGTCGATGGAGTTTTAGCCGTGATGCTACCGGGCGTACGTTATTCGTGGAAGTGGGCCGTTAAACTTTCGACAATAGAATCGAAATAAATTTCGGTCAAACGGCCGGCGGGCGCCTCCAGTGGTCTCCGCGCCGCCTCGCAATTGAAATAGTAGAGCTCGGGGCCCAAGCCTCATTATTTTCGAAGTAAGTTTTCGATAATGTGCGAATTTTTGCTCGTAAGGAGTGACTATGTAATATTTACGCCGTTCCAGTACCAAAACCCGACGGAGAAACTAATTTTAAGGGATGGATAATTTAATAAGATTCAACATTTTATGTAATATAAAATATAACAGAGGTATAATTAAAAATTTCACAATTTCGGAGAGAATTTTCACCACAAACTGAAAAAAAAAAATCAACCCCGTTTTTAAGACGTTAAGAAAAAACACACAAAATCAATTTGATTATATAGCTAATCGATACCCGCGACTTTGTTAAAGTCTAAAGAAAAACATTCTGTTTATCATAGAATTTTAACCCCTCTGCTCAAATTAATCAATAATAAGGGCAATAGAACCAATCTTCATCCATTTACAACACGGCTTTTCTCTTCTTTGCGCATTTACAAAAAAATAAACCTAAACAAACTACCTTCTCTTAAAAGGTTATAAAAAGCGTTTGCGAAAATGAAATTAGCTTCAAGTTTTTAGGAAAATATTAACCTATAGGATAACGTAACTTATAGGATTTTTCTATAAAAAAAACCTGGATTGAACCATAATAAAGTAAAAAAGGTCTATGTAATTGAAAATCAAGACAACTAAATTACAATGCCACTGTTAGTTAAAAACGAGTTCAGGCGGTGGTCTCAATTAAGAAACTTTTCGGTTGATTGATATGCAAAAACTCATTGCAAGCTATTTTCGAAGGAAATTTTGCTGCCACGTCAATTTTCATTTTGAGCAGCGGCCGCAAAATACGTATGAAAAGTTAACTCGTTCAGACTCATCTAATTATGTTGGCACTTTTAAAGTTTTATTTCTCTTCGTTTGTTCTGTTTCAGGGTATAGGACCTAGATTTTTTTTGTCTATTGTTTATTTGGGGCTTAAGGGCCTGGTACTAGCCAAATCGCAAAGTTAGACGAGGCACCCCAAGTAAACTAACTAAGTCTGACGATTATAAGTGTCATCCTTACAATATATGATTCCTTGTCTAGGAATCGAATGATTTTCGTTAATGTATGTTTCCTTTTTCTATACAAAATACATTGCGGAAACGGTGTCCATTTCCGAACTTTTTTGACTAAATGTAGAAATCTAAAAGCAAATGGATTTTTTTGTTTATGCATATATGCTGTTTTTGCTTATATCTAGAAATCAAATGACTTTCAGATTTCTAATGAGAAAAATCAACTTTTTTTATTTTTATTATTATTTAAATAAATGATGGAATAAAAAAATATTTACAATCCATTATCAGTCTGGAGTTCTATTTGGATTTGCTGAAGCGTTTCACTACATATTATTACATTTGTTAAAAAGTGCATTTGTATGGCGCGAGTAGTTGGCTAGTCCTAGCGCCTTAAGCCGGCACCGACTATGCCAGCCCCATAGTGACTATAGGACATTGATAGCTAATATCACATCTACTGTCATGATTTTATGAATATAGATGATAAAGAAGCATTTTTTTTTAAGATTTCCAAGTTATCAAGGTACCTAAATACTTTTGTCATACCTTACTGTCCATTTCTCATTATTTTCCAGACTTTTCGTCAATTCTGAAAGACTAAGGATGCCAGTTAGGTAGCTCCTTATAACACTTTACATAGAGCAGGCGATATGATGCAGTCATAGAACCTACAACGTTTCCAAGTATTTCTAATTGGGTTAAGATAACTAAACTAACCTACTGAAGTTACAAGGTGTCTTAAAATACGGGGTTAACAACAGTCACCACATGATCGGCTAATAAGGCTAATAACATAATAAGTCATAGACTGTTCAAACAATAAGTTGCTAAATATACTTTGATCGAAAAAATAGGTTTTTTTTATGTTAGGCGCGGTAAATGGCGTACGCCAGGACTTATTAAGATGCTTGACGATGTCCATAGGTTTTCTAACTTTCCGGGGGGCTGCACTAACTCAACTAAAACAAGTAAACAAAAAAAACTCATTCTGGCCAAACTCGTTCAGCGCCATTGCGTAGATCCTGAATATACTGATGATCCAGCAATATTATCTCCGTTGGCTCCCATCATCCAGTTAGAATCATCAATAACAGGAGTCACTGTAAACGGGAACAAACGTAGAGAAACACTACACTTATTGCAGTATAGGACAATAGATACTTGTTTCTGAGGCTGGCTGGACCACTATATAAGATGATATGCATAAGATTTTAATAAACATTCACGACACAATTCCTTAAAGTGACAATAATATTCTTTTTGCCGTCTATGTATGTGGTGGTGGTCTATGTATATTTGATAAGATTTTGTTTATGCAACCTGACGTATGTCTAATGTATCGCTAATACTACACAACTAATGTTAATGCCCAATACACCACATTCCCGAAGGAATTAGGTGCTATGCCAGGACCTTCTCTTTATGAGCACGGCTACATTGAACTGGATGGAAAACACGGACATTTTTTCATTGCCGCTTAGACCAATGCGATGGTACCAACCCGGGTGGGCATTAAACCCTACAACCTGGTAGGGGAAGGGGACCTATAGTTTTACATGGATTTCGAACCATGCAGAAGCTCGCATTCGCGCAAAAGTACTTATCAAACTCAGAAAGAGTGCATGTGAACTCAGAAAGAGTTATAAAGTGGTGCATGTCGGGGCGAGGAATTACGCTAAAACGCTAGGCCAGTCCCCGCGCCACTAGGCTACGAACCTAGTGGCTAGGCTAGATACCTATATCTTTCTTTTAATTTAAATACAGTGTACATAGTAAATAACTCATTTAAGAAAGAAATATTTTGTGAATGAACATATAGAAAAAGAATAAAATCAGGTTTTTGGGAAGGATAGGTACAATTTAATAATTTTATTAGGTATGAAAACAGTACTACGTGTTATGATGAAATACATAAATCGTATTGTGTCCATGAATGTATGTATGTATTGTATTTATGGTAACTACGAATTAAAATCAAAACCACCTACTACCTAAACTGTATAGTGACTGTATTTCAGGTTGACAGATGTAAGCTTACGTTGGACAGAGAGGGTGTGCATAATTTGAACAAATGATAACTGTTTTTCAGGTAGATATGTGACAAATCAGTCTAAAAAGGGTTTAATGTTTGAGGGTGTGTGTTGGTGTATAGGTGTAAAGCTGTGTATGTGAGGTCTATGAGGTAGAATCTGCGTGAAGTAATACAACAGTCTGTGTGAGGTATAAATGATGATTGCTTTTATAAGGTTAATGTGATATGTGTTATATGTAAAGTATAAATAAGTTTTATTATTGGCGCTCCGATGAAATATTGAGGTAATGCATATATTGATCCAGTTAGTGACAGAATAACTAATTCAACCTGAGGTTCATAAATGAGTTGTGATAGATATTTTTATTTTTCATTTAATAACTAACTATGTAGTATGAGTAGCTGTACCGAGGGAACAAACACAATCAAAACTCTTAAATACACCGCACTTCGCAAAACATGCAAGCCACTGAGGCAAAACTCATGTACGGCAGATACAGGGAGGAATAATGAATTTAAATTCCACAGCGCGGCGTCCTGGCGATACCTGTAAAACAGACTAAGCCTGGTTTTCACCAAGTGCTGATTTATTTAAATCGGCACTAAAGGGGCCTTTGGTATTGATTGCAAGTTGCTAAGAAATGCCCTTAATTTGAGGCAATTACGCTAATCGGCTGTAAGTGACAAAATCCCTTGGTGTCTCTCAAGTTAGCCGTGGGTGCTTTATCTGTAATTAATTTTAAATAAAAAAACAATTAATTGATTGATTAAAAAATATGTTGGTGGTCCAGCCAAGCTTACGCAGCGCTCAAAAGACAATAGACACGCCGGCGTCGGTGCGGGAGAGCCGCGGATGCAGCGGAGGCGGCGGCAGCACTAAATATTCAGCGGGTGTTTATTGCTGGGCGGTGAACGTCCGCCCGCTCCACCGCCCCGCCCCGCCCCGCCGCCTGCTTCCGTCTCTCTGTGATGCAATGCAAGGGCGGGCGGGCGGCGCGGGGCCTGCGCTTATGTATTATTTACACGTTTGTTTTAGAGCGTAATGCGACACTGCCGTTAGTGCAGTGGCTTACGTACTCTATCTCTGGGGACTACACTACATCACTAGACAATGTGGAATATTTACTACATCGTGAACACTGCGGTTTTCTAACGGACATTCCACATTCCCCAGATATTCAGGTTTTGTCCAGAAAAATAATTTATGAACAAAATTTTAAATAATTGGAACTTGCGATATATTGTTCTCTTAAGGGGGAACTAAATGATGATCGTTTCATAAAAAAAATTGTTGCCCGGATTTTGCTGTGCGCTGTACGACCACAAATACAATTAAAAGCCTGTTCGCTAAAATTTTTCCCATAAACATTCGACGACAGAACGTCTCCAATTTCTAATTGTAAATGTTTTTGAACAAATTACAAATGAAAGACTTGCCGTCGTCAAATAATTTTGGCATAAATGCTGGCGAAAAGGATATTTTTTTAATTTGTGCTGTTATAAAAATGTGTAAATCCTTCATGTACAGCAAATTCCCGGTAACAATATTTTGTATGAAACCTTCATCGTTTAGTTCCCCGTTAAGGAGTTTACCTTTATTTCTGGAAACGAAATAACAAAGCATAATGATGAACATATAACATGACGATATTGATAGAAAGATCAGACAACAGTTACAACAAACCAACAATCCGTTCACTTTTTAAGAAAAGATACGGTTAAAAGTGGGATACTTACTTTAAACTTTCGTCATTCCATAAAAGAAAGTTACTACAATAAAATGTCAAATTGGTCAAAAAAATCTTCAAACGTAGATGTCGCTGAAAGTTAATTTAATGAGATAACGGTAATGTCGTATCTTTTATTTATTTATTTATTTCAGGAAAAACAAACAGAGTAACATAGAAAACTTAATATAAGTGTTAATATATTGCTTAGAAAATATGTTAGTCCAGCTTCGTATTTCACAAGTATCGATTAAATACATAAAATTATCATCTAAAAATACTTGTACATAAAAATATATTCCCTAATCTCACCAGCTCATATCAACATTCGCCCAGTAAATGATAATCCTGGCTAGATAGCGAGAATGTGTTTACCTTGTGGTATCCAGTCGGAAATTGTGTAATTCTACGCTCGAGTGGCCATCTCGGTAGATCCAGATTACAGGGCAGGTCAATTAACTGGAATGCATTATGTGAGCGCGACACATGGTTGACTTTATGATATACATCTACGGACTATATTGCGAACCAGGTTATATAATATGGGTACAAACGTACGAGAATGCTTGCACTTAAGAGGATGATGGGGTGATCGAGTTCGTGATTTTTAGTGATAGATAGAAGATAAGAAAAATTAAGTTCACATGGGTACTCAAATCGTTTCTTAGGACGATAATGAGATTATCAAGTTCTATACAACGGCTCGTACCTATTTCCTCAGTGAAATTAACATTTTTATTTTGCACATTAAATATACCAACTGAGAGTGACGTTTGTACGTTTTATTTTTTTGGTACCTGAACTTGTATCCGCAATATACGCGTTTTTATATTTGTATATGTTACGGTTACCCTGAAAGTAATTAAGATTTTCTAAATATACCTGTGTCGAGGGAATTAATTAAGAATTTAAAGCTAGAAAAAAATTACCTTTACTAATTTTTTTTCGAATTTTTCATACAAAAAATTAAATAAACATTTTAAGTACAATTTTTTCTTGATATCAACTCTTAATTGGTGCACTCAACATGGATATAAGTACAGACATCCCAAAAACTTTAAAGAAACAATAATTTCTGACTTTAACCAACATCGGGCTTGAACCGTAATATGTATTACAAATTTTTAGCGGCCGCCGCTGGACACCTCTCCCCTGGCTCAGCTGAAGATGAGCTAAATGTTTTGCTCGAAACGTCGTGCCCCGCACAAATAATACGAGTAACTGTGAGTAGAACGAGTACCGTGAGTAGTACCATTCGATAGGTGGGGAAAATTACTGAATTTAAACTGCATTTTAAAAAGGAAGGGACATATGTGTCAAACGCTGTATTGTCATTTCATATCGCCTACTGGAATGGAGTTAAATAAATTGAGCCAACATCGTATTAACTCGTGAAGAACTTTTAAATGAGACATGTTTCATTTGTATCTTTGCTAGTGAAGGCCATGTGCGAGTCGGACTCGAACTCCGTTCCGTACCATGTCAAAAATTTACGTTTTTGTATTTTAAAATTCATTATATTTGTTGTTATAGCGGCAATAGAAATACACACCCTGTGAACATTTCAACTGTCATGAATTTACAGTTCATGAAATACAGCCCACTAACAGACGGACGGACAGATGGATCGACGGACGGATAGACAGTGTATGCTTGGTAGCACCCTTTGGGTACGAAACCCTAAAAATCACCAAGCTTCTAACGATTCTCTATCGTCATGTCTCCTACTTTAAAATCCAACGTCTGCCGTCTGCTTGTCTGTTCCTTTATATCCACAGAAACAATTATCCGATTAAGATGTGTATTATACTTACGTATGCCTTGCATATTAGTGTGTATAGTCATTTTAGACAAAAAATATAAGATAAAGATTTTAATTTAATTTAATTTTGTTTTTTAACATTTAGAGTGTATATGCCTGAAATCAACAATTTTTATTATTATGTTATTCTTCAACTTATAGGTTACTTAGAATAACGCTATATTTCTTGACGATTGTGCAGTGGGATTAAATGCTTGTATCTTTAGAAACTTACCCGATTTCGTTAAGGGTTGTACTAAAGTTTGCCTCGAATATTCCCGCAAATTAGGCTACCTACCATTATTCTCAGTTACCATATGGATGAGATCTGTGGGTTAAATGCTTATAATGCCTGATTACTTATTTCTACGGTTCTAGGCACTATTATTTTTAAAATATGTAGATGTTGTTGCCACCATCAAAATAGAAGTGAATAAATCACGTTATCCTTGTGTGTGTTTTTACGTCTCCAGACAAACCAGTTTTCACTCAGACCTTGTTCAAAGGATTACTTGATGTCATTGAGCTAACGTGTGCTGAGATGGCTGGGTTGATACATTTTAGTGTTTGGTTTTTGTTGGTGATTGTATTTTTAAACAGAATGAATGGAACGACAGGTAAATAGCAAGTTATTACAATTAATAATGTTCGTTACAAATGTTGGTTAAATTTGTTATTTATTTGTAAATTGCCTAACATTTTATTATAAAAGACAGTAATTTTCTTTAGTTACAAAGTATTAATGTATTAATCCACCAACAAAATAATTGATATGTACTACTTAAGCTCGTTTCCAACACATCCAGCTACAATAATCCCAAAGTTACCTTTCGGTTATACCATGTAAATCTGCAATGTAACCTAAGGTTACTTATCGGATATCAGGTAACTAAAGGTGATGGAAAAAGGGGTCTGTCCAGTACTTCCCAAATTATTTTCATGTCTTGGATTTTTATATTTTTCTCAAAAAGTAGCTTGCATTATGATCTTATATTGCATGCATTTCACCGCGATATATAATTTAATGACTAATATCATATAACAGTAGGCACGGATAGTAGTGTGGTAATATCTATGTTTAGCTAAATACAAATATCCAAACTAGATAACAGTTATTTATTAAGAAGGCATTCTAACGTCGACGTTTGTACATTTATATATGAATTTATTTTGCTTATGCATTTTTGTTTAAACAATTACACGTTATGGCAAAATATACATATTGTAGAGACTAATCGACAATAATGTATATTTTGGTGTTAGTATCGGTAGTTTCTTTTTTATTATAACTGCTTCCATCAGTATGTTTATTCTTGGCTTGGGCGAGATGAAATAACCCTTCTTTAAAAAATCGTAAATATTTTTGCAGTTAAATATTGAAACTGAATACAATATTTACACCGTTTTAACGATTAAATTCCCAACCTAGGTTCGTTTCCACTCAGTTATTTCTCTATATTAAGTTAAGTCGAAATGGAATAATATTCGGCTCAAAGCAAGCACTATGTGTGTATGTTATGTGTTTTAGTATTTTAAATTCTACTGTGAAGAAATGGCGAAGTACGTGAAAAAAAAATTTTTTGGCGTTTTACTAGCAAAGCTTTTGCTAAGTAAATATTGAGATTTTAAAGATATATCTAAAAATGTGAAATGATACATTTAAACTTAAGAGGTTAAATATTCCCTGAGGAATTAACCTAGCGTAGTATACTTGTAATTCACGAAGTCGAGCATCTATTTCTCTGTTCTTTTTCTCTATATTATATTAAAAATATATATATATGGGTGTTTGGGACACAATCACATTAAATTTAACCAAGAACTCAATTTCGGATTCTAAAAACACCTAGGTACATCATTTTGAAAAACTTTGCAATGAGTAAACATACAAAAATCAAGTGTAAAACAGGTCTAACGCGCCCCCGCGCCGCCTGCCGCGCCGCTCTTAGTGAATAAGTACATTAGGTAGGTACAAACGCTATTTGGTACTTACACACAGACGACCGCCTTCACAGCCTGTTTTCTATGTGGTCGCCCTGCATTGCAATGCACATTTCGCAGCGCCGTATCAGGGAGCCGCGAACTCTTCTGGAGAGAAGACCGTCAGCGGAGTCAGCTCGAAATTTGTTAAACGCGTCAACGAGCCTCACTCGCATAAGGTCGGCATAAGCACACCCCGTTTTAAAAACAATGCCTTGTGCTCAATCCAAACCGATTACCGGCCACGCAAGTACTGGATGTCGGGTTTTGCCGAAAATAAGCCAGCACTTCCTCCTCTCGAGCAATAGCAACCTCGCGGCCTGCACCCTCTCCTTTCGGCACAACACTTTTGTTTTCACGAACACGTTGCACAGCTTGCACAATAACATTGCCGTTTGCTGGTGTTCGGCGATTAGGAAAACGTTCGCGGTACATACGCAGAGCTTGATGGGCGTTTTAATGGTACTCCCGTATAACAGTATCATATCCATGTACTCTTGCGAGGTAAACACGTGCCGTGGCATGATTACGTACAATTGTTTTAACACAAATAAACACAAAAGTCACAAGATACAAATAACTGAACACGTACGGACGCGGCGCGTGGCGAGTACACGGCACAATGCCGGCGCTTGCGCAGGCGACTGAAATTCAAAAAATCCCCTATTCCACCCTCCTCCTCCGCCGCGCCCCCCGCGCCCCCATGCCGCCGGCGCGGAGCGCGCCCCTCCCCCGCCTCCCGCCGCGGCAGTACTTCAGCACGCCGCGCCGGCCTTTAAGGTACGGTTATTTTGGAAAATCCATGAAATTTTAATGCGTTTATCTCATAAACTAGCAGAGATGAAGACATGCGGTTTTCACTGTTAGCCTATATTCACATAGCTCAATACCAGTTTTAATTTATTGTGATTGTGTCCCAAACACCCATACATGAATAAATTATTTGATTTCGCCATGCTTTAATTTATTTTTTCCTGTTTTTGTTATCTTTCTCTCGTTCATTGTAATATTGTTTTTGTATTGACAAGTCTTTAAACGATACGCGCTTTATAAAGAACTAGCTTTTGTCCGCGGCCTCGCTCGAGTTGTCGCAACCCGCTCAATGATTTCGAAAAATTGTGTCTCGTTAATCTAGTTAACACGTATATGTGTCGAAAAGTGTGTGTACGAGCTCGGATATGGTTAGCATTAAAACAATAAAAATAAATGCTTTACAAATGAATTGTCGCTCTAACGCACACTTTGACACGTATGCAGATAAGTGTTTAAGTAAAGCCCGCTAGACTTTATGAATTGTAAGAACTGTACTAAGTTTTAAAATCCTGAAGGCATTGTTAGCCTGGAATCGCCAAGCATTGAACTGAAAAGGATTGAAATCTAGTCTAATGAAATAATTTTAGTTCCAGAACAATGCGACATACCTGGGGGAACACAAGGAATGTGTGTCGAGAGCAAGCTATGTGAACCTTATTTAAAAGCAATACAGACTAAACCTCTGCAACACGAACAGTTTCTCAGACAATTGGAGTGTATCATCAAGGGAGATACTGTATATGTATGTTGCCCTGAAGGAAAAATTTACAAGTGAGTTAAGAAAACATTTTTTTAGATTTTAGCAAAAATTTAATAAAAAATAAAAACTATTTAAATTTTTAAATCTACACATATATGCGAATTTTATATTCAGGAATGTGAACTATTTGCCATATGACGCAAACATTTTCTAAAACTGGTTATGCATAGACACTTCTACATTGCATGCCATGGATTCGTTGAATGATATGTACGAATGATATATGTGTTTTCGTTTTCCAAGTAATATTGCATCTTAACTAGAAGCCCACTGGCTCATTCAAACCGACCGAATTTTTGTTGTACTAAATAAATACGTTGATAAGAACAGTTTCTATAAGGACTGATAATTTTAAAAATAATGATTAATTTCTTAAAAACTAACCATAGTCGAAAACGCCAAATAAATCAAAAATTCCTTAAATGAGCATTTTGGCAAACCTGATAATTTTCTTGCCAGTCTATGTATCTGGAAGAAATTTGGTTTATGCAAAAATGCAGATTTTTTTAGAGTACGTCTTTAGAAAATTTTAATAATTTTAAACTAATCTTGCCTCATATAATTACGATCTATTTGAATAGAGAGGTCGCCGATTAGTTAGTTTTGGGTTATAGAGTTGTCAAAAACTTTTTGAAGTTTGCTTAAGGACTATGTATCGTCCGTTCTCGATCTTAGATTCCGAAAAGTAGTATTTAAATGGAAATACTTGGGTAATCTTGTTTTATCAGTATATGTATAATACGTAATAAAAACATAAAATCATTTTTAGTTTTACAGATATTCAAAATCGCACGGATAATTTCAACAGTTCCCAAATAGAATTGGAATCAAGATTCTGCGGCATGTATAACCCGGACCGAATAGTTGGAGGCGTGGTTACTCAATTAGACGAGTTTCCGTGGATGGCTTTAATGGTGTATGGAAAAAGTAATGCTCTTTTGCCTTAAAAAATTATCAGCATGATAGTAACACCAAAGAATTCTCGAGTGTAACTTATAATTAATTGCTATATTTACCAGTACAAATGTTTTCTCGCTGTTGTTTAAATTTTTATGAGATTCTCTCAAATACTATATAACATTAATTATGTAAATATTCTTATTCATACCAAGCATTACGTCGGTTTTTTTCAACGAATATGATATGTATGTAGAATCGCTCGTGAAGCGAAGAAACACTAATTAAAGAAAGAGTCCTGAGAAATAACTACTACATAGTTGAATATTCTGCAGAGCAATAACTTAGACCTTTAAAAAGAACTACTATCTGAATGTACTGCCGTAAAATATTACTGCACAGATTGTTTTCCTTATAAGCGACACTATTGACAGGTGCAATAATACAGGATGCGTTTCCTTTTTAAATCAACGGGTTAGATTATAGGCTATAAAAAAAATGTTTTCAAACAATCTAGTTTTAATGAAGTTTTAGTTTTTATCAAAATCGGTCTCATTCCTCTTTTGAGTGTTTTTCGTTATTTCTTATAGTTTCGGATTTGGCCATGAAGGCACACTTAATAAATTAAACCTGTATAATGCATCAAATCGGCTCTCAACTGCTATATTTTCTGTAAATGTAATTTTATTAATCAAGCAAGATATTACATTGATATTGGTTTAAAACTATGTTTAAATAAATGCATGCATGTAACAATTCTAATTCAGGATCTATGGGGTGCCATTTTTCAGAATATCCTGATGGAAGGCCCATCTTGGCTTGCGGAGGCGTCTTGATCAGCAGGAGATACGTGCTGACTGCAGGGCATTGCACAAGTGGTAAAATATACGAGCAACTTGGTAAAATGTACGTAATTAGATTTAAATAGTTTGTTTTAACTTAAAATATTTTTTTGTTGGGGACTGGATAATTTACACTGGCGCTTTAACGAACATAAATGAGAATACATGTTTTTTAGTATTCCGTACCCAAAGGGTGCTAACGGAACCCTATTACTAAGCCTTCCCTTTCCGTCCATCCGTCTGGTCATACGTCCGTCCGTACATCCGTCCGTCCATCCGTCCGTCCATCCGTCCGTCTATCCGTCTATTACGGTTCATGCATAATAGAAAGGCAGCTGAAATTTTCACAGAGTTTTGTATAACAACAATTCGGTACAAATAAAAAAATATAAAAATAAAAGGGTGCCCCCATACAAAAAACCTGTTTGTTTTTTGTGTTAAATCTTGTACGATGGTACGGAACGCTTCGTGTGACAGTCCGGCTCGCACTTGGCCGGTTTTTATTATTCCTTCCAAATTTTGTCCGCACGTTTCGTCACACTCCTACAATCCGGAGAGAGTACGCGTATGCTGTAGAGGAGTGATGGCAGAATATAGTTAATTACTCAAATGTTTGATTTTAATTCGTTTTAGATTCAATTTGACTCTTGAGGTATTCACAGGAAAAATCCATAGGTGTGCAATGTGGGGATTTTGATGACTAGGAAATGTATCCGGAACGGCAAATCGTGCAAAAGATCCATAACTATTCAGTTCGGCTTGCGATCCGGTGACTGTGGTACCTGGCTTCTAACACGAAGCTTAATTTGGCGTAAACATTCTCGAGGTACCTAAAGTTTTATTACTGTCGACATAAACAATTGCAGAAGGCCTGCACTTTGTATTGAGATGACCACCTATTACGAAGTAATTATTAGTATTATCTTTGGTGTTAGGTCGGCTCGCGGAATTTTTTTTTCGCAAGCTACTGCAAAATGCCATCATACTTGATTGTTTGAATACTTTCCCGAAGTTACAGCATCGAATGATACCTCATACTATGGTGGTTAAATGATTAAATAATGAAATGTTCTAGATCGAAGGTGCGCCTGGGTGAATACGACCTAGAGACGGAGATAGACTGCGTATTGGATGAGTGCGCGGGTCCGGTACAGGAGGCTGGGCCCGAAGAACTCATCGTGCATCCAGAGTACGATCCGGTTAACAGGAACCAGACCAACGACATCGCTCTTATCCGGTTGGACAGGAATATTCAATATACCGGTACGCAGGAAGTTTCGCTTCGAATATTGCTCATTATCAACATCTATCAAGTAATTGATTTCCATTTTAATTGCATTTATTTACTTAACTACTGGTATTCAAACTAAACTCAGTCATTTCACAATATGATTGATCCGCGGAATTAACATCGGGCTTTAACTGTAACACATACAAAACAAAAACTATTTCGTACCAGAAGTCTGAGTTCATATCCTCCCCCCGTTCATGCACCACTTTCTTTCTCTTTCTGAGGTGGTTCGGAGGTGGTAGGGTTTAAACGCGCCCGGGTTGGTACCCGATGGTACCAACCCAGGCGAAACTGGATGAAATTGGATGAAAATATGGTCGTAGCGGCAATGAAAAATTGTCCGTGTTTTCCACCCAGTTCAATGTAACTGTGCTCATAAAGGGAATGTCCTGGCATGGCACTTAATTCCTTCGGAAATGTGGTGTATTGGGCCAATATCATAACGGTAGTTTTGTGGTGTTAGCCATCCATGTCAGGTTGCATGAAAAGAAAATATTAACCGTTATATATATGTAGAAATGAAAAAAAAATGTAATAGAGTTTCATTTGTCACTCCCTTTCTTGCCGGATGAGTTGAACCGCGGCCCATGTGACCAACAGATTTCATACAGCCGATCTGCCTGCCCGACGCGGCGTCTCCGGTGCGCGGCGGCGAAATCATGCAGGTGGCGGGCTGGGGCCGGACGGAGTTCCTGCCCTTCAGCAACCTCAAGCTGAAGACGTTAGTACCCGTAGTCCCGCTCGACGACTGCCAGCGGACTTACAGCAAGCACAGCATCGCCCTCACCTATCGACAGGTATGTTATTATATGCTTATTATCAGTTTAAGTATAATCAGTTGAGAAGTGTGATATCGTTATGATTGTTCAGATTTCCACTGTTGTTCGAAATATTATTTTACGTTTACGGATAAACTTATTCGTTCAGCTTACTTATTCAGCCCGATTTTTCGTCCACCACGCTGTGGACATTATCAGGATTCGCGACGTGACATATGACATATGACTAGACCAAGCGTCAGAGGTCCTCCAGGAAAAAATAAAACCTTGTGGGACTCCGCACGTGATCCAAACAAATATAATATATAATTTAGATATATAGCCATTTACGACAACCTTACTTTTATAAGAAGCAAACCAACGAAAAAGGTTTCCATTTATCCCATTGTACGAAAGTTTTTCCAGAAAAACATCCATCTACTTTATTATTATTTATTATATTATTTTTATAAGCTTCATGATTTTAATTTGAAATATTTATTTGAATCCAACGGTAACACTGTTACTTAGGAAAGATTATTGAGGTTGGATGAATTATTAAAACTTATTTGTAACTACCGTCGTAACCGATTGAACGGAACCAATCAAGAATAAACGAATCGATTACGGTTGAAAGGCGAATCTGAACCTGCTGAGACATCTAGAACCTTTAGGCTCTCTATTGCTCTAAAGTAGGTCCAGTGTGCTAAATTAGTGAAGAAATTAACACAGTATCCGGTACACAGATATGTGCTGGCGGCCAAGTTGGTATGGATTCCTGCAAGGGTGACAGCGGCGGACCTCTGATGATGCGGAACCTTTCGGGATTGTGGGTGGTGTCCGGCGTGGTGTCCTTCGGGCCCAGACGCTGCGGTCGTCCCGGCGTGCCTGGTGTCTACACCAGCGTCCGTGAATACCTGCCCTGGATCAAGAACAACATAAAGCCTTGAAGGATGCTCCTTTTGACGTTAGCCATAGAACATATTTTCTTTAGCAAAAAGTGTACGCATTGCTATTACGTTGCCTAGCTATTGGAATAATAAAATAGTTAAAAGAATAATAAATATGAACAAGAAAAGACCTGTGTAACGCTCTTATTCAAGGTGGCTCATATATATATAAATATATATATATTTATTATGGCATCAGTGTTCACCTTATCAGATTTTCTTCACATTCAAATGATTAAGTCTTCATTGAGGAAACATCAGACTTCAAAAAATATTTGAAGCTTAAGCTCTCATTAAGGTGGCCCAACCCGGCGGGCCTAACTCATTCGCGGGCTCGGTACAAAACCGTGCTGTTGCGCTCTGGGACCTTCTCTGTTTCAAAGAATAAGACAGGTTCCGTGATGAGGAAGATGCAACATGTCCACAAAAAAGACGATGTGCATAGTCTATAATTTGGTAAGATTTACGAAAATTTTAATTTCAAAACGACTTATAGCTAAAAGTAAACCACGACCGCTGTAGTAAAAAATCTAACAAAAACCAAATAGATCATAAATCTTGCTTAAATAAGCTATGTCTGATGACTAATCTTTTTAAAAAAAAAACCACCTGCAAAGTTATTGTATAAAACGCGCGAAAAATTCGAACTTTCGGACCTTATAACTTAGAAACCAAACACAACTTTACAATGCCAATGGTCATCAGACATCTAGTTCGATCAAATAAACCTATTTGGAGCAAAATTTTGGATCTCTGACAAGAAATATGGGCGTGATCTTCTTTCCCCTTTTGTATGGGAGATGAGCGGGATGGGCCACCTTAAGCAGAAAAAAATGTTTTTGTCCGAGTTTTTTCCACCCGTTTAGTCAACAATTTAATTTAACAAAAAAAACACTTTACATTGCATTAGCGCGGCTTCTATGTACGGATAACGATTCTGATGTTTATCTCATCGGGTATGTTTATTCCATCTCTCTCTAACTCGCGGTAGTGTACCTGAGTTGATGTCTCACTCCCACACTCTGGTCGTCTTACAAGCATAGCTCACTATGTTAGACATATGGGTATACTGGTATTATGAGGTGGTACCGGAATAAATAAAACATTAACTTTCAGCATTAGCATTTATTCAAACTTCATAAATTTTACCTTATATTGTAAACTTAATATAGATAAAACAGAGTTTACGCAGAATTAATTGCAACTCTCTGTAGTACACTAGGCTAGCATAACTTAACTTAAAATATTTTTATTCCGTAAAATAAGGGAGAAATAATGCTATACGCAGCTAGTTACAACTGGTTCAAAAATGAGGTAAGTGGGTTATCCCACCGCTTATCCGTCAGGTATATAGATCGATAATAAGTAGCCCCAAAAGTTATGGAAAGAAGCAAGATAAACGTTTTTGGTTCTAAAGTTATAAGCATTTTACGCCACTTGTAATTTATGCTATGTCAATTATCCTAAATATTAAGGTAAAGAAAATAATATTAAATTAAAAATAGGATAAGTGATGACTATAGATAAATATTACAAAAAATTAATAGGTACAGCTGTAATCAAATAATCGAAAAGTCACTTGCGTTAACCAGGAATCGAACCGATAACCATGCCAAAATACTTACCTTACGTACACGTACTGATTACTTAGAATTTATTATATATAATGCATAAAATCGATTTTTATTATTTGTATTTGTAACATTCTAAAGTTTTCCCTTGTCTTAGGCTGAGATAAAATATCTAATAGTCGTAACTGCAACTGACACTAACCGAAAGTAATACTAAAGAGTGTCAAAAGTGCCATTTCGTCCATACAAAATATGTTAAAGTACTACTTTTCCTTAGTTCTGGTTATAGGTACGATCCTTGTTACTAGAAAATCCAGATTACCCTCTTAATAGTTATACAATAATTTCTCCCTTTCTCTCGTATTCGAAACTGGCAAAGGACAAAACATTATATAACTATTCAGAGGGTAATCTGGGTTTATTACTAACGGGGATATAGGGGGGAGTAATAGTGTATATTTATTAGATCGTTTTGAATATTATGATTTGCACTCTCGATTTATGCCTAAATATTACTAGGTCAATCATTATGTTCTCAAAACAAAACTATCAACCTAAAATAAAAATTAATAATACCATAATACAAAGGAGAGCTAGTTAATAAATTTGTAAATAGATATCAAAACGATGCAAGGCGGTCCGTTTTTCTTATGATTTGAGTACGTATCTGTTTTAAGAGCAAGCTATGGCCGGATGCATGTGTAAGAGCTCCGAAGATTATAACTCCAGTTTCAGCGCCGTTATAAGACTTCACAAGATGGAAGCACCACCCAGGAAACTTATTAAGTTTAAATCTTACAAAATGTTTCATAAGACGCAGTATGCTAGCTGCTCGCAAAACTCATTTTGCTCAAGATCGCACCAAGCAAACATTTCGAGTAGAGGGCACTCTACAATCTCGGTAATTATGAGAGACTCTTTGACTCAGCGTATATTAAATTCGTCCCACCGCGAGTGTTCAGCCGTTGATATTGTTTTTACATTTCTCATTAATTCTTATCTCATCAATTTTATAATCTTCTGGCGTGGAGTGCTCTTGGGATTGTTTCAATTTGGCTTTTATCAAAAGATCTGAACGTAATATCGTGTTATGAAAGCAGATTTTGTCATGAAGATGGAAAATACTTAATGGCGTACACATTTTGGGATGAATTTAATGAAATAATTTTGTATTCGCAGAATAACCTCTTGTCTCTTGACAATTTCATTCGAAATTGTTACAAATTTAGCATCACGTTAGTTTACTTTAATGTGTCAAAGGATTTGGTCGGCTGGAACGTTCCCATCGTGATATTGGAAAATCACAATAGATTTCCGAAGGAACTCTATGCAATCCCACTGAACGGAAAACACGGACCATTTTGATTGCTGTTTTGATCATGGGAATCAAATAAAATTGAAGCATTTATCTTTTGATATTCAGATTTAGGAATAAGGTTTAAACACGATAATCGTATACATGGTCTTCAACTCAAAGGCCGAAACTCATAACCATTAGGCCACTGCCTGCAAGAAAATAATCACTGTCACTTGCATCAATGTCATAGATAATTGTGCGATGATTATAAAGAGTATTTATTTGAAACAATTATTTCAACATTGTCATTTAATAAAGGTATCGGTAATTTATTGTGTACTTCTACAAACTCTTCATAATATTATTAGTTGACGAAACCTATATTGAAGATGTATGTAACTATTTATTCTAGTCACATTTTACGTAATAAAATGATGCCTTGAAGTTGAAATACGCGGTAAAAAAAATACCTGCGAAAATGTTATTTCATTTTTGTGTCTGAAAACCACCGGAATAATTCCATATACCTGGAAACGTCTCTACATTAAAGCTTACCCAAATTCGAAAACTTCGCAAAGCATTCCGTTCTACCTCAAATAAAAGTGCCTTGCGCTTCATTCAGCTACATCGAGTAAGCAAGGACGGGAGTGGCTACCGGATTATTTCCGGTAACCACTCCGTATAGCGGCAGCGTAGCAATGTTTTGGTGATGGAAAATACACTGACGGTACCGCTGGCTAGCCTTCGCGGACGAATTCACTTACTCCTGGTTTTCTCCAGCTCCAACGAAACTAGCCAAATCGCAAAGTTAGACGAGGCACCCCAAGTTAACTAAGTCTGACGATTAGAAGTGTCATTCTTACAATATATGATTCCTTGTCTATGGATCAACCTATTTTCGTTAATATTTTTATATACCTTTTTTATACCTTTTTCTATACAAAATATATTTCGGAAACGGTGTCCATTCCTTCATTGACTAAACGTAGAAATCTAAAAGCAAATGAAATTATTTGTTTGTCGACATTGCGTTTCGTAATAGCAAGTCGTTGGATGGTTAGCATCTTCAATATGTGGTTAGCATGGTGCGAAATGCAACTAATGGTCAAAAATAATAAATTACTTGCCTATTCACCCGCGAGTTAATGTACCATAGTAGCTCCCCAGGATGCGTTCAGTGAAATAGATATTCGATTTTGCGCATCCCGAATTCCTAACTACCTCCTGAGCTACCGCCTGTTATAGATTAAAGAAGAAGGCATATATTTATAACGTCGTATCAGTGTTGAATAGGGATAATAAAAATCCACAGGTGGAGCCTCAATTCACATTTAAGAATACATTAAATAGAAGCCAATACAAACCAATGATATTTTTTAATTCCAATGGCATGAATTAATTTATAGTTAAAATGTAAATATAGTTTTCATCTAGGCGAAATTTGGAATCAAGATTTGTTGCTAGTAATGTCATAGGACCAGCGAATACAAGAAGTTTTCGGTGAATTTTGTACGTTGAACGTTAGCTATCTATAACATCATCTTTAATCTATGCGCCTGTGTACATATCTAATCTAATAAATATTATAAAGGGGAAAGTTTGTAATAATGGATGGATGGATGGATGGATGGATGGATGGATGGATGGATGGATGGATGGATGGATGGATGTTTGTTACTCTTTCACGTTAAAACTACTGAATGGATTCTAATGAAACTTTACAATAATATAGCTTATACATCAGAATAACACATAGGCTACAATTTATAAAGATATTGTGCCCATGGGCTTAAGAACTTTCACGGGGCTGCGAAAACGATGCCAGTAGCGCTACTTCACACCAAGGGGAGCGGGGCCGGGGGCGGCGGCGGGAGCGGGGCCGGGGGCGGGGCGGGCGGTCCGACGGGGGCGGGTGCGGGGAGGGCGGGGGGCGGGTACGGCTTGATATTTCCCGCAACTTTAGGACTACTTGGCAAAATCCTTGAGAACCAATTACTCGATTTAGATGCGGATTGTATCTACGTCTAGCCTGATTCTACTCAAAACTTATAGGCTACATAATATAACGTTTCATTACCTGAAGGGTGAGTAGAGAGTGTTAAATTCTTATAACTTGCGAACCACTAACCCGATTTATGTGCGTATTTTATCAATGTATAGGATCTCTGGGAGCAGTCAGGTTCGAGATGGGTTACTGTTTTCGATGTTGAGGCTAGCTGTGGGTTGGAGTCCACGCAAAACTTACCTACATTACACGTTACTTACTTACTAGGTAAACAATGTTGCAGTGCAAGTGCAGCAAGGTTCTGGCGGCAAATCCTTTTTTTTAAATAGCCACCAAATGTCAACGAAGCTCTAAATGGGAATTATTGGATGTTTCTCATTAAGTCATGCTATTTCATATCGAACGATCTTGATTAAATTTGGTAGATGGATACATTGTCATGGACCAGTTTGACCCTATTTTGGATCAGCCATGTGGGCTACTTTTTATCCATGAAATAATTTAGCCGACACTAACCCGAGCGGAGCCGGGTACCGCAGCTAGTAAATATTATAAAGGGGAAAGTTTGTAATAATGGATGGATGGATGGATGGATGTTTGTTACTCTTTCACGTAAAAAGTACTGAATGGATTTTAATGAAACTTTACAATAATATAGCTTATACATCAGAATAACACATAGGCTACAATTTATAAAGATATTGTGCCCATGGGCTTTAGAACTTTCACGGGGCTGCGAAAACGATGCCGGTAGCGCTACTTCACACCGGGGGGAGCGGGGCCGGGGGCGGTGGCGTTAGCGGGGCCGGGGGCGGGGCGGGCGGTGCGACGGGGGCGGGTGAGGGGGGGGGAGTACGGCTTGGTATTTCTCGCAACTTTAGGACTACTTGGCAAAATCCTTGAGAACCAATTACTCCATTTAGATGCGGATTGTATCTACGTCTAGCCTGATTCTACTCAAAACTTAGAGGCTACATAATATAACGCTTCATTACCTGAAGGGTGAATAGAGAGTGTTAAAATTCTTATAACTTGCGAACCACTAACCCGATTTATGTGCGTATTTTATCAATGTATAGGATCTCTGGGAGCAGTCAGGTTCGAGATGGGTTACTGTTTTGGATGTTGAGGCTACCTGTGGGTTGGAGTCCACGCAAAACTTACCTACATTACACGTTACTTACTTACTAGGTAAGCAATGTTGCAGTGCAAGTGCAGAAAGGTTCTGGCGGCAAATTCTTTTTTTTTAAATAGCCACCAAATGTCAACGAAGCTCTAAATGGGAATTATTGGATGTTTCTCATTAAATCATGCTATTTCATCTCGAACGATCTTGATTAAATTTGGTAGATGGATACATTGTCCTGGACCAGTTTGACCCTATTTTGGATCAGCTATGTGAGCTACTTTTTATCCATGAAATAATTTAGCCGACACTAACCCGAGCGGAGCCGGGTACCGCAGCTAGTTATCAATAAACGTGGCTACGCTGCCGCTACAAGGATTAGTTTCGGTAGTCACTCCTGTCGCTTCATGCTCGTTGTTCGTTTACATACGCCTAGGCTTCGTAAAGTAAGGCAGTACGGAAGGCCTCCTGCGGTGTTGTTATGTGCCTCGGCAACAAATGTGTATGACAAACGGCGCTAAAGAACATTGTTTGCTACAGCTTGTCGCACGGATGCTAGTGCTGGGAAATTGGTTTTGGCGCATTACTTAGCAAATCGCCAAATCGCTTCTGAAATAGATATTTAAAAACTAAGTATTGAGGTACACTTTGGAACAGGAAAACGTTTGTAGACTAAGCGCTAAGAAATGTTGATTCTATGTTTTTATTCGTTAATGGTTTTTTGTTTTTTTTTTTGTGCTATAACTCGCCATTTTGTTTCGAGCCACTTAGTGTAAGCCATGAGTATGTTATACATCAATTTTTATTTTTTCATTTATTCATACTTTTATTAAGAAAACATATTCGCTACCACTTTAACCGTGCCAAATGTATTACAAGTGGTAATGATGATAATATTTTTTAATTTGATCTTGGGGCATATACATGTGTTTATTTTTATTTTGTCACAGTTTATGTACTTCCATTGCAAAAATAAACATTGTTCTAGCTGTTCTTCTTGATCATTGCAATGAAATTAATGTGCGAACATACTTCAATGAATTTTGTTTACATTTTCTTATCTTAAGGTGGCCCATCCCTCTCATCTCCCTATACAAACGGGGAAAGAAGATTACGCCCATATTTCTTGTCAGAGATCCCAAATTTTGCTCAAAATAGCTTTATTTGATCGAACTAGATGTCTGATGACCATTGGCATTGTACAATTGTGTTTGGTTTCTAAGTTATAAGGTCCGAAAGTTCGAATTTTTTGGGCGTTTTATACAATAACTTTGGAGGTGGATTACGCAATAATAAAGTAAGAACATCATAAAAAGATTAGTCATCAGACATAGCTTATTTAATTAATATTTATAATCTATTTGGTTTTTGATAGATTTTTGACTACAGCGGTCGTGGTTTACTTTTAGCTATAAGTCGTTTTGAAATCAAAATTTTCGTAAATCTTACCAAATCATACGCTATGCACATTGTCTTTTTTGCGGACACGTTACATCATCCTCGTAACGGAGCCTGTCTTTTTCGTTGAAACAGAGAAGGTCCCAGACCGCAACAGCACGGTTTTGTACCGTGCCCGCGAATGAGTTAGTCCCGCCGGGTTGAGCCACCTTAAGAACAGTCGTAGAATTATTTTACAAATGCTCTTTATAGCATACTTGAATTATTTCATGTCTTCTTCAACTTCATTTATATCTTATTGGAAAATGTAAATATATCTATTGCATTGAGTTTTTTTCCGGCACACACTCAATGTAAACATCTGCTTGGCTCACTTAAATAATCTTAGTTGACGTGTAACTCGAAATAATAATGAAAAATACTTTCATTCCAAAATGTTTTTGCCCATCCCTAAATATACGGGTAAGAAGGTTTTTAGGCCCGGCAGCTGATAGCCACGTTTCCGCGATACTTGAACATTTCCTCTTCCCGAATATCCGCAATAAAAAACATAATATACTACTTATGACTGCTCCGGCGCCTCTGCATGAAGGTAAATAGGTATAAAACACGACACAATGTCGTTACACACCAGATAACTCACGAAGAAACCTTGTATTTTATATGAACAGAATAAGAGCATTATGAAAAACACCATGCGATTCATTTTTGATAGCGCCGCTGCAAACTATTTTGAACAGTAATAAGACTCTGAAAATAAACCTCTGTATTAGGCATGAAGGCCGAATAAATCAGGACACAAAATAGATTGTCGTTTGAATTGAATAGTGCTTTAGGTCACACGACCGCTTAAATAATAGCTCACCATTCTTCAGCCGCTTCAACGCTGATAGCGTCATATCAGATGGACTAAGCTTTACTAAGTTAGTCTAGTCACAATTTATTTATTACATTATCTATAGCTTTCAAATTGATGCTAAATATTAATGGTAACTGTAGTCATTGCACTAAAATGTGTCGCCAGAATCGAAAAAAGTGGTCGCCATCATAGATTAATGATAGTAGGGAAATATTACTAATGCCATACAAGTAAAATAAAGCAAAAAAAAGTGTTGTAGCCAGCCTTAGTGTTGTTGACTACCAAAAGTTTAAATAAAAAAAATAAAATTAAATTATCTTGGTCGGGGTTGGTGGATGAGGTCAGGTTAACCGCAGCGTGTACTGATCAACTTCCACTGCTAAGTGACAAGAATAATTTAATCCCGCTATTTACCAACAATTTCAATTACTTCATGTTATAGTTAGTCTGTATCGCAAAAAATATACCTGCTTTATTCAGCAAATGCTACTGATGAGGAACATATCAAATTAGTTGCATAACAATAATTTACTATTATCATTAAAAAAATTAGGCAACGTAAACATTCAATCTATTTGGTAAAATAATGAGAAGCTTCTGAATTCTTGTTATCTACTTTTTGTCATTAAAAACGCAACGCATAGTTATATAGTTCGAAGTGTACTTTCAAAAATAATAAAGACGACCAAACGAAACATATTAAACTAGTCGTGAGGCGTTTGTGGTCTAAATAGCGAGGAAATATCTACAAAAACAGCAAACATCGCCGTACCTGCCTGACTACTGCACAAACAGACATGAAGATTCATGCTAATGGTTCCGAGAAAAATTGAGCTCGTATTCTATATTCACCTGTTTGAAACATCGTTGGATTTATAAGAGCATTCTAATTAAACCTCAATAAATAGTCAATCATATTCAATTATTGTACTTTAGGTTATAGGGAACATAAACATTAATCAGTGGATAAATAGTTAATGAAGACTAACTTGAAACATGTGTGCCTTCGTGCTTCGGTAAACCGATTTTAAAGCGGTTTGAATCCTTATGCAGCTTGCAACGTTCCCATTGAACAAGGATCAACTACGCGCTAGACCATCTCCGACTCTGGTACACCGTCCGAGCTGGTACCACAGAGTGTCGGCGGAAACGCTCTTGTTGTAGTTTTCTGGGGGCCGATTCAGGTAAGAGTGAGTTCGAGTTTCGAAACCTAACCGTGCAATGGATTCAATCATTTGGACCGATATTTAATTTGACAGTTCGGAGTGCTGAGAATATTTACTGAGCTAGCAGCTTGTGCTACACAACTGCTGCACTTAGGCTTAATAGTTATTATCTTGTAAAGTGTGTCTATTGCCATTTGTATTTTGTACCAGCAAATATTTATAGCTACAATTTAAAATAAAATCTTTATGCATATGCATATTTGTCGATTCATGCTATTACCAATTAGTAGGGTGAAAAAATAATGTGCATATTTTAATAAATCACGTTTAGCTATATAATTTAAATACATTTGGATGAAACTACTTACAGCTACCTACTTTAAGGTAAAAACGTATTTTAAACGTAGAAAATTCCGTATCTTGAATTTGTCGGAAACTCATGCCATAATCACGAAGAAAGAAAAAATTGCGGCAAAATACACATACTCTGTGAAATTTTCTGCTGCCTACCTATTACGGTTCATGAGATACAGCCCTGTGACCGATAGACGGACGGACGGACGGACGGACGGAAGGACGGACGGATGTATAGCGGAGGCTTAGAAATAGGGTTCTTGGCACCCTTGGGGTACGGAACCCTTAAAAGCAAATATCTAAATAAAGATGCCATGAAACAAAATGTATACTAACTGTTTTTCGAAAGATCTATTTATGCCTACAATATTAAAATTTCACTGCAAACGTTTGAAAAATGAAGGAGTTACAAGGCATACGAAAAAGAATAACTGACATGGCCTTCTATGGGTTCTTCAGTAACATTCATAAGAATTATTAGCAAATAGCAGTGCTACTTGTAATGAACTTTCATTAATAAAATAATTATCCTTGACGAAAATATACTTTGTACACTGAGCTTAGCTCAGTAATGGCCAATAGAGATTCTAAAATGCGTTGTGTGTAAAAGGTTTGCTCGCTGGTTCGAGTCCAGCCGGGCACTATATTTATAAAGTCGTTATTTTTACAAATTCCTGTCTTAAATTTAATCCGTCATAAATTATGTAATATCATGTTCATTAATCTTAGTTTTGTATTATGATGCAGAAACCTCTATTTTGGACTCTATTTTATTTATATTTGAAAATCGTATTTGCAATCTTATTGCCGCTATATTATTTGCAACAGTTCATGATTTCTTTCAACTTCTCAAAAAACGGTTGTTAAAAAAACCCAGAACATAGGAAACAATCAACCATGCCTGTGTGGTTGACATGTAGAAGTAGCCTTAATGCTCTCCTGACCAGCATCGAAGTATTTTTCAATCCTCAGCGTTCAATAGCATCAACAATGTATCAACGTTTCAGTCACCGTTTTACAGGCGCGCTTTCAGGCTGCTGCTGTTGCAATTTCCGGCCATTTTTCAGCGACACTTTA
This sequence comes from Incurvaria masculella, assembly GCA_946894095.1. Classification (NCBI taxonomy): domain Eukaryota; kingdom Metazoa; phylum Arthropoda; class Insecta; order Lepidoptera; family Incurvariidae; genus Incurvaria; species Incurvaria masculella. The sequence goes on from OX335643.1 coordinate 13,012,655, forward strand.
TGCGCCATAAACTTGTTCAAGGCTATCGTCCAGTGCAGGCGACTGAAATCGCGCTATCGCATGCTATAAATAGAGAGATTGGAATATTTATATTGAATCTGCCCTTCCTACCATTACTAATATTATAAATGCGAAAAAAACTCTGCCTGTCTGTTACGTTATCAGGCCTGAACCTCTGAACCAATTTTGATCAAATTTGGTTAAGAGAGTCCTTCTCAAAGGGGGTAAAAGTAAGTAGGTTTCGTGTTAGCCATCTATGACTGATTGATTGATTGAATGATTGAAAATTCTTTAATACGCCACAAAAAACAATTTACAAAAGAAAGTAGAGTGCAATAAACACATTAGTGGGGCACAAAGGTGGGCTTATTTCTCGAAGAAATTTCTTCCATACAACCTTTGGGTATTCGAGAAGTTTAATAGGGATACATTCGTAGGTAGTGGTGGTAGGTTTTGTTTGTTTGTTTGAGTATACTTATTATACTAACCTAAAACTAAGAACACATTCGGTACACACACACATGTATGTACAGTCCATCTAAAAGTTGTTGAAGTATCTAGATACAGTAACCTCGCTGTTTATGCTAATTAAAGTAATAGGTTAGCCCGTGTATAATTCAACTGGGGTGAATCGCATACTTGACCGAACGTACAGAGTAACCCGGTACCTAGTTAATTAAACTCCATCCTCGCAATATTATTACAACACACTCTAATTAATTGCTCCGTGGTACCGTAATCTCGGGTCTCGTACGCCGGGGCAGGTAAGATTATAATTCCTATTAATTTAACAGAGGAGTTAGTAGATGCTTGGAACACCGCATTTCGCTAGGCATTTAATTCTGACTTTGAGTCTTAATGTTGTTACTCCAGTGCGGTTAAAGTTGGGTACGAAATGATCATTTCATGGTCAATGGGCATGCAACCGCACGCTGCCCCCTTAGAAAAGTGCTAAAAATGTACCCAATTGGTAGAGAATTTAAGAGTATTATTAACATTTATTTTTAATCATAACCATATATTTGTTTTTTAATTAAGTTAAACTGTGAACGTGTTCAAATGCCGAGGATCCTGTCACTGCTGGTAGCCACGGTAGCCCAGTGGTGCGACGCCTTGCGATTCGATAAGCTGGGTAAGCACCTCTGGGCGCGGTTGGATTCTGGATGGGTAACCGTTTTCAACCGTTGAGGCTGGCCGTGTTTTGGGTCACGGTCGAAGCGGCAATGAAAATTGTCCGTGTTTTCCATCTAGTTCAGTACATCAATTGACGGCAGTGCTGGCCGGTAAGTTCATTTACGAATTCGCTTACTACTAATGTTCTCGAGTTCCAACGAGACGAATGAACACGTAAGAACTTCACAAAACGCTTTTTAGCGCAACGAAAGTTCGATGATGCGCGCCCCGAATTCGTAAGCGAAGTAAGTAACGGTCTATTAACTAGTCTAGTAACTATCGGTGCATTTATACTAATTCGTGGCCTCCCGTCCTTCCTTACGCCCTGCCCCCACAGTGAGGCATGGGATCCTTCAAACGCAATGCACCTGACCGACCGGCATATTTTCTTGGCTTCTGAAAAAAATGGGTAGCCCACGAGTATTATCGGAGTGATAGCAGTCATCATTTTTCGCGTTTTATATAAAAGAGAACGCATCGTTTTGCCTGCTCTGCTGAAATAAAGAAAACTGTAAAACATTTCTTATTTTTGTCGTGTTAAAAAAAATGTAAGCCGTATTTAGATTGCGTTATGGAATATCAAATGAAAAACTGTTTTTATCGAACCTGTTATAACAGAATAGAAAACCTCCAAATGAAAGTTTTCGGGATCACATTCAAATCATGCATCATAGCCCCAAGCTAAGGTTAACCGGGAAGAGAGTGACGTGATCCTTACCAAGTATGGCCTTATAAAAAATATTTTATTTACACAAAAACGAACTCTATCGAAGACGACTAAGCATGTATTTCCTTCGAGAGAATCGTCAGTCGTCCATGCGAGGGCAATCGCGCCCGGGAAATTTGGTTTATTTAAATATTTTCCTTTGATTTTTTATGAGATTCGTATGAGTACTAGGTGAGTCGGAAGGACTTTTATTTTATCGAGCACTTATTGTGCGCCCCCAGGGGTAGGGGGCGCGGATGGAGCGGCACAGGGGTATAGGGGGCACTTCGTCCGGGCTGCGAAGAGGGCTTTTAAATGTAAGCCTCTTTGGGATTGAAAATTTCGATGTTTATAATCCTTAAATCCTTTGAGGTTTTTTACATTTAGACTGGAAAAATGTACAATAACTTTCGAATTTGTAATGTTAAGGTCAGGTGAAATGAATTAAAAGGAAGTTGGAGCTCGTAGCGGCATGGCATATATAATAACACAATAATGTAATTCTTCAAATATTTGCGTTTTTAGCGAGATTGGCTGCAAGGACGCGAACATTAAAATCGGGTGAACATATTGTTATAACAGCCCATTAAATTACTTAATAAACCCTTCCGCCTAAAGGGAAGTAGACCCACAGTTTTACATGGATTCTGAACCATGGAACAGCTCGCCTTCGTGACGAAACTCACTTATAAAACTGTAAAAGTAAAAAAAAAATTGGTGCATGAATGGAGTGGAGACTTAATCCTAGACCTCCGTAGCCGATCAAACTGTTTACGCCCAGTGCGTCTCCGCCACTTGATTTTAAGACATAACTTTTCAACAGTCGCTCTGCCTGTAATCAATGCATCCTACTAACATGAAGATTATATACGATTTATTTTAACAACATTTAATTATATGTGTCATTACTGTAAAGATGGGATCGGGAGACTATATTCAAACTCGTAGTCCGGCAAGCAACTGACGTTTATTCATCTTTTATTATCATGCAAATCTCTCAATACTACCCTCACCTGACAATTACTTACCTTATTACATTATATTTATTGATTTGAGTTTCAGCGACATCTAATTTGAAGCATTGTAATCATATTTTGAAAATAATAAGATAACGGTAATGTCGTATCCAATAAATACATAAAATTATCAAACATCATTTGTTGAAAACGTGAGGTAATTATTTAGCACGAAAATCTTATCACCCCTGTTTTGGTGATTAAGCACATAGGAGGTGCTAATAAGAGAAGAATACCTACATGTTTACATGGATTCCGAGTCGTGGAACAGCTCGCCTTTGTGATGAAATTCACTAATCCAACTCCAAAGAGAAATGATTTACCAGCCATTCCATATACTCATATTATTTGTCACATATTCGCTATATTCGTCGAAACCATCTCAACAAATTGTTAAAAATCTTATTTTGGCTTGAAATACCCATTTCCCAATATTCCGGGAGGTCACGACATTTTTGGTCACGATAATGTAAATGGCTGAATTTGGGTTCACAGGTTAGATACCAACGCTCTGATGCTAAATGTGTAAGGCTGAGATAAATAGTCGTAACAGAAACTATGACTAACGAAAAGTAGTACTTTGTGACGTCAATTCGCATTACTTTGAGATTTCGTCCATACAAAATGTGTCAAAGTGACGTCACAAAGCACTACTTTTCGTTAGCCTTAGTTTTTGTTACCACTATTTATCTCAGCCTAAGTCTGCCTGTGCCAATTGGTTGCGTTCTATAGATTGGCTACATAAAATAGATGTTGATATGTACATGCTGATGAATATACTGATTGATTAGAAACATTGATACTTATTAATTATACAACAATAATCAGTCGATTTGTAAATTAAATACTTAAATATACCTAAAGTTATAACTAAACCCTAAATCGCCTATAACTACGAAATGCAACCAAAGATTTGTTCAGTTTTTGGATTGCAAACCAAGTATGTACTGCTACATTCATGCTTCGTCATTTGTATCCATCTACATAACGCAACCACTTGGAATAGGCAGACTGACACATTAGCGTAAAATCAGCGCTGTAGTTCACTCATCAAGAGGGACCTGCAGCACAAAATGCTGAGCTGGCTCCTTTTTTTTCTCCACAAATGTGTATTTTGAATTTTGTAAGTGTTCTAAGTTGTGTTGAGAAAAAATAAACGTATTTTCTTTCTTTCTTTCTTTCTTTCTTAACTTCAAAGGGTTGGTCCTTATCCCGTGAACGCAGTTTCAGCCATTTACGTTATCGTTACCATTTTTGTCGCGACCTCCTAGTCTACAACTAACATAGCTAACTTTTTAGATGCATACATATTTAATAGAGTGTATTGTCCATGTCCTTGAAAAATGTTCTGTCGTCGGATTTTTTTTAATTTTGCAAAAGTAACTAAATTTCATCAACAATCTCCCCGGATGGGATTCATATGTTAAGATTAACATTTTTTTTTCAGATACATAAGGTAACATAGGAATTATGTTACAGGTGCCTATGATTTTTATTTTGAAAACTCGCGGTTACGTGAAAGTTTCTTAATAGATCACTACTGTTACGAAAAATTGGTTCGTTAAAAACGAACACTCTTTTGATTCCATTATATGCATGATAAGTAAATACTTGAGTTTTTCCTGGTTTTATGTAATAATTAACAAAAATAAGGCGCCTTCAGCCGTTAAGGCTGGCCGTGGTTCGACTTCCACGTATTCCTTACTTAATATTTTGTATCTTAATATCATTGACTGACATTATCGAAGTGACAATGAAAACTATCCGTGTATTCAATCCAATTATATTTAGCCGTGCAATATCAAGAACGTCGACGCAAGAACCTCACAGGACGCTATTTTGTGCACCGAACATTAAATATTGCGCGTCCCGCATTAGTAATCGAACTAACTACAGACGTATGTTAGTTTTTAGATTACCGTGGTTACTGTTCATTTTTGAAGGATTAAACGGCTTTTTACTCACGGCAAAATTTTTGCGGAGCACAAGGTTTCGAGCCAAACATTTGGCTCATTTTCAGGTGAGCTTCCGTGTCCAGCGGCGGCAAACGGGGAATTAGACGTTTTCCGCCGTTGGCGAAGATTGTAGTTATGAGTAATTTGAAGGTCTTGAGTGGCTGCGTTCCGAAGCTCCAGGGAAAGGCAAAGGACTTTGGCGGAACACGTCAAATTGACAGTTCCCTGTTGGCCGCCGCTGGACTCGGGAGATGTCCTGAAGATTAGCCAATGCTCCGCACAAAAATTGCCGTGAGTAGAAAGCCGTTTAATCCTTTTTAAATAACTATAGATGTTTTTCATTAACTCGTGACTGCTCTACCGCCATACGAATGAGTTTGGATCTCTACCCCCGTCCTTCCATGCTCTCTGATGGAATATCACATATTGAACGACTATAGTGATCCCCCAAGACGAATGTCGGTCATTTGTCAGACGGTAGGTAATTAGGACTGAAGACGGTCGAACGGACGTAATAGAAAATTTAGTGACAGGGACGAATTCAGAAGTGGGATTAAATTGAATCAGCGGTATCTATCTCTCCCATTTAGGTATAATGCGCATGTAATAGAACATATGAATACACATTTTTAAGATAAGATATATCATTGAAGGATGAATGGGATGTTATATCCTTTTTGCCAACCCGATTACATCGTGATAAACTCTCGTTATAGAACCTTTCGAAGCCATTTTCCAGTTAGGATGAGCGTCTAATCTTAAACTTTATTTACATTTTTGGCCAATAATTTAAATAATGTGACTAAGGGCTGATTTTTCAATAGTCTGATAAACAGCCAGATAACTATTAGACGGATTTACTTACGCTTCCATATGCTTATAGTAAAATTATAGTCTGATAATTATCATAGAAGGTATTCTCCGGCACATGACTATCCGTCTTTTGACAAATGTATATTTACTATCAGTTCGATAAGTACTATCTAAGGATTGAAAAATCGGCCCTAAATAGTACAACATCGAAAAGGTAAATGTAGCTGGAAAGTATTTTAAAGTAGACCTGTCACCGCATTTTTGAACCTGTTTCAATGACAATGAACACATTGAATTCAATTAGTCGTAAATTCACAAGGTAAGTTAAACTTTACCAGAAGTGAAATACAAAGGAGGTTATTCTATATCCGAAACTGAATACCTTTTGTTTTACGACTTTTGTCTAGAAGACTGAAAACATACATACATTCAAAAACGTTTGGGTAGGATCAATTGTTTCGTCCTTTTGGTATAATTAGCCTCTTTCAATTCTGACTGTAGAGCGTGGATATACAGTCATGGATCAAATTGAGTGAGGTAATTGCTGCTGCGACCATCGTTCATTCAATGTGATGGTACTAACCGGGGCGGGATTTATTCTACCACCTAGTAAGTAAGAAAACGAACGTGAAATCCGACCTACGAACATTCAATCCCTTAGGCACCTCCTGCGATATGCATGAGAACAAATTCAGTTAGACAACCTGAGGATATTTATGCATATCGAAAAAAGATAAAATATAGATACATAATTGGTATCGGGAATACCGAAAGTAGTATCTCTTCGCTTGTAGATAAAAGGATGCCATGATTGGCTCCGTACAGCGAGAACACAGGTAAATCTTTTTATAAAAGACACAAGGTTATTTCAAAGAGCCGATCAACTGGAAAATTGTTAGAAGGGGACGCTTTTCCGATGGAAACTCGCCTATCTCGCTAACCTACAGGGCTTCGGGGATGTCTTGAGCTCGCCAGCAATCAAACTTCTGTTATATTCTCTTTGTTTTGCGCTGGAGAGAATGGCTAAAGCTATTTCTCTACAAAATAAAGGCTTATTACCTTTGAAAGAGCACTCAATTTATTCTTGACGGAACTGTATTATAAACTGTCAATTGAATTGAAACTGTATAGAAAGAAATTTGATCAAAAGTGACATCATCTGTGTTTATTTTGTCTCACAAATGTCTGCCTCACCTCACCTTGCAGCCATGCCATCTAAACAATATGCACACATAAAAATTAACTTGGAAAATTGCCTTCTTTTCCTCGTGAAATGCATGAAAAGATACCCAGCACAATCAATCAAATTGAAAATTGTACAAAACATTTGACACACAGGAGGTTTTAGGATGTATGTATACTAAACATTCATAAAAAGAATTTCGTACTTTTAATATTATATAATTATTATTATTAGAGGAGATTATAATTCAAATTACACGAATCTTTTGTTATCGTCTTGTGATAAATCGGTCGAAAGAAAATATCGGAATACATGTTTAGATTCTTTGTGAAAACAAGTTTTTACTTATGACATTTTCATATTTCTAAAGTTTCCTTAGCCTATGCCGGAGATAGCGTGTGTAAAAACCAGCCAAGTGTGAGTCGGACTCGCACACGAAGGGTTGCGTAACATTTTACAAAATTTAACACAAAAAAATCACGTATTTTGTGACACACGGACGGACGGACGGAGAGCGGAGGCTTAGTAATAGGGTTTTATTGGCACTCTTTGTGAACGGAACCATAAAAATGTAACGAATCTGTAAGCAATTTACATTGAATATACATTCTAACCCAATTAACATCAACGATCACAATACCACCGCGTGTCAGGCATACAGCCCTAATGAGGAGTGAATCTAGGGTGTCCTGTTTAGCCGTTGTGCAGGCAACACAGCCTCGGGTGGGCACAGGCTATAGGCATACATCGTGTGAGCCTGCACCCGTCTGGCTCCGTATAGGTTCAGCGTTTCTCATCAAAAGCTCGTGCGCGTCAGCTGCTCCAATCAGTACGGCCCGCAGAAAAGGTGAGAATACAAAGTATTGTTGTGTTGATTGCAATAGTATTTTTTTTATTAGAGTACTAGAAACTCCTATAAATATAAAAATAGTTAAATCTGAACCGACCAATTTTTAAATATGCGTACAGTTTTAATGTAAATCATTTTTTTTTAAATATTTATGTTCACATTACAATCAAACGATTTATTACCAAAATAACTCAAATCCCCGCTCCGCATAAGTACCGATTTATTTTTTTTCTGAGTTGGATACATCCAAATCACTTATAAGTGCATTTCGTCGCAAATACGATCTGCAGGTCTATTCCTGGAATTCATAAATCAGGAAAAAAGGAATCAGGAATCCTGAGTCTAGAAAACCGCTTTTATATCGATTTTAGAAGCGAGTTTTTTGACGGAAAGCCTTCATTGATTAAAAAAACTATGCTCCGGAATATATTTGTCAAGAAAATCGCTTTGAAAACCGCTACTAAAGCGGTTTTCTTGACTCAGGATTCCTGATTACCTGATTATGTCAGGAATAGAGCTGCTGCTCCTTTGTTCGGAATTCATATAAAACTATAGGTCCTTTTCCCCTAGTAGGTGCTAGGATTCAGCCCGTCCGGGTTGGTACCTTCACATTGGATGAACGATGGTCGAAACGGCAATTAAAAATTCGTCCTTTTTTTCAATAAAAAATATGTGAATTAATATGCATGATATCATATCACAAATATTGATAAAATTAGCACCCAGCACTCGTCAACGCTAAAAGTTGTACATGTTTACTTCAAGCGGCTTGACCGTCTCGGAAGCCCACACGTGGCAAGATGCGCTGTTGTCGCTACTTGGCTTAGTATCCGCCTAATGGAAAGCCGACATATAGGGGACATAAAGATGGATATATTTGGCTTCTCCTGAACGGGACTTACCGTCTACAAAGGAATCGTTAATGATTGCCTGTTACGTCACAAGAAACGTGACTTACCGACCACAACTTAGCCGACTTACGCGCGCCGGCAAACATTACCACACTCTGACAAATATGTAAGATTCAGTTTTGTAACATTGAAAGCCCATTAACCTTATAAAGATAATCCCTAAAATATATGATTATGTTTCTCGAAATGCATGTAACTAATACGTTACATGCATTTTATTTAACTAATAATAATAATATGATTTATTGTTTCCGTACACACAGGTACATGCATGGGAGGATTTATTGCCTAAAGTCAATATCTTCCAAACAATCCGATTATGGAACAAAAAAATGCAGGTAGCACCAAAAGAAGAGTAACCTAAGATTGTTTCTTGTGCACTATTTATAATTACTCTTAAATTTATATGTAAAAAAACATCTAATTGGTTGGTTTATAGAACCTTTTGATCCATTAAAACATTCACGTATGCTCTAACATTTGGAAATGGTGGAGCGTGAAGCTAAATTCAAATTGACAAAATATAACTTCTTAACCTCCCAACTGACGGCTTTTCTAGCTTCTTGTTACTCGACGCCTCTATTCGCTAGATAGTGGATACTACGTGGATTCAATCGAATGGTATTCGGTCTATGATTCGCATTACATTTTCAATGAAGCCGTGTTTTATCAACCTTCTAGATCCATTTAATTAATTTGCTTGTAGGTTTTAACTGGTCTATATATCCAAAGAAGGATTAAGAATAAATTCTAGCAGAATAAACATTAAAAGTAGGTTAGAAGAAGCAAAATTAAAAATATTCAGTTTAACATTTTTTAAATTATTGCTGAAGGTTTTCGACATAAATCATATTTAACAAGCCTTGCCGGGTCGGCCATAGCACGCTATATACACTACCCTGGCTCCCTTCTCAGGCGTGCTTAAGGAAGGCGGGCTGCTGTCAGCACACGACCACGGCCGCCTATGATCTGCGTTCCGTCGCCCAGCAGTTCGGCGGATGCGGGGCTCGCCGAGATGGATCCTATTGTTCGTAGCCTTCTGCACCTAGTCACTTGCACAAACATACTCGTACATAAATGTTTCGCTCTTGCTTTCTGAAAGTATTTTCTTTCCTTTTCAATAACTGTCTTTGTTAATTTAACTTTATTATTCGAAATTAAATTAATTACACCTACAAATAAAAATGATTACCATTTGCAAATGAGTTTAGTTTGGGAGGTAGCAACTAGTTCCAACATAAAGTATAAAAAACTGTTTTGTTTACATACTGTTTTTTTATAATGTTGCATAATTTCTTTTTAAATATCCAATAAATGATTGTTATTAATATTATTATGTCTGCCTACAGAACCAATACGGTGAAAACAACTAAATAAGTAAATGAATAAATAAATAATTAAATAAATGAGAAAAACAGCTAATCTGGTTGTATGTAGTTGAACGCCCCCTCTTGTGTCCCGCGCCGCCGTCTCTATGCGGATCGGATGGCGCGAGCCGCGCCCCTGGAGCTGCAATGGGGTGCAGGGAGTGCAGGATCGGGAATCGGGAGCCGATCCTGAAACATAACATAACATAACATAGATATCGTAAAAAGCAGTAATATTTCGGCATTTATTATTATTTATTATTTATTCCGATCCGCATAGAGACGGCGGCGCGGGACACAAGAGGGGCGTTCAGCTACATACAACCAATCTGGTTGTATGTAGCTGAACGCTGTTTTTCTCATTTATTTAATTATTTATTTATTCATTTACTTATTTAGTTGTTTTCACCGTATTGGTTCTGCAGGCAGACATAATATTAATAACAACGATTGTTGTTTTTGTGTTTGTTGTAGAGACAGCACCATAACCTGTTATTAATATTACTATTTATTTGTAGCATTTTAAATTTTTTTTTCTAGAAGTTTAAAAATAATACGATTAAATTGTGGCATTTAAATATACCGATAATGATAGTAATGCCATTGTATCTTCCCGGATATAGTGTAAATAAGTTTGAACTCCCTAAAGTCATTATCTACTAGTCTAATTGATTTATGCGCAAAATCTATCGTGTAAGCACAACTAAACAAAAATTGGTAGAGGAGATTACATCAACTATCGTTAGTATACAAATTAATCGAAAATATATTTTATAATACAAATAGCATTTATAACATATATTACGATCCAGCCTGAGTAAGCTGTCAAAGCCAAACAAAAAGAATCTTGCAAATTAGGTATGTAATTCGGGAGAATATTCCAAAATGGTTCAAAGTTTCCAAAGGTGACAGTAATATAAATATTTGTACCAAAAACCCAAGCATTGCATGCATGCAAATGCATTCCAGACAAAGTAGGCCGGCCTATAATTGGGGAGATACCGCTCTCCTAGCGAAACATCCCGCGGAGCAATCCCGCGAAACGTTTGGCATTTTCACTTACACCCCAAACGCGAAACATTTCAAATCCTTTAAGGGGGTTATAACACCTGATTGCATTCAGTTCCATAAGGGCGTAAATTAAAACATATTTTAATATTTTTGAAAATAACTTCCACCTGTTTTGGAATTTCAAAAAGGCGAAAGACGCATTGATTGGTAAGCTATATTAGAAAACTTATTATTTTGTAATTTTAACCCCAAGAAAGAGAGTGACAACCGTGACTCACACGTATAGCGGCATCCGGATGGGTTTCCGTATATTGTTTCTGGCATTTATCATTCGGACCATCACTTTACATAGCAATCGCATACTGAACGACGAAAAAACACAAACACCCGCGAACGTTGTTGTGGAAGGTCCACAAAAGCCCGCCGACACAAACGACTCTTTGACCTGCCCGCTGGCCGTTTGGCCTTTCGCAATCGAAACTATCGGAATCGCACCGGTAGAGATCTTCCAGTAAAAAACACAGGGTTGTTTTGACATCGCAGCTTAGAATTTGCAAAAAATAAATTTAAGAATTTTCGAAGCAGTTTTTTTTTACTTTACGTCGTTGAAACGTATGTTTTGTAAATTACAGTTAAAGTGACGTTGCACGCAGTTCCGCGCACCGACTTCGAAAAAAGGAGGAGGTTCTCAATTCGTCGGAATCTTTTTTTTTTTTTCATATAATCATCATCGCTGTCCGCCCCCTGCACGGTATTTGCAATAAGAACGCTTTTCTCTTGGTTTTGATCTCAACTGCTCCCAATAAACAGCCGCAAGGCAGACACTAGTTATTCCTACTAACGCATTAAGACACTAGCTTGAGCATAACCCAGAAGCTCTTGCCGCCTCAGCATGCTAATGCTACTCTTAAGGTGGCCCAACCCGCTGATCTCCCCATACAAAAGGGGAAAGAAGATCACGCCTATATTTCTTGTCAGTGATCCAAAATTTTGCTCAAAATAGCTTTATGTGATTGAACTAGATGTCTGATGACCATTGGCATTGTAAAATTGTGTTTGGTTTCCAAGTTATAACGTCCGAAAGTTCGGATTTTTCGCGCGTTTTATACAATAACTTTGGAGGTGGATTACGCAATGATAAAGTGAGATCATCTTAAAAATATTAGTCATCAGACATAGCTTATTTAAGCAAGATTTAGAATCTATTTGGTTTTTGTTAGATTTTTGACTACAGCGGTCGTGGTTTACTTTTAGCTATAAGTCGTTTTTAAATTAAAATTTTCGTAAATCTTAACAAATCATACACTATGCACATTGTCTTTTTTGTGGACAGGTTGCATCTTCCTCATCACGGAGCCTGTCTTATTCTTAGAAACAGAGATGGTCCCAGAGCGCAACAGCACGGTTTTGTACCGTGCCCGCAAATGAGTTGAGGCCGCCGGGTTGGGCCACCTTAATGAAGAATTTAACGTGGACGATGTCCACTCCCTATTCTACAGTTATGTAGCCGAGCTGCAGTGTACGGTCTTCACCGCAACCGAAGCTGCTAAAGTTTGAATCAATGCTCGGAATGCCGGATTTGCTGGCTCCCTAATCTCCATTACGGTACCGGAGTTCTTAGTTCGGCTAACTCGCTTCCCGTTGTTCATAAGTTTATCTCTTCATTCCATGTTTAGGCGGCTGGATTAGACAACGCGAATCTTCGATACTTCTATATCTCCAGTCAGGCACTGGAGGTGTGGCTCAATCCATACTTTTTTGGCAAACACCGCCTGACTTAACTAGAGTAACCATCCTATCCGTGCTCTGTAGTAACCTAACCTTCCTCCTCCCTTTCTTTCCTATCCTTAGTAGCCAGTGGCTACTAGGGATAGGAAAGCGTAGGGATAGGAAAGCGTAGGGATAGGAAAGCGAAGAGCTTGCCGGACAGCATACCTTCGGAAATGTGTTGTATTGGGCTAATATCATGACGGTAGCTGTGTGGTATTAGCCACTCATGTCAGGATTCATAAGAAAAAGTTAAGCAATTATGCAGTCATTTATGTAAGAAACTATTTTAACTTTTACTAAAGGTATATAATGAAAAGTTCAGTAGAGAAGAAACCTGAAGAATGACGATGTCATGGTCTATCTCTGATATATCTCTACACGGAAATTTCATTTTCCCAAACGTATACACGAATATGAAAAGGGGAAAATCGAATGAACCAGGTCACTCTTGCCGGCGGCGTCCGAGGTTCGTTACCGTGTGCAGTCGATCCGAGCGTATCAAACGGGCCGTGAAACAAAACATTTTTTCATAGTGGGCGCTCGTTATGAATTCAATAACTTTGATATTTTAGTAGATTTTTCGTCGATTCATTGAACCAGTTTATTGGATAAAGATAACTCGATAATATTAGGATTTTTTAAAAAATATTTCATCCTACATATCGATAATTTCAAAACTCTCTTTCTATTTTTTTTTTCTGTAACTAATATGGATATTTATAACGTAGTTTAATTTTCCTTTTTGTGTTAGTAGAACTATTATTATCTTATTTACATATGTAAAATCCAACTTCTGGCTACCCTTTATCCGTCTTTCTTTCTGTTCACTGATAACTTAATTTTTACGTTAAATTATTTATTCTTCCTATTTATTATAGGCTACATACCAGAATAATGTAGCTTTTTACCAATAAAACATTTAGTAAATGTACCAGCCGTTCGATCACACCATCACAGCGCCGGACTCAAACTTTTTTACGTAGTGGCCTATACTTCACAGTGAAATCAAAGTAAGAATATACCGCCCCTAGGCCATGGCTCACACGTCTGCTGCCTCTAGGCCGTGGCCTTTATAGCCTATTGACAAGTCCCACGCTGCACCATCGGCTTAGAAATAACGAGACAATAAGATTATCTAAGAATAAATAAAGCTTTTTAGCGACCGTAGCGCCCTCTCCAAAGAGCTGTTAGTTTCACATGCCAACAAATGATACAAAGAAGCATAGAAGCCAGTTAGCATAGCACTACCAATTGATGGCGCTATCCACTAGAACGTCGAACATATCAAAAACACATGAAGTCTATATCGCACTGACGAAGTTTCCAATCAAATTAACACGAGACTACGTCACAAACGGATATATCCACGGATCCGATAACATCAGTGAAAAAGAAACCATAGATAAACTTTACTGTTTTATATTTTGCGTATACATTTATATGAAATAAACGCATAAACTTAAATGCTTAAATTTTTTATAGAACATTTTAAGGCAAATCACAAAAGAAACAGCAACTCTTAAGGTGATGAAATGAAAAATATATATGAATTTCGGGTGTTCATAAGGGTGTCAAGTTTTACAACGTATTAAATGTATCAAGTATTTATTTTATTTTAATTTCAAGAAATCATGCCAAAAAACTTGCTATCATAGATATGCTTGTAACAATTTATGGTCCTGTTATGTTTTTTTTCTAAAGACATTATTAAATCACAAAATTATGTTTTATTGAGAAAGCCTCGCTTCTATGCACGCCTTACCATCAAGAACGGACTTTATTTTAAATTCATAAATAAGCTTATTCCAACAGTATTCGTGTATAATCTATCAACAAATATTTACAATCGTGGCATGGAATATAAATGCCAAATAAACATTCATTTACTTACAGTATCTCGCTTTCAACGCTGAATGTATAAACGTGTTTGCTCCACATTCCCAGGTTACACGGTTACAGTCGAACGTAACGACTGAAGTTGCGCTGCGCCATGTATTCCGGAGTAGCACTCTCGAAAGTGTGTGCCCTCAGCAGAGAATACGAAACGGAATGAAATATTGTGTGAGATATTGCGCGAAAAAATCGAACTTTCAGACATCATAACTGAGACTTTGGTGTCAATTTTACATTGCGTATGGTCATCAAGTATTAAGTTATTAGTCTCTGACAAGTTATTTGCGTATGATCTTCTTTCCACGTTTATATGAGCGGGAATGCCCGCTTATAGTATTTTTAATGCAATTATAATATATCGCATAAAATCAAAGGATTTTCATTATTCAAATTTAATTTAATTATTTTGTTAGGAAAAGAGAGTCGGTTTAAATTTTGCTAATATAAACGAAAAGCGGGCACAAAATAAAAACATTGTTTCTAAATTTTAACTCAATATACGAACCTAAAGATTACAGTGGACCATATTTTTTTTCATTTCATTTCATTTCATTTATTTAAACTTTTTGGTAGTCAAACTACACCAAGTTACGTCACAAAGATCCGCGGATTCGATCAACCCAGTAAAGAAGAACCCGCAAAGAAACTTCACGGGTTTACATAACATATTTTTCCGTCCACAATTATGAAATACATACTTAGATAAAAATAGATTTGTGCCCTACAAAGAAATCTACTGGGCGGCCTGTGGAGCGGGCTCGGATTACGAGAGCAGGGGGGGGAACTGCGGGGTGGCGTGGAACAGACAGGCTCAGGAAGCCAGTCCTGAAACACAAACATACTATTATAGAAATCGGTTACACAGAATATCGGCGTTTACAGTTGTCAGATTGAGGTAATGTGAAGTTTTAGAGAATAGCGTAAATATAAGGGTCGATGGCTAGCTCTCAAAAGGAAATTCATTTCGGTCGACACGAAACAGATAAAATTATAGTTTCTTTTATGTTCGTAAATTTAAAGATTTTTATATATATCAGTTAGAACATAAGAATGTTACATCCTATAATTTAAATAACGTAGATACGTTAAATGTTTTATAATGGTTTCGTCGCTAACATGGAAGAAATTTGCCCTCCCCTGATGATTATTTTGCAATTTTGTACAAAATTAGCGCTTCAGAAATGTAGGATTTTCTCAAGAAGTATGACGTTTTGAGTCAAAAGTAAATAATTTGTGCACATACATATACACGAGTTTACCCACATTTGTAATTTTCAAAAAACCGTTAATAGTATACAGAAATATTTTTTCGGGTATTTTTTAAGTGTGCCTTCATGGCCAAATCCAAAACTATAGAAAATATAAAAACTCACTGAAAGGATTCATGAGGCTGAAATTGATAAAAACTAAGGCTGCACAAGGCTTTTTAACATATTTTTTCTAGCTGGGAATCGAACTCGTTGATTATGAAAAAAATAATATATTATTATGTATGCATTATAGCATGAGTCAATAGTGTCGGTTACAAAGAACAAATTCTGTGAAGTAACGTTTATTTAATAAAAAACTAGCACCGCACTAAATGCAGACACTAGAGTTAGACCATAAGGGTAATTGTTCGCTTTTTGCGAGGGCCCCTAACGAGGAATAATATTATGAAGGAACTAGCCAATATAAAAAATGGAATAAGAGCTGCCTTTCTCAATGCATCGAGACCTCTGAAATTACAGTGGCAATCACAATGGCTGGGGTTTCCGAGCAATACGTCTTCTTCAGATAAAGTTTTTTACTCCGTGCCCGGCCTGCGTTCGGGCAGGCGCACTCCGTACCCAGATCGCGTTCGAATGCCATAAATCAGTGCGACCATGCACCGAGCTCTCGCGTAAAGGTGCCCTCACATTGAACGGGTTTTCGGAACACGGCCGGCATAGATTTACTAGATTTCAATATAAGAATTATAAACTAATTTGTTTAAATTTGTAAGAAGTTCTGAACAAAAGTATGTTTCAAAATGAGTTATTGGCTAAGTGCTCCATCTCTGGTTAATGTTAATATTACGATATATATTTTCATTTTTTTTTATTGCACGAGGAAAAAGAGAAATAGAGAGCATTAACACAATAATATTAATAATAACGTAAATTAAGTAACAACGCATATTTCCTAATTATTCCTCGCGGGAACACAAACAGTACATAGGTAACATAGTATAAACCATATCCATTTTTTCCATACTAATATTATAAATGCAAAAGTAAATCTGTCTCTCCGTTGCGTTTTCACGCCTAAACCGCTGAACCAATTTTGTTGAATTTCGGTATCAGACAGACTGACGAAATGTGTCCTTCGGGAATGTGGTGTATATCATATTGGTAGTTGTGTGGTATTAGCCCTATATGTCAAGTTGCATAAAAAAAGGCTGGACCTTGGAGAAGAATACTTTTGTGTCGAAAACTAAATTCGAAAGGGTTGAAATAGGTCAAAGTTTGCATGGAGAACTCATATAATATCCAAGAAATAATTCAGGCCGACGTCAGTCCAAAATGACATTGACCCGAGCGGAGCCAAGTACCTCAGCTAGTACAAAACCTGTTACATAGGAATAATTACCTACATGATTTTATTTACATTATTACAGTATTAGGAGATTCTACAAAATACAAAAGGTACAAAAACTCTCCTTTTCAAATTTGGCTTGTTATCATGAAATATGTCACGTAAAATAAAAATTCGTTGTATAACTGACAAATACGGCAGATAGAATCCCTGACTCCAGCGGTGCTCAAGACTTTCTTTATGACTAACTTTTTTTTTTCAAATCAACAGTTTAAGCGTTTTGATTCCTGTTTCTGCCTTAAGGTGGCCCAACCCGGCGGGCCTAACTCATTCGCGGGCACGGTACAAAACGGTGCTGTTGCGCTCTGGGACCTTCTCTGTTTCAAAGAATAAGACAGGCTCCGTGACGAGGAAGATAGAACATGTCCATAAAAAAGACAATGTGCATAGTGTATGATTTGGTAAGATTTACGAAAATTTAATTTCAAAACGACTTATAGCTAAAAGTAAACCACGACCGCTGTAGTCAAAAATCTAACAAAAACCAAATAGATTATAAATATTGATTAAATAAGCTATGTCTGATGACTAACCTTTTTAAGATGTTCTTACTTTATCATTGCGTAATCCACCTCCAAGTTATTGTATAAAACGCGCGAAAAATTCGAACTTTCAGACCTTATAACTTAGAAACCAAACACAATTTTACAATGCCAATGGTCATCAGACATCTAGGTCGATCAAATAAAGCTATTTTGAGCAAAATTTTGGATCTCTGACAAGAAATATGGGCGTGATCTTCTTTCCCCTTTTGTATGGGGAGATGAGCGGGATGGGCCACCTTAAGGTGGCCCAACCCGGCGGAACTAACTAATTCGCGGGCACGGTACAAAACCGTGCTGTTGCGCTCTGGGACCTTCTCTGTTTCAAAGAACAAGACAGGCTCCGTGATGAGGAAAATGCAACATGTCCACAAAAAAGACAATGTGCATAGTGTATGATTTGGTAAGATTTACGAAAATTTTAATTACAGAACGACTTATAGCTAAAAGTAAACCACGACCGTTGTAGTCAAAAATCTAACAAAAACCAAATCAATTATAAATCTTGATTAAATAAGCTATGTCTGATGACTAATCTTTTTAAGATGTTCTTACTTTATCATTGCGTAATCCACCTCCAAAGTTATTGTATAAAACGCGCGAAAAATTCGAGCTTTCGGACCTTATAACTTAGAAACCAAACACAATTTTATAATGCCAACGGTCGTTAGACATCTAGTTCGATCAAATAAAGCTATTTTGAGCCGAATTTTGAATCTCTGTCAAGAAATATAGGCGTGTTCTTCTTTCCCCGTTTGTATAGGGAGTTGAGCGGGATGGCCCACCTTAATAAATCGTATAAATCGTTCCATAATCACAAGAGGCTGAAGGAACGTAGGTATTCGAAATTTGCATTACATAAAACAATTTATTTTGCTGATAGAGCGTTTAAACTTATACATACGAACTAAAATTTAAAAATCCACTCCGGTTTCTCGGTAAGTGGAATAGGCCGTTCGAAATACGGGTAAGTGTGTCGTCACACTTAAGTCTCGAACGAATTCGAGCCGGAGTTCAACGGGCGACCTCAGTTCCTGACGCTAGACTCTACGTGCATATTTACCTCGAGGGCTTCTCGAAGACGCGATTTCCAGTAACTCGATACGTTTTACTTTTGGCAGAGAACCCTGGATCATTAAGCTCAGGGATTTTTAGCATTTAAAATGATTTATCGATCGCATCAGTAACCCGTTTTCAAGAAAAGTGCTACCGGGGGCTAGCGTTCTTGAATTTTTTTTTATGTGACTGGACATGGATGGCTAATACCACACCTTCTGTCATGGTAGCCCAACACACCACATGGGAACTAGGTGCCATGCCAGGACCTTCCTTTTATTGCACGGCTACATTGAACTGGATGGAAAACACGGACAATTTTCATTGCCGCTTCGACCATTGTTCATCCAATGCGATGGTACCAACTCGGGCGGGAAAAACCCTACCACCTAGTAAGTAAGGAAGGGGACCTACAGTTTAACGTATAATCCGAACCACGGCCAGCCTCTCTCAACGGTCGAATGATCACCCATCCAAGACCAGACCGGACCCAGCGTTGCTTAACTTCGGAGAGCGTTCACCGAAGTGTCGCGCCACTGGGCCATTGAGGCTGACGATGCTGATTATTATGATAAAGATTGTAGAGGTTATATTATGCACATTTATGTAAAGCTAGCTGCGGTACCCGGCTCCGTTCGGGTCAATGTCGTGTTGGATTGATTTCGGTCTGAATTATTTCCTGAATAATAAGTAACCCACCAAAAGGCTGGTCAAGGACTAAATCTACCAAATTTAATGATAAACATCGACATATTCCCATTTCGAGCTTCGTAAACATTTTGGAACGAATTTTAAAAGCATGTGCCGCCAGACCCTTACTGCACTGGCACTGCTATATAGAAATTGATACAACACCAACAAAGGCGGGTTTAACCCTACCACCTTCGTTACTTTTACAAAGTTTTATGAGGAATACGAACCACAGTCACCTTCAACATCGAAAACGGTAACCCATCCGGAAACTGACTGCGCCCAGAGTTGCTGCAGCAAAGTTGAAACAATAGTAGTTGATAAAATACGCAAATAAGTCGGGCAAGTGGTTCGAAGTTATCGCTCTACATGATATCGTGGAACTTTCTGTAGGCCTTTTTGAACCTACAATTTTTAAGTACATAGTTTTAATTTTTCTCTTAAGGTTTTTATTAAATATTTAAAAATGACATACGCAATCCTTGCTCGTTCATCGCTCCTTATATTAATGAACACCGTATTAAAAAGTTCGTAAATCGTAAACGAAGAAATAAGGGCAGATATTAGAGTTCCGGTTTGTATGACAGCTACATCTTAACGTAAGCGGAACTGAATTATATACAGCCTATCCTGTGTCCCGTGTATTTACATATATGTGTAGTAAGGTTCATCGAATTCGGATGATCGGTTTAAGAGTTATGGAGGAACATACATACATACGTACATACAGAACTGATTTCTAAAAATGGTCAATTTAGCTTTAGTATCATGCATAAAGTCTACAAACGAAGTATCTTAGAAAACAAAGCAACTTACTCCATGAACACCCCTTACAGATTTATTATTAGTATAGGTAATAAATAAAGAAAATTTACAGAGCTTCAAAACGATACCCAGTAGTTGTTTAGGAGTCATCTTTTTGGTGATTTTACAAATTTCGTTCAGAGTCTGGTCGTTTCGAGACGACTGTTGTAGACATCGTTTAATTTTATGAAATAGGCTTTGTAATGCATTGAATAAAAAATCTTCCACGTTGTATAAGTTACCTAATGCCTCATGTTTTGATGCTCGATAGAAGTTCCCCCATTCATTTAACTCCTCTGATTTCATGAAAATAAAGTCATTTTCAATGTGCTGGGAGTGCATGGGGCCATGAGATCAGTGGATGTTTTAAAGGAGAGCGGTTAAAATTATGGCAAGGCCGAGCTTGTGAACATGTGAGCATGGAACTCAATTACCTTATTTTTCTCTCAAGATGGTTTCATGTAAAGCGAATAGGCAACAAACGAATGACGAAACAATTAACAGGGCAGAAGTGAGTGGAATTGTCGCATCCTGGCGACATAGTACGACACAAGAAAAACAAAGAACAAATAACTCAAGAAAACGCATGTATTTAGAGGTTCAAACGGTGCCGCGTTTCCCTTACTTGGAATATTTACAGTAAATATACAACGTACTCAAGTAAACAGCAAATACGCCTTGTACTCTGTCACGTTGTTTACCTAACCAAAGTGTCCTGATGCATTAGAAGTATACACGTGGATGAAAAAGTATTGAGACAGGATGGTAGAGAATTGTGCTATGGTGGGCTATTTTGTTTAATTTGTTTAATGTTAGATTATTGTAGGGTTCGTTGGATGTGGTGTGTGGTGTGGTGCGTGTAGAGGGTGGTGAGTGAGTGATGAGTGAGGATGTAAAGGTTTTGTCTCCTCCACGGCGACTTGCTAGATATCTAGGAAATGCAGGTGACGTGTAGAGCATTCCTCAATCTCGATGCCTCGGGTCGCTCAGTCGGAAGCTCAGGGTGCAGGGTCGAAGCTACGGAAGAAAATACGTACAAACCCTACCTAATCTATGCATCTGCTTGGAGAGGACTTTTGAGGAAATATTCAAACACACTGGATGAAGGTGAAGTGATGTTTATTGAAGTTTATTATTGCACAAACAGAAGTGTAAAACTGTTAGGCTGATGCGACATACCGATGAAGTTCTAGTCCTACCGCCGGTCTCGTTTGTAGGGTCTTCGTCCCGCTCCTCAGATGAAACTGGAACTGGTCGGACGGCTACAGGCTCCCTGCTCCAACTCCGCTCTCATCAACTGGCTGACTCCAAACACCACCGGAATAAACTGCACAGCCTCTACACTTGGTCTCTTATGAGAACCTGATCAAAGAGTCATAAGGTCTTTCACGGGCCGCGTGATCTGACTCGCACACCACTTGGTGTCGAGGATACGGCGGACACTCGCGGGAGGACTTCCCTCAGGGTGCAGCTGCGTCGAAGGCCAGAGGCGAGATCCTCACACCATTCCGATTGGTGGGGATTCCTTCAAGATGGCGCTGCAAAAACGCGATAAAAGCTCTCAACGGAGCTCTGGTCTGTACGGGCGCGGGAGTCGAACTGAACCCAATATTTTCATTTTCAGTTCAGTGATATTCTCCTGTTTTTATTTTTATTTTCCGGAATGTTCCAAACTTGTCACATTTCCATGGCAACGTTTCGAAATTTGAGACTCCTAGTGTGTCCTCTCTTGATTGGCTTTTTCATATTTTTCTTTCTTCAGCCATAGACAGTTGTCTATGGGCAACCTATATTTTACTTGCCGCGGAAATAAAGACAATACTAAATATAACATCCTACATAACATCCTTCAGTTAAAAAAAAAATAATGAAAAAAAAAGAAAGAAAACACCCTATCATAGAATGATAACTTTAACAAAGTGTTATCATATACATTTTAAATCTAATCAAAGCTATCTAATCCTAATCCCTTAAAATTTTACAATATTAACTATTTTTTGGGATTCCAAAATTAAATTCTCATTACGATTATGCATCAGAATGTTTTAAAAACCTACTAAACTTTCATTCTTAATTAATCATCTAAGTGTACTTAGAGTAAGGATTTGACAAACAGCAAAAGTATAATATGTTTGAAGTTTCAATTGCTTACTGCAAATAAAGTTTTATCAATGCAAAAATTTTCTAATTATTTGAACGAAAGCTGCTTAAGTTGGAACAATGCAAAATTTTCCTAATTCTTTGAACAAAAATAGCTGGAAGTGAATTTATGCTCGAATTGAAAATTTCAAACAAGTTTGTATTAAATTTTTAACAGAATTTTAAAAGAATATCTTAAAAAACATTCACTAACTTTATATAGTATATCCAGAACATAAAAAAACAAATCGACTATGTTTTCAGGTAAGCACATCATAATATTAAAAATTTTCAAAAAAAAAAAAAATCAATAAAAAATAGTTCGACTACCCCCCAGATTTTGTTAAGTTACAAACAAGAAGTTGTTCTAATAAACAGCTGAGCTCATTAAAATTCAAAAACTGAAAGTTTTCAGACCGAAAATCTCAGCGATAATTGAATGCAGTTATAATTACGGATAGGTACTTAATGACTCTTAATATTTACTAGTAAGTAAGTTTTCAAATTACAGAGAATAACCCATTAGACTTTATAACATTCGGACTTTAAAATTCACAGCGAAAATTCCATATCTTAACAATTAATAATTTTTTTTTTTTTACTTATTGACAATATTTAAAAATAATGAAATGAAGATGAATGAAAGTAGAATTAAATTCAAATTCAATGCCAAAGTGGCTTATTACTTGCGCATTCGCGCATCTAATAAATTAAGTCAAAATAAATATCTCTTTTAAACTTCAAAGAGATCTGTCTGTGTTTTCCATCCAATCAGTTCAGAATGGTTGACCATTCAGTATAGCCATAGAGACATTAAAAAAGTTTTAAAAAATGGTTCGATTTAATGAAATTAAAATTATTTAAATTATTCTTTGAAAAGAAAATCGAACCATTAGTACAGTACAATATATTGGGCTGTTGAAATTAAACAAGGATTCAATTTTAATGATACATACCTTATGTATGGATCAAAAAAAATGTTTTTCTTAATCATTTAGTAAAAAGTAGATCAACAGTATAATCCAATATATTGGTTTATAGGCAATTCAGTTAGTAATATTGTTATCATAAATTCCGCCTTTTTTTTTTTTTTTTACTAATTGTCAATATATATTTTTTTTTTAATAATTTTTTTTTTACTAATTGACAATATTTAAATTTTTTTTAATACTTTTTTTTTACTAATTGTCAATATTTTTTTTTTGAATTATTTTTTTTTTACTAATTGACAATATTTAATTTTTTTTTAATACTTTTTTTTTTTTTTTTTACTGATTGGCAATTTTTTTTTTCCGATTTTTTTTTTATTTTTTTTTATTACTGAACTGAATTATATATATATCTATATATATATGTCTTCGGCGAGTAGGCTTCGACGAGTTATTCCCGACGAGTTGACACCGACACTTCGGCGAGTAGGCTTCGACGAGTTGTTCCCGACGAGTTGACACCGACACTTCGGCGATCGAACATCAGTGGAAGCTATCCGTCAAGTTCAAGCTATAGTGTTTCCTAATATCCGGAATAAATCCTACCTATCAGTGCTCTTAAATGTTTGCGTTGATCAAACATTCGATTCACAAATACTGAATGATTCTTCTCCATCAGACCTTATAGTGAATCGAAAATTATGAACACAATTGTTATCCATATCTCTCTCGTTTGTCATTTGACAAAATAATAAAATTCGCCCTTCGCTAAGATGCGTTCCTATTGTCAGTTTAGAATTCACTACCTAACACTCCTACAGTGAGATGTCAAGTATTATTTAAATATGTCCTTCCTAATGATGTCTCCAATGGCATTATTTAAATTCCAGAAAATAATCATTTTCCTGAAATGTTCATTACATAATTCACTTCCTAAAGAGGCCGTAAAAATATTGAATAATTTGCCAGGTGCAAATCCTATCATTTAAGTGAGTCGGCCCTCGTTAAATGTGTTTGAACATTATGAAAGATATTAGCTAGCGATTTCAACTTTGTTGACCATTCATCGCGTCCTTCTATAGATAATTCATCCAGAGAACTAAAATTGTCAAATCGATGAAATCTACCATCTAGTATTATTTCTCTACCTGTCATCAACAGATGAGGGGAGTAACCATGCGCTATACTGACATGACTGTTGATTGCCGTTTGGATTTGGACCAAATGTTTCGTCCAATTACGATGATCAGCTTCTACATAGGATGCAATAGCTGTTTCAATAGTACGATTATGTCTTTCCACAACATTATTCTGTGGGAAGTAAACACAATTTCGAAAAATTTTAGGAACATTGTACTTCTTTAACAGATCATTGAATTCTTTAGAGACGAATGGAGTGCCGTTGTCACTAATCAACGTGTGAGGGACCCCATGTACTAAAAATATATTATTTTCTACAAACTTATTAATCGAACAGCTATTGGCTTTTTTTAAAGGACATAACCATATGTATTTTGAGAATATGTCCACTACAGTCAATAAGTAAACGTGACCTGAATATGCTCGGGGTAATGGGCCTACAATATCTAAACTTAGTACTTGCATTGGTGCATAAACCCTCTTTTGAAAGGTCATCTGGCCATGTGGCATTTTGTTATTTGCTTTATATGCTTTGCAAATTTCGCAATCAGCTAAAATTTTCTTAATTAGAGTATACATATTCGGCCAATAGTAGGTTAATTGTAGATGTTTAAAACACTTAAATGGACCTAGATGTGCGGACAAAGCATTTTCGTGATTCTTTATGACTAAGTCCCTTACTTGGTCAAATGGAATTACTTCTTTCCAAGAATATGTATCCATTAGGCTGAACTTTGGTTTACAATATCTAAACAGTTTATCTCCCTCTAGTCTAAAGTTAGGAAAACTTAGAGGTTTTTTTACTAAATTATTAACAATATTATTATACCATTTATCTGTTGAAGAATTAGAGTCTAATAATGTTAAGTTATCTAACTTTATGCGCGAAAGTGTATCCGGCACCGTATTAAACTTGCCTTTTTTATGAATAATTTCAAAATCAAACTGTGATAATCGAGTAGACCAACGGGCAAGTCTACCAGAAGGATTTTCTAATTTATACAGCCATTTCAGACTTTCATGATCAGTTATTACGGTGAAAGGCACACCATCAAGGTAATACCTAAAATGAGTTGTGGCCTCGACTATACTCAGTAACTCTCTTTCTGTTGTAGAATAACTCTGTTCACACTTGGATAATGTTCGCGAAAAGTACGCTATCGGGTGTTCCATATTTGAATCATCATATTGAACAATAGCCGCGCCAATGCCGTAATTACTGGCATCACAATTTAAAAAAAACCGTTTTGAATAGTCCGGAGTACTTAACACAGGGGCTGTAATAAGAGCCTGCTTTAATTTATTAAAAGAGACTTCACATTCATTTGTCCAATCGAAGGTCTTAGATTTTCCAATAAGAACACTAGTTAATTTAGAAAGAGGAGCAGCAATAGTCGAAAAGTTGTCGATAAAACGCCTATAATAAGACGCTAACCCCAGAAAACTTCTCACATCTTTGACATTTTTTGGAGTAGGGAATTTTTCAACAGACTCTACTTTAGAGGAATCGGTCTGTAACCCATGTTCATTGACTATGTATCCTAGATATTTTAATTCACTTTTCAAAAATTCGCATTTTTTTTGGTTAACTGTTAAATTCGCGTACTTAAGTCTTTCATAAACTTTATCTAAGTAAAATATATGGTCTTTGA
The DNA here is from genome assembly GCA_946894095.1 of Incurvaria masculella. Taxonomy (NCBI): domain Eukaryota; kingdom Metazoa; phylum Arthropoda; class Insecta; order Lepidoptera; family Incurvariidae; genus Incurvaria; species Incurvaria masculella. Next base: position 13,038,871 of record OX335643.1, read on the forward strand.
AATTGTTAGCTATTATAATCAAGTCATCCAGATAACCGAACACATGGTTCTCAAGCTCTGGGCCAATTAAAAAATCGATTAGCCTTTGTAGATTTTGGGGTGCGTTAGTCAATCCGAACGGGACAGTTTTGAACTGTAAAAGACCTCTGCCTTGAGAAATTATAGCCGTCTTTTCTTTAGCCGACTCAGCTAGTGGTAACTGCAAGAATGCTTTGGATAGATCAATTGATGATATAAATTTAGCATCTCTAAGATTGTCTAATATATTGTCTATCCGCGGGAGCGGATAACTGTCTTTCTTTGTAACTGAGTTTAGTTTTCTAGAATCAATACATAATCTGGAAGATCCGTCACTTTTGGGAACCACTAACACTGGAGAAGCCCATGGAGACGATGACTCTTCTAGAACATCCATAGAAATCATCTCATCAATCAAACTATCGACTAGTTTTTGTTTATATGGAGACATACGATAAAATCTTTGTTTTATTGGTTTACCAATAGTTTCTATTTCGTATTCCATTAAATGAGTCCTTCCTAAACCTTTCTTTTCGAATGAAATTGATTCAAATTTTTCAGTAATTTGTTTTAAAATTTCTAATTCCTCCTTTGTTAAGATACAATTTTTATTTTTATATTTTTTTTTAATTGACTCCGATTGTACTATATTCTCTTGTATGTTACTAATTTCTTCCTCCCCCAATTTTCTAATCAAAGGATCACTATCGTCAGGTTTCGGTTCTAAAGCTGGTTCTGAAGGTGAACCAACAGGTTGTTTATTATGAATCTTATTTACCACCTTATTATCCATTTTATTTTTGATTTCCTTAGTTTCTTCATTAATATTATTTAATTGTTTCCTAGATATCGTATTTTGTTTTGCTTTTTGTTTATAATCTACATCGGCAATATGTTTTTGTACTCCTAATATGGCTGAAAGTTTTGTTTGTTTTAGACAATCATCACTTGTACAAATAATGCCCTCAAGAATCGATAAAAGATGGGTAAGCCTTCCCCTTAGTACTTGATAAGCGTACTCACTTGTATTATTATCGAAATTAGTTATATTATTAACTAAAAACTCTAATTGTGCGTGCACTGTATCAATTTTATTTAGTTCAGAGCTTTTTAGTATTTTCTTGTCAGAACCTTTACCCTCTAAAATACCAATCGATTTTTGAACTTCCCTAATGGCTGATCGCCTGGTAAATTTTAATTCGCTATTATTTTCGCAAGGAATTGCATCAAGAGATAATAATAATTTTGTTAGCTTCTCATCTAGTTCTTTATACCTTATCATTGAGATTTTTCCGACATAATCCTCGATATCCAATTTCATTTGTTTTAATTCGGAAAGAATACCATTTATCTTCTCGACTGCTTTTGAAGTAGTCCCAATAGTTAATATACTTTTATGTTCTGAATGTACACATTTTTTATTTATCATTCCCGCAATTCTTTTGGAAAGACCACTTTTCTCCCAAAATTCAGTCCCCAGTATGCAATCAGATTTTACCCCTGGAATTATCTCAAATGTAAGTGGTATACTCATATTATCCACCACGATCGTACATGAAATGGAACCAATGCTTGGTTGTCTATTTCCATCAGCTGTAACAATCGAACTAATATTTGGTTCTTGTAATTTAAAACCTAAATTAAAAAATTTGTATTCACTGTTATTTCCTATCACATTCATTTCAGCACCGCTATCAAGAAGCGCGCTAAAATTTTGATCCTTAATTTTAAAATTTAAGTAAGGTCTTTTATCGCCATTGCTGTTTATCCGCACCGGGTTTAGGTATTTAGTGATAAATTTTTGAGAACCGTAGTCCGGTGCGTCTATCCGTTTTTTGGAATTTCTTCTATAGCCAGAGGTTTCCTAACCATATTATTATGACTGCCATCCCCTTTTGCAATTCGTTCGTTCTGATAATAAGATTGTTGTTGATTATAACGAGAACGTGGTACATTAGGCTCCGAATTATAATATTGGCCTTGATAAGGTTTAGAGGAAGCATTATAATTGTAATTGTTAGAATTTTGTGGAGTTCTGTAATGCGGAACCTGGTTATAAGCATTATGATTATTGTTAAAATTTTGTTGATGTCTGTATGGCGGATACTGGTTGTATGTATTGGCTCTATTAAAGCGCGGACCCTGAACATTATATTGGTTGTTGTAGTCTCGAGTCCGTGAATTATCGTTAAAGTGGTTTTGTTTATCTCCGAAATCTTCTGGGCCGGATTGTCGCCCATCGGTATTAAATGGCCGTGTTACCATGTTATCATTTTGTTTAGAAGTAGAAGCTTGCTTGGATTGACACGTTGAGCAGGTAGCAGTTGTCACATTTAAACGACCGCAAGTAAAACAAATCGGAATTAAAATATTTGGGCAAGCTCTAAATGAATGGCCCTTATTTTTGCATTTTAAGCATTCCTCGGATTGCTCTGATAATTTCTCAACGCTTTTATTTAATTTGTTTACTTGAGGTTTGTTTTCTGTTAATTTTTCCAATATCAACCCGTAACGTTCAATATTTTTCCCGAATTCATTTAATTCTTTTATATTCTTTGCATTTCCAAAGATAAGTGCCTGCTTATAGGTAGGCAACATGTTGTGTTTAATAATTTCGAAAGCAGCGCTTTCGGAAATCTGCCCTTTTATTTTATTGCATAGTTCATTTATATTTATTATGAAATCAGATAATCTCTGACCTGGTTTTTGTTTTAAACTCCTTATTTGTGATTCAGTTTCAAATGAAAAATCGGCGTTATCGTATTCGCATAGCAACGCGGATTTTAAATCCTCCCAAGACCTTATGTTTTCCCGAACGGTTCGGTACCATCTTAATGTTTCTTCACTTAATAAGTCAATGAAACACCTTAACACAATGTCCCAATTAGAATTCCGAGCATAAGTGAGTTCCTCTACGCGGGCGATAAATTCTCTAACATCCGTCTTGCCATTGAAGGTTAATTTCCAAGAGCTCAAATTATAATAATGTTTATTAAAGATCTGAAGTTCTGTTTTTGGTTGTATGTGTTCAATGGGAGTTGAAGATTGTTGACCTTTGTCTCCGTTATCAATTGAAAAAAAATTGTTTTCATAATTGTTGCCACTTCTGGTTAGTACATTCACGCTTTCAGTTTGATCCACTGCGATGTCTATAAAGACAGAATCGTTTAAGTTGGCCATATTGTTTGTTTTAAAATTTCCGAAAAACTTCTAAATCTGAAATTATTATTCAGATGTATTGACTAAGTCCCAAAGTATCCGTAAAGTAAGTGAAAATTAAAATATCCAAGCAAGCCACCTTGCTTGCAAATGATTAGGTTGCTTGCTGGTCTAATATGTGTTCAATTACCAAGTTACATATAGTACGTATAATCAAATAAATCTCAATTAAAGCTTGAAGTCCTAAGAACCTCCTGGCATATCAGTTTGATAATAAAATATTTTGTTTATAATCCCCGTTTATATTTATTTTAATCAAGTTATAGCACAATCAGTTCAAGTTCAGTTAAGACATGAAGTCTTAAAATCAAACTGGCATGGCACCTTGTTTGTAAAATATTTTGTGTATAGTCACCATTCGTGCTTGTTTCATATGTATCGAATAAGTATCTCATTAACCATACACAATATGTTTCGTGACAAACAGCAATACACAGTTGAGATATCCCACCTTTGTTTAGAATAAACGTATAAACGAATAGCCCAAACTATTCGACGAGTAATAAGCGGACGTCAAACGACATACGCTGTCATTCTTTGTTATCAATTCAATGTCAATAGATATTTGGCATGTAAATACGCATCGGCTCAAAGTGAATAGTAAATATTTTATGTATCATAAAGTAAATTAAAGACCACGCAATTAAATTAAAACGCATAAACGATATTTGCCGAACTAAATTCCTAAAATTAATAAGTCGCAGGAGAAAGGAAAAGTGCAAACGCAAAAATTCACCGATCGCGGTACATAATCACGAAGGCAAATGTGATATGTACTAAATATAAATTACATAGTACGTATATACGCGGGGTGAAATAAAGTCACCAAATTTAGACGAGATGGTAATATAGGATGGAAAAATCAAATATTTTCTCAAATCCTCCGATCACACAGATGCATAGGAATATTTTTTTATAGATTGAGCGCCAGATGTAGGGTTCGTTGGATGTGGTGTGTGGTGTGGTGCGTGTAGAGGGTGGTGAGTGAGTGATGAGTGAGGATGTAAAGGTTTTGTCTCCTCCACGGCGACTTGCTAGATATCTAGGAAATGCAGGTGACGTGTAGAGCATTCCTCAATCTCGATGCCTCGGGTCGCTCAGTCGGAAGCTCAGGGTGCAGGGTCGAAGCTACGGAAGAAAATACGTACAAACCCTACCTAATCTATGCATCTGCTTGGAGAGGACTTTTGAGGAAATATTCAAACACACTGGATGAAGGTGAAGTGATGTTTATTGAAGTTTATTATTGCACAAACAGAAGTGTAAAACTGTTAGGCTGATGCGACATACCGATGAAGTTCTAGTCCTACCGCCGGTCTCGTTTGTAGGGTCTTCGTCCCGCTCCTCAGATGAAACTGGAACTGGTCGGACGGCTACAGGCTCCCTGCTCCAACTCCGCTCTCATCAACTGGCTGACTCCAAACACCACCGGAATAAACTGCACAGCCTCTACACTTGGTCTCTTATGAGAACCTGATCAAAGAGTCATAAGGTCTTTCACGGGCCGCGTGATCTGACTCGCACACCACTTGGTGTCGAGGATACGGCGGACACTCGCGGGAGGACTTCCCTCAGGGTGCAGCTGCGTCGAAGGCCAGAGGCGAGATCCTCACACCATTCCGATTGGTGGGGATTCCTTCAAGATGGCGCTGCAAAAACGCGATAAAAGCTCTCAACGGAGCTCTGGTCTGTACGGGCGCGGGAGTCGAACTGAACCCAATATTTTCATTTTCAGTTCAGTGATATTCTCCTGTTTTTATTTTTATTTTCCGGAATGTTCCAAACTTGTCACATTTCCATGGCAACGTTTCGAAATTTGAGACTCCTAGTGTGTCCTCTCTTGATTGGCTTTTTCATATTTTTCTTTCTTCAGCCATAGACAGTTGTCTATGGGCAACCTATATTTTACTTGCCGCGGAAATAAAGACAATACTAAATATAACATCCTACATTATTTTGGATTTATTGTTACATGCAGCACTGTGCGTAATCATAATTTGAAAATTCAATCTATTTTGTAATCTAATATGGATTCATGTATCTGAAAGTCAAAGATTCGAATTATGTCAATAAAATTAAAATATAAACATGTGATGTTATTTCACAATACGGTAACAATGCTTAACTTTAGACGGTCCTTTTTACTTTCGATATTTTAATGTAAATGTTCCAATAAACTGTCGAGGTTTTGTAAGATTGAATTATTTTTTCTAAGTTGCCCCCCGTAACATAAGCGAAAATTTATTCTTCGTATAGTTTTTATCTTAAATTGAAATCTCAATGTCTATTTTATTATCTACAAGCAAAATAAAAAAAACCTTGATGCAAAACAAAATAAGAAATGTTTTCAACAATTAATATTGACCAAGGGTCTGACTAATTTAAGTTGTGCAGCAAAAAATCGCTGATTTATTAACGATTTAAAAAAGTAATTTCCAGTTCAACTTAAAATTGACGTCCGGCGACGCCGTAAAAACTAAATGGGAAATACTTTACGCAAACTTCACCTTTTCCGGCGCCGCGCCGCTCAGCGGTCGGATACAGCGGAAATGTGACAACGCCGAGTAAATATTTCACGAAAAACAATGAAAAGTCAACCGTCGCTCGAGAGAGGCGTCGCGCCGCTCGCACCGCCGAGGACAACGGCGCTCCCAACTGGAAAAACACGAAGAGAAAGTTTAAAGTAATTAATGACTCCGTGAAAACCGCAAAAAACGGGACTTTGCAACTTTTGCATGGGCCACCGCGGACCGATGTGCACCGGAGATATTTTTGTTAGAACCATTGTGTTAAGGAAAACTGAATGACGTGCTTACATTTTATTTTACGTTACTGGACATGGATGGCTCATACCACACCGAATGTCATGATATTACCACAATACACAGCATTTCCGAAGGTATTACATAGGTGCCGTGCCAGACCTTTTACTTTATGAGACGGCTACATTGAACTGGATGGAAAACACGAACAATGTTTCATTGCCGCTTTGAACACCTTTTCATCGCATCGCTAGGGGATATGGTGCGTAACGAGGCAATTCGCCGACGTACCAAAGTATTCGATATGAGACACCGGGTGGCTAAGCTCAAGTGACATTGGGCTGGCCACGTCAGCAGTAGAGTAGTCGTGTCCTGCACTGGCCGGCCGTGGACAGGAAAACGGTGTGTGGGAAGACCACCCGCCAGGTGGGACGACGACATCAAGTGCGTCGGCGGAAAGCAGTGGTTCCGTGCCGCTCTGGGCCGGAAGGCCTGGAGGAAAACTGGAGAAGCGTATATCCAGAAGTGGACGCAAATATACTGACTGAAAAAAATATTTAGCACGTACGTTTACTACATAGACCTTGCATGCGTGCGCAGCGGGCTTGTTTACTATCTTTATCTTCGAGAAATATATAAAAACATTTTTATATTCAGCTCTTTTGTATTTTTTTTTGTTTTAGGGTAAGCTGTTCCAGCGTTGAGAGCTCTTACAATTACAATCTAGCACAAACCTCTGATCATTTCATCTAACGTATTAAACATATTATACATACATATTAAATGTTAATGATTTTCGATTTATTTCAACTATTAAAAACACATTCACCGATGAAGTCCAAAATATTTCTCAACTTAGATGCCTTATCGTATTATATATCAATATTATCTTAATTTAACACTTATTTGCACATCCTTCCTATTTCTGTGGTAATTCTACCATACTGTTGATATACTTTCCAAGATAAAGCAATTATTCAACAATGATTTTCTTGAAGGCAATTTCCGTGAAAATAATATGAATGTGACAACCAGGTAACGAACCAGGGCGCTCGTCATAAATGTTTAGCTCTGGAAAACAGAATATTTATTCAAGGTTGCCAGTGGGTGTTTTGAAATATATATATTTCGAAATATTCGAAAAAGAAATATATTTTTTGAAGGTTTTTTAGATAGGGAAGATTTTTAATTAAAATCCTTCGAACCAACTACTAATTCGGTAATGAAATGTGTAGTTAGTTATAAAGTAGTATACAATTAAAAAACCATGAAAATTATGGATGAGTGTCTAAATACTGGCCACAACGACCCAAGCCTTATACCCGGCGCCTCTGCTTGACCCACTTGGGTCATTTGTGAGGACAGGCGTGAGACAGTTTTTTCCGAAATTTATACTTCTAGGTTCACATAGTCAGCCATGGTTCAACGTGTAAGGCGCGGTCGCTTGTTCCATTGTGTGGGTTTGTACACGAATATGGCGTGATCCCAATGATTTGGGAAAGGTACGAAGTAATATATAAGTCAATGCGTGATCCAGATATAAAGCTGCTATAACTGTTCCTCTATGTAACTTCCAAATCTAGCTAGTGAATGCATGCAAGAGCACACCAAATCGTCGAATTGAAAACCTCCTTCTTTTTTTAAGTCAAACATTATTGCGCTAGATGAACTATTAACAGAATAGTCTAAAGCCAAAATAATCTATAGAAACGTATAAATTATTGAAATGCTACGACATTCGTTATCATAGAGTATGTATTAATAGTTTCTTCTAGAAGAAACTAAAGAAGTATGCTGTAATCAAACCATATTACGCTCTATCATTTCTGCCTACCCTGCTGGGAAAACACCGAGACGATTAAAATTTATAAAAAACATATGTGTTTGGTACGAAATTTACGAAATAAAAACTCTCTCCTTCTTTGTATTATTCGGATTGTATTCACTTTTTCCCCTTATTTTCCTACTCGTCCCGTTTTTCACAATTGTTATTTTTCCATTTACTTTGCCTACTAGACCTTTCCTTTGTTTATTGTAACAACCGAGACTTAGCATATATTTTTAGCACCCATGTAAAGCAGTGATATTTTTAAGGCTTCCGCATTTGTACCGGGCTATTTTATTGAAAATTTCGAGTTTGAATTGGTATAACACGAGTAAAGAATTCAAATGGACTCGAAGTTGGTGTTCATGCTTACTAATTTGAGTTTCAGCGACATCTAAGTTTGAAGCATTGTAATCAGATTTTGAAAATTATCTGAAAAAGTATTGGCCGTGACATTCGCCGGAAGCAGGACTTGAACCTGCGACCTTTGGATTACATGTCCACTGCTCTAAACAAACTGAGCTATCCCGACAATTGTCGGTGACCAATACTTTTTCAGATTATAAAATCTGATTACAATGCTTCAAATGTAGATGTCGCTGACACTCAAATTAATGAGATAACGGTAATGTCGTATCCATTAAAATACATAAAATTTTCATGCTTACTATTTTTGCATATTTGCCAGATACGGCAATACCAAAACGACCGCTCGTCCACTTTACTCGAACTCGAAATTGCGAGTAAAATAGCCCGGTACGCCTCGGTCCTAATGGGAGTTACATTTTTTTTACAATCATCCGATAGTATGTTTATCATTTCGTGGTAAATCGGCCATGTCTCGATTGTAATTGGCAACATTAACGCAACATTCACTGAACATGGTGAGGGAAAATACAAAAGTCGGATTGAAAAGTATCCAAGAATGTCTTATCCTTTGGAAGTGGATACGGTGTAGACAGTAGGACGGGGTAAAGCCACTGTCGCCTGCCAGCAGCCAGGTTTTGGATAGATAACCGTATTGGACCGATGAGGCTGTCCGGGCTTTGATGAAATTATTCATCATTGTAGTATGTATCCGAGCAATATAATGAAGGGTCTGGCATGGCATCTGCTTTAAATGAGGTGTGTTTGCTTAATATAAGCATCCTATTTGGCTGCAGCTTCTGATTTGCCTCGCTTGTTATCTCCTATTCTATACGAAAATGTATGCAAGTTTGTCTCCCTGTCTTTTCGCTACGTTGTCGTCTTCACGGCAAAAATAAATTCATACAGGTTCAGAAAAAAATCTAAAAAAGTGAAGCCAAGAAAAGGACAACGGGTTGATTTTATTTCGTTTTAAATTCCGCCCCGCTATCATCGAAAATGATATCATGGCGAGCGGAGCCGGGTACAAAGGTTAGTCTTAAGTCAATTAAAACTATCGAATTATGTAAATGTTACAGGTATTGATCGAACCAAGTATTACTTTAAAAATGACAGTATTTTATCATCACTTGGCTATGAAAATAAAATTGAAAATCCAAATTACTTCAAAAGCGAGTACTATTGATTAAGAAATAGATTCGTTAATGATCAGAGATAGCTCTGGGCTAAATGTCGCTTCTCGGGATAGAGCTATTTATACGATTTCAATGTATGTCTATGAGAGAGACTTACGAGCGAGGCTTTCACTGCGGACTTGTACATATATAAGAAGTAACTTGCTAAATAGTACTACGGCTCTACGGCTCTCTAGGGGCGTAAAATAAATGAAATATATAAAAGGTTTTATACATAAACTTTCTAGGGGCATATTTATACCAAAAAGAGCAAAAATATATATAAATGTGTAATGTACGTATAAATGAATGTATACGGTAAGAGCCATGATATTTTAATTCGACACACTTTAGGTTAGGCTTTTATTTATACAATTTAAGAGAGAAGAAATTAAGAGAGGCAAATAACTGTGAAATTAGAAAAAGTAAATGTGAGATTAAAGAACTAGTTAGATTCGAAATTGATATTCAAACAATATCCTCATAACAACACATTTATATATTTTAAATTTTATTTTATTATAATGTTGGATGAAAGTTATGATTTACGAGTTTATTTCTCACAATTTCCTCACTATATTCTCCTTCACCATTCGTGATACCACACGTGCTGTCAGGCTTTTAGTCCAACGCACCACATGGATGCTAGTTTTCTTGCGAGGACCTTTTTTATATTGCACCGTTGCACTGAAGTGAATAGAAAAGACGGAACATTTTCATTGCTGGCTCAACAATCGACCATTTACATTTAAGCGAAGCACCTTACTGGGCCAGATAAACCGTACCACTAAGTAATTAAGGAAGGATACAATTCTGCGTGGGATACGCACTACGTATACCCTCAACGGGCGAAAATGGTCTGCTATCCAGTTGTCTAGTAAATAAATATATTGGTGCACCCGATGTGGTATCAAATAAATGCTTAAGGTGGCCCAACCCGGCGGGCCCAACTCATTCGCGGGCACAGTACAAAACCGTGTTGTTGCGCTCTGGGACCTTCTCTGTTTCAAAGAATAAGACAGGCTCTGTGATGAGAAAGATGCAACATGTCCACAAAAAAGTCAATGTTCATAGTGTATGATTTGGTAAGATTTACAAAAATTTTAATTTCAAAACGACTTATAGCTAAAAGTAAACCACGACCGCTGTAGAAAAAAATCTGACAAAAACCAAATAGATCATAAATCTTGATTAAATAAGCTATTTAGATTTTCACTGTTGTTCGACATAATACTTAATGTTTACGGATATACAGTGTTAAAAAGGCTCACTTCTTTCCGACGTGACTGGACGACGCTTCAGAGGTCCTCGAGGTCGCGCCGCGATCCTGATGATGTCCGCAACGTGGTGGACGAAACGTCGGAAAGAAGTGAGCTTTTTTAAGACTGTATATCCGTAAACATTAGGTATTATAAATAAGCTATGTCTGATGACTAATCTTTTTACGATGTTCTTACTTAATCATTGCGTAATCCACCTCCAAAGTTATTGCATAAAACGCGCGAAAAATTCGAACTTTCGGACCTTATAACTTAGAAACCAAATACAATTTTACAATGCCAATGGTCATCAGACATCTAGTTTGATCAAATAAAGCTATTTTGAGCATAATTTTGGATCTCTGACAAGAAATATGGGCGTGATCTTCTTTCCCCTTTTGTATGGGGAGATGAGCGGGTTGGGCCACCTTAACGGGGTGAGAAGCGCAACCCATGCCGCTAGTCCACGAACCTCACTTATTTCAATAAACCCTTTAAAAGTGTCGTGTGTAATAATGTTAATAAAAACAGAATGTTGTCATACGTTCAAAACATTTTTGAACGGACTCTAAAGACCAAAATAGATCAATAGACGGCGGCAATCAATACATTTATGTGTTACGTTAGCGCGCAACTTTGTTACAAGCGAAATATACATTCTGATCTGTTTTCCCAAGCGCCCCCAAAGAAGTATAACTTCAAACTCCCGGTAGGTGTAAGTAAGGTTTGCCCTGAAGCCTACATCTGCCATTTCTGTGGCGAGACTGACAAGGGCCGAAGGGTTTCGGGTCTCGCACCGATATAGGACAATATTGCTTTCGCCCTCAATACAATGTACCTTTAAACTGCCATAGTATACAGTTTAGTTTACATTCAAACCAAATTATTTCCGATATTGGCAATGAGTAGAGATATTCCAAGGAATGTGATATGTATGTATGCATAATCAACCGCGAAGCAAGGACACATTAATTAAAGGAAGAACCCAGAAAAAAGAACTACTTTACGAATATACTTCAAGGCTGGACCCAAACCAGACAAACATACCATTTGCAGGTATTGCGTCTACCAATTTCGCCACCTGCTGTAAACCCATAATTTGGAATTCTCCTACAGTCCCTCCTGCCGTAATGAATGCCTCCTACTAACAAAGTGTTTAAGATTATGCCTACATACATTTATTTAACGCTTCATCTGTGTTGCGGACGTTGACTGCAAAGATTGAACATTCAAACATTCGGTCGATTATACATACGTACATACATATCACATTCTTTGTAATAAGCGACGTACCTGATTGGTAAGAAAAAGTATTTTTACTTGAGTACATATATGTTTTACGGCTCGTACCGGCGTGGCGACTTCGTTACATGACAGAGGTCATGGGTTCAAATCCTCGCCCCGTCAATGCACCATTTTCTTTATCTTTCTGAGTTTGATAAACCATATAACATAAACACGTGAACACACATGGAGGTGAGGAAATTACTGAACACATAAAAGATTATCATCATGTATGGATATATGTAAAACTTAAAATGTTCTGAATGTCAAATTCAGCTTTTTTACTTCATCGTTATTTTCATCTTCATATACTTATAGATTTCAGCTCTTTTAATTTTTAAATTTATAACTAAAATTTGATGTGATTTCTAGCTTGATTCTTTGGAACTATTGAAGGCTACAGTCACTACTGCTGCTCCAAATTGCCTGAGCAGATACAAGTGAGATTCAATGTGAGATGAATCGGACAAAAACTAAAACTCGAACTTCATCGCGAATTTCCCATAAAATACAAACAGCGTTGAAGCGTGAAAACATGGCAAAAAAATAACTTTTACGAGCCATTTTATCATAAATTCGCTTAATTTATTTCCTCTCTAAATAGGCCCTGGATATGCGAGAAAACCTTCGGTAATCTCTTTCTTTTCGCGCACGAAGCGCGCTCGACATTTTCGTGACACTTACCCGAGAAAATGGCGCGTCCAATTAATCACGAGTTCGACTTTTCCACAGTTTCCCAGCGCCCTAATTGGGTCGTGTCTGGCCACCGCAACCTCCTCGACACACTGCGCGCAGACTGTGTACAATTTTGGGGCTTTCCTGAACTAAAGACATGTCTTTATTATTCCCTTATTATATTAATCTCTATCTGTATTACAAGTTCATTAAGATGTGCCTTAATTTCTGTGGATTACTTTGTATTCAGATTTGATTTTACGCCGAGAAAAAAGATGACAACTGTATTTTGGTTACATGTTATCTAGTTTAATCTGCACATGTTTAGTCTCAAATATAAAATTAAGTTTTGCTAACATAATCTAATAAAAAATATCTTAGAGATAAAGAAAGGGTACTAAAGCACGTAATTTGAATCATATAGCATATGGCACATGTATCTCGTATAGTTGAATTTACCAGAAAATTTTAATTAGAAACGTTTTAGTAGTAAGGTGCCAGACTCTTTGGCTGTCCCTTTTTTATCCGATTTTCAGGTTGCGGTGACACAGTTTTGATTTCATTTAAGCTTATTTTTCTCAGTTTATATAATGTGTGCTACTTGCGATCCCTATCCAATGAATTATCATGATACTAGCTCATTAAACAACATGAGATCTAGGTTCCATGTCAGGGGCTACCTTTATTGCCTACATTAAGAGGATAGTTTCCGCAAAAAAACTACTAATAGATAGTCAGATATTTAGTTTTGTGTATTATTTAAATGACCTTGATGTAATAAATGAGGAAAAAAAGGTTCTGATTCCTGAAATATGATGAAGTTGGCAAAGGATTTAATTAAATATTTCAAGTTTTCTCATCTAATTTTCAAAAGTTTAATAAAAACCGACTGATAAAAAATTAAGATTAAAATAATAATGAACGAACAATCCATCATTTATATATTTCTAATGCGAATTGTAAGCAATGCTTCCTCTACAGTGAAGTATTTATATAATTTCGAGCAGCATACAACATATGTTATACAAAAAGTTCGCCTGAGGGTCCCGTCTGTCTGGTTAGGTGCCTGATGACTTATCCATGTATACGGGATTAACAGGGTTTCCAAATCTGTCACATTTTTTTTAATGGACCTATTAAGTTAAACAATATATTGTATGTAAGCTTTTATTGCTAACAATTATATCATAAATGTTAAAGTGAGAACACACAAATTGCTGTAACATTTTATTCGATTGGATGATTTTTTTTAGAATTACAATTAATATACAATTTTACGGTGCAATATTTCACATTATTTTCTCTAAAACTCTAAGAGAACATTTTATTTTTTGTATTGTAATGGTTTTTCAATAAAAGTACATAAACTGATTGAGACAACTCTTGAATCACCATTGCTATAACATTGAATTGTTCTCTCGATTAATTTAAAATAACAATACATTGTTCTATTTTACGACCCAAAATGAAATAGATGTATTCATAACCATCCCAAAATATGTTTTATCTGTTTCTGCAACGGGGATGCCCATTCGGTAAATGTATAAAAACTGGTTGAGTGAATGTGATGACCACTTAAAAAACATTGGACGTGAACGAAATACCGGAATAAATAAACTATTGTAACAACAATACTTTTTTTAGACTAATATAACAGAATACTGATACGAGTATAATTGAATAAACATAGATAATAGATTGTGTCAAAAAAAAATGTTCGTAGCTTTAGCGGTTAGGCCTGCTGATTATATGTCGGAATTCCTAGGGTATAGACGTAATTTCTTAATGGATGCTCATTTCTTTGTTAATGCATCATCTATTATTGAAGAGCATGTTGAAGGGACAACTATGAAAATGTATAAACATGTGCTATGTTTTTATCAAACATGGAGTTTTATCCACGTTGCCTATCCCTTCGGTAATCTGGTGTGATTGTTTTTATTTTGCACGTTTACACTTTACCTTATTAGGTCTCTACATAAAACCGTAATGTGACTTACAAGACAAGCTTTGCCTGATGAATAAAAGTTTCTTGAAGGCTGTAACGACCTGAACATAGTTCCCCCACTTCATCATTAGCAAAAGGTGTTGCTACGCTCTGCGGAGTCAGGTGTAACGTTCTCTGGACTAAGGAGTGAATAGATCTGATTTGTTAGGTAAAATCAGAAGCACCCGATTTAAATTTCCAATTGAATATCACAGGTTAGTAGAGGTGCATATATACATATGTGCGGGAATTGCGCATTTGTATTAAATATTTTTTCTCTATAACATCTAAGGCAATGGTAAATAGTTCTTCAAAGAGTAGCAATCTTTTAAGTGGTAGCGATTATTTCAATAGTTAGCGTGAAGTTTGTACTCATCGTGTGAGGCATGTTCTGATATCGTACACATCATTTACCTGTAAGTACTCGTACTTCACTGTAAGCACCTTCAAATGCTGGAATGCATATTTATTTCATGTCAATGCCTTCTTTAGCACTTTCGCATAGGCCGCACATGGTGGTAGGTCTCCACCGAATTTCAGAAATGTCAGGTAAAGTTGTTAAGAGCTTAGACCTTCTACTCGTTTAAATCTGTGGCCGCTCATCGCTTGCGAATCCAATTAAGCGTTGTGGCTTGTCTATGTGTGTACATTTTCATCCCTGCTAAAAAGGCAATTTTATAATAATTTTCATACGTACTCTTCTCTCGAGGCTTTAATAGCAAAATGGTAAAATCTAACTACAACTGAAACTGCTTACATATTCACGTTGCAGAGTTTTATACTTCTGTTTGTGTTCTCTTATGGCCTCACCTGCTGATTCACGAATCTATGCTTGTGAATAGCCTGGTATAAGGGGTCGAAAGTTCCAATTTGAACCTGAGAACCTGACCTGAACTTTCTCCAGGGAACGTGGTCCGGGCTGCACTCCGCCTACTAAGTCAGTCAAACTCAGCCAGTTTCAAAGCGAGCCTATGTGTTCCTAGCGCCAGATCGTATCCACTCGCCGTGGTCATCACGGGTGGCGAGCAGCAAGCCTATTCCTGGAATTCCGTAATGAGGACTCAGGAATCCTGCTTTTCTTGACCAAAAAATTCCAGAAGGTGTTGCGTCAAACAATCGCTTCGAAAATCGCTATATGAGCGGTTTGGTAGACACAGGATTCCTGATTCCTAATAACGGAATTCCAGCAATTAGCCTGCAGTGCTCCTTAGGCTAGCGCGCGTCACCTTACCCCTACTTCGTATGCTGCAAAACCTCATTCTCGTTCATGCATCCTCCTATTTATTGAGCGTCTGTACTAAAAACGTTTAGAGTGATTTAAATAAATGTTAAATCAAGAAGAAAATAATATCCTACAAAAACCTTTATCAAGCCAAGGAGCCGAAACAGAGAAGGATTAGGGAAGGCTGCCCCGGCGTGCGTGCAGGAGGAGAGACTTTGTTCCAATCGAATTAACGGGGCCTGCCGTAACCATCACTAAGGCTCAGCATGTTATTGAAGTCAAGGGGCTCGTGATTCAAATGATACGTACAATTAAAGAAAATAAATTATTGACTGAATCATTTTTTTTTATGAATAACCAACGTAATTAGTTACTCCAATTGGGCAATCATTGTGAAAAATGCGACCACTGAAGGTGAAGACATCTGTTTATGTACCCAGAATCGACGAGTGAAGGAAAGACACATTTTATAGAAAGACAGCCATAACAATACCTGGGTACCTTTTTTATGAAAGCTCAACATGGATGGCTACTACCACACCTACTGTCCTGATATTTGCCTAACACACCTTATGGAAAATAGCCTTACATTGCACGACAACTAGGAATGGGATGGAAAACACGAACTAAAACGAATTCGTTAGAAGTTCGTTAATAACGAAGGTGACACCACGGAGGCGGGACGCACTAATAAAGGAATAAAATTAATCTTTGCTGGTGTAAATTGGTTGTTATTTATAGCTGTAAATTGTATTTTGTAATACTGTTTGATTCCATAGTAAATAAAAAATATACTTATTTAGAGTTAACGTTTAATATGTTTTAAAGTAATTCGGATTTATGAATTACCTATCCCTAAATACCTAGCACAAAAAATAAAATTAGGCACAAAATATACGACCATTATTTGATAAAACTAGCATGATTAAATAAAACGTGTCAGTTTCTAAAAAACTCGTAAAGTTATCTATTGTTTTTTTTTTATATTGGTAACTAAAATATCTGAAAACGCAAAACAGATAAATGACCGCCCATTTATCCGTCATTTTAAAGTACAACATTTTAATGAATTTCGGAAAGAAATATAAATAAACCTTTTTGACACTAGCTCTACTACTTCGGGAAATATAAACATGTCGTCGCGACATGTTTCAAAGTTCGTGCGAAACAATTTATTTAACGTCTTATTTTGTTCTTGTTTGTGTAAAGTATGAAAGGTGGGGAGAAAAGAGTAACGTATTCTGACTTAATAGCATGACGTATATCAAAGTATACTTTATAAAACCTTACACGGCATGAGTCCATATGAGTCCATATAAAAGATTATTAAACACCAGAAAACTATGCTCCGCTTACAAACGTAGTGTACTAATAATTCGAAAACGTTTTTTTTTGCCGAATAATGATTCCCGGAAAACCACAGAGAAGAATATTTCGTGTGATTTTATTTGCTATAATTTTACTCGGTCTTGATTTTTTTTTTTTTTTTAAATGTCGAAGCGGCAATGAAGAATTGTCCGTGTTTTCTATCCAGTTCAATACCATTCGGTATTAAGTGTACCTCTTTGCCTTTGTTTTGTGTAAAACGAGCAAATAAATGATATTTTCATTTAATTTCAGTTCAATAAAGCCGGGCTCATAAAGAAAAGGACCTGGAATGGCACATAATTCCTTCGGGAAAGGGGTGCTAAAAAAAAGTAAACATCAAGATGGATAAATGAATTTGATATCCGCAACGAAATACAGTAAAAGTTATTAGATTTAATAATCTACAGTTTTTTTATTTCCGTCCGGGTTGGTAAAACCGCATTAGATGAAACTATGGTTGAAGCGGCCTAATTCGGCCTTTTCACCTAATTCCTTCGGCAATGTGGTGTATTGGGCTAATATTATGACGATATTTTGGTGTAATTATCCATCCATGTCAGGTTCCATAAATAAAAATCTCGTTCCTTCGAGATCATGGTGGTAACCTCCTTCGCTGTCTCCCCTCCCCTCCAAGGCAAGTTAATATGCCTACAGTAATCTTTACTTTGCAGTAATCCTTATTTACAACAATCGAATAAGGTCGTTTCTTGCCCACCACTGGATGTAACTTCGCGGAAAATGATGTAATCCACTTTCTTGCGTAGGGCGCGCATTCCTGCTGAGTGGACTACATTTTCATTCCTCTCTGATTTTCCGAGTGAATAAAACATGGCGCCTGATGCGATTAAACAATTTACCCGACGCACATTCCGGTAATGAAAATGCTTTCCCTCTGGATACAGCCTCAGCTAGGTGGGGTTAGCTACAATACATTTCAATGTTATTTGAAACTGCTCTTTATTAAACGTAAATGCAAACGTTAAGGCCATGAATTAACATATGAAGGAATAATGTATGAATTATTGATATTTACTTATAGTAAAATGTTGACACGTTCTATAGTATTAAGTGCAGTTAGCTACGGAATAAATATTTTGGACCATGAAATATACTGTATCGGGACAAAATACCAAAAATAAAAGTGACATTTCTTTTTGTTCCATAGTTATTTTTTTTTTTATTTAAAGCACTGCAGTAAATTTTTAATGAAACCTTCAAAAACTAAGACATTATTAAAATTAGTGTGTGCCTGGTTTTCACTTAAAGGGCTATAATTAATAAAGTGCTGAATATATTGTACTGGAATAGATTGCAAGCTGCTACGAATGGCCTTTGATTTCCATTAAATCGCCACATGAATAAGCTAATCGGCAGTAGGTGAAAAAGGCCCTTACAAGTTTTTCTGAATTATATTGAAACTAACTGCCGTAGCCGGACTATTTCCGATGAGATTATTTTAATGAGCCTCATCACTCTCTGGACAACAAACTGCTCGACGTGATCTGAAAAAAACATACGTCGAGACGTTGCTGCATGAAAATTGCAATAAAAAACAATACGATAAAAGTATCGAGTTCAGCGGTGTGAAAATAAGACTCTAAAGGGTTAAAACTACCATTTTGCTGTTGAAGTACGAGTTTGACTTGCAAGTTGGGCTTGAAAGGTTCCGTACAATCGTAAAATATTTAGCACATAACATAACGTTTTTTGTATGGGCCCACTTTTTTTAATTTTTGTAAAAAATATTTTTTTGTTTTGTAACATTTAATGTTATAGCGGAGAAATAAATACATATTCAGTGAGAATGTCAGCTGCCTACCTATTACGGTTCATGATATACAGCCCACATGGACGGACGGACGGACGGACAGCTGGGGCTTAGTAATAGGGTTCCGTTTGCATCCTTTGGGTACGGTACCCTTAAAATGTAACAACCGGGATTCTAACCCATTAATACACACAGAGTCGACCCACCCGCTAGTCAACGGGAGACCTCGACTTCAATTCTATCGCAACGATGCTTGATTTGGAGTAATTTTCGCCAAATATTAAAGCGCTTCCAGGCGTGAAGATACTCACGTACAAAAACACGTGAAACAGGAGATTTAAATCCTCTACCTCGTCAAAGCAAAACCTCTCTATCAGTACGAGCTGAGAGCTGAGTCTAAGCCGATTACGGAAGCAGCTTTAAACTTGCTTTTGGGTGCATTTTCAGAGTGTTTCTAAAATTCGAGATGAGGTATTGTGAAATGTACTGAAACTCCCCATTTCAATGAAACCGTTTTTCGTTTTCAGTTAAACAAGGACGACATTACCGTTTGAGGTTCAACGTCAACTATGTACATTGAAGCATTGTAAGTAGATTTTACAAACAATCGGAAGACGTTATTTGTCTGGACATTCGTCAGAAGCAGGATTTCAGCTTGCGACCTTAGGATTACATGTCCACTATATATTCTACCGCTGAGCTATCCCGAGCATTACGTCAGCCAATGAATTCTTCGATTATATTCGAATCGAAACAATACTCCCCTATCTACCACCAGATGGCACTGATGATCCGCGTATTGATCCTACGCTAAGGCAATGCTTGATTGAGATATCAACATTAATGATGTCTTTACGAAAGTCGATTTTGGTATCTAACGCTAAAGTCAGCCCATATTTAACAAAAACTTAAAAGAAACAGCATTCATCAATTCACGAAGATCGAAGAAAAAAAACTATGCTTAATGCCCTGCTACCTGGGGTCCATCGAGCAAGGGAAAGAAGATGTGTTTCCCTCCCTCGCTGCCCCGCTCGCTCAGTGCCTTCAATTCAGGAGTATAAGTGGCGACATGCTTAATCAGTGTTTCCAGGCGATTACGAGTATTACATACCTCACATCATGAAATGGAAGGGTAAAAGATTTTGTTTGGGATAAGTAAATTTACATGGAAGAAGTGAATGGAACTGGCATACCCGGATCACTTACCATGACTGGATAGGCAAGATGCTGTGAAAACGTCTAATTATTAGCAACCGTAACCATGCGATGCGTGCGATGCGTGCCTGTTGAAGCAAGAGGTGGTATGATGTGATCGTATCGCATGTTATCCAGAAGCTGCACCTACCTCTCTCGGAAAACGACGTGATGTCAAATATGCATATATTTCCAGTATAGGGTCAGTACCCTAGTGTCGTTCTATGCGACGCATGTGTGGTGTTTAGCAACATTCATCTGTTTTTTAATTATTTAAAAAAAAATGCAAATGACATGTACCTAAGGTGCGATCCATCTTTGAGAATGATATAACTCATACGAAGTGATGTTATTTCTAAGTCATTTCCAGTATTTAAAAAGCGATTCTCCAACTTATATTTTTGAACAAAGCTTTATGACACATGAGACACATGATATTTTTTTATATTAAAAGCACACAATATTATTGTTATATCATTGATTTGAGTTTCAGCGACATCTATGTACATTTAAAGTATTGTAATCAGACTTTGAAAATCATCAGCGCCATCTAGTGAAGACCGGGGAAGCATTGTGTAGATTCGAAAATAATCTAAAAATTCGTTGCCTGTCGTAATTTTCGGGGTACCTCAGTTGGTTAGAGCAGTGGGCATGTAATCCAAAGGTCGTCGGTTCGAATCCTGCTTTCGACGAATGTCACGACCAAAAACTTTTTCAGATTATTTTAAAAATCTCATTACAATGCCTCAAATATAGATGTCCCAAATCTATAAGACACATAATGCTGCAGAAGTTGGGTCTTCTGCAGCATGTAAATAAAAAAAAACATGTAAATACCCGTTGTCCATAATGATTTTCCCAAATATTTTTTTGTCCATTGCAATTTTCTATTTGTACGTGCCCAGGCAGGTCGCACTTCACAAGCTAAGGAGTTGCAATGCCCGGTAGCCTCGGGACGTCAAAGCGGTCCACCAGAGGAGTAGGAACAGCCACCTACCTCCAGCAGCACCAGCTCCTAGGCGTCGGGTCCCGGGACAGCGTTCGGCGGCACAGCACTTCGCCCAGACAAGGCGACACGACACAGCGTTGTCAGGCGCGCGGCGGGTTGCGGGCGTGGAGCCCTACAAGAACCCACGATGAAAGTTTGCGGGGACGCGGCGCATGCGTGCACCATGCTTGACAGCTTGTAGCAGAGCGAGTGTGGCATAGGAAAAAAATCGGATGGAATTGAATGCTCGTGAAGTGCAAACTACCCACCTAGGTCACCCATGCCATATTGGCGTGAACATTATTCGTATATTATTAAATAAAATAAATTTCATTCATTCCTAACTTCCTACGGAATAAGGATAGGATTTTAGTGTGTTTCTTTTTAATTAATGTATTATTGTCTTTGTAATTGTATTATTTTTAGAATTATGATTTAATTATCTTAATTAAATGTAGGGGAAATGACTCAATGAATAGGTGTGCAACTCACTCATGTTGGTCTCAATAAAGAATTTTATTATTAAATTAAAAATATAAATCTCGAAAAAAAAAAGCTATACGAAATATCAGTGCTAAAAGAATAAACGCATCGAAACAAACAAACAAACTCTTCAGTCATCATATATTGTAAATATTAATAGATACAACGCGCGAGTTCATATTTTTCAGTTTCCGAGAGGGACCTTGCCTCAGTGCGAAAAAAATCAATGTTATTATTTATATACCCACCACACAATTGAAATTCTATACCTAAGCCTCATGTTTACCATCGATATTTTCACTTACTCAAGAGAGGTGCAAACGGAAACTTCCAGCCTATACAAATCAGCTCGTAGTGTTGTACTTCAGTGTATCGAAAATATTCTCTCGCGGTTGTGAGACGTGTCGGCGGGCCCGACAATGGATAAAATCTTTCATCTAAGGCGGGGTATTTTTTTGGCGCCTCCCGCGTTGGAGTGATGATGGATACTCAATGGAAGCACTTAATTTATCATTATCTTCTCATCGCGATAAGAAGACTCGACGCGGGAGAGAGGATATCCGAGGATACCAGACCAGACTGAAGTCAGTCAGTACGCCTTAAATAAACATATACATCACAGCGGAATAACGTCAGTCATAGTTTTATCGCTTTTTATAATGTATGTATCCTAATATATATAATTCTTCTGTACGTTTGTTTGTCACATAACTTCTCCTAAACGGCTGAACCAATTTTGATTAAATATTTTGTGTTCGGGTGAATGGTTTAGGTGTAACGGGCGCTGTTGTCGAGATATTAACCCGAACCGAGCCGGGCTGTTCAGCTAGTGTAATTTTTATACATTATTTTTGTATGTAATCGTACATGGATGGCTTATAACAAACCTATTATAATGATATTAGCCCAATACTAATAATAATTTTTTTTGCCGCTTTGTGCATCGTTCACCCAATCGACGTTACAGATACCGGCGGGATTAACCCCACCACCTAATATGTAAGGGCCACTCCCCTAAAGTTTTAGGTGTAATTAGGACCACTAAAGACTTCTCTGTCTCTTAGATGGTGCCGATTTTGCGTAATGTCCCATTAATATTTATTTCTGTTGTTAAGCTGCATGCATCAAAAAATTAATTGAATTAAGTGAAAGAAAGTTAAGTTTTGTTTACTTAATTAGGATTAAGAAGGAGAGAGAATATACTTATTAGTTTTTAAGCTGAAGTGCGTAACCGAAAAACATTGAAATCTAAAGAGAATCATAATAATACGTTTTTTTTATTTACACCGTCGCTGCCCATTTGAGGTTACATTTTCGGTTATCCGTGTGGCGTTTTGTATTTTGACAGGCCTAGCGGTTAAATGTTGGACAGTGACCGTCCTGCAAGAAGCCTGCTGACAAATCTGTCGGCGAAATCTGATACGGCGCACAGAACAAAACAATATGGGTGTTTGGGACTCAATCACAATAAATTAAAACGGGTATTGAGCTATGTGAATATAGGCTAACAGTGAAAACCACATGTCTTTATCTCTGCTAGTTTATGAGATATACGCATTCAAATTTCATGGATTTTCCAAAATAGGCCGGCGCGGCGTGCTGAAGTACTGCAGCGGCGGGAGGCGGTGAGAGGGGGGGAGGGCCGCGCTACGCGCTGGCGGCGCGGGGGGCGCGGCGGAGGAGGAGGGTGGAATAGGGGATTTTTGAATTTCAGTCGCCTGCGCAAGCGCTAGCATTGTGATTTGTGCCGTGTACTCGCCACGCCGCCGCGTCGCGCCGCGTCCGTACGTGTTCAGTTATTTGCATCTTGTCACTTTTGTGTTTATTTGTGTTAAAACAATTTTACGTAATCATTCCACGGCACGTGTTTACCTCGCAAGAGTACATGGATATGATACTGTTATACGGAGAGTGCCATCAAAACGCCCATCAAGCTCTGCGTATGTACCGCGAACGTTTTCCTAATCGCCGAACACCAGCAAACGGCAATGTTATTGTGCAAGCTGTGCAACGTGTTCGTGAAAACAAAAGTGTCGTACGAAAGGGGAGGGTGCGGGCCGCGAGGTTGCTATTGCTCGAGAGGAGGAAGTGCTGGCTTATTTTCGGCAAAACCCGACATCCAGCATACGCGTGGCCGGTAATCGGTTTGGATTGAGCCCATACGTAATGCATAATATTCTTAAAAGACACAGGCAGCATCCCTATAAGTTTACGAAGGTACAGGCTTTGTTGCCCAGAGACAGGCCTATAAGATTGGCTTATTGCGAATGGATGCATCAAATGTACACAGAGGATAACGATTTTCAAAAAAATGTTATGTTCACGGATGAAAGCTTTGAGCGGCTCGTAGCCTAGTGGCGCGGGGACTGGCCTAGCGTACCAGAGGCCCGGGTTCAATACCAACTTGCACCACTGTCTTTCTCTTTCAGAGTTCGATAAATGCATTTCGTCACGAATGCGAGCTGCTCCATGGTTCGGAATCCATGTAAAACTGTAGGTCCCCTTCCCCTACTAGGTGGTAGGGTTTAAGCCCGCCCGGATTGGTACCATCGCATTGGATGAAAAGATGGTCGAAGCGGCAATGAAAAATTGTCCGTGTTTTCCATCCAGTTCAATGTAGCCGTGCTCATAAAGGGAAGGTCCTGGCATGGCACCTAATTCCTTCGGGAATGTGGTGTATTGGGCTAATATCATAACGGTAGTTGTGTGGTATTAGCCATCCATGTCAGGTCGCATAAAAAAAAAAAAAACTAAAAATGGAATGTGGAATCGTCACAATGAGCATTATTGGGCCCGTGAAAATCCACGCGTATTAAGGGAGGGTGCCCATCAATACCGATGGTCTGTAAATGTGTGGGCTGGTCTGATAGGAAATAGACTAATCGGTCCCATATGCATAGAGGGCAATCTGAATCGTGATAGATACTTGAACATAATCAATGGTCCCGTTAGTGAATATTTGGACAATGTACCTCTCGTAGAAGTCAATCGGCAGTGGTTCCAGCAAGATGGTGCACCACCACACTCTGTGGTCGAAGTGAGACAACGCCTTAATGAACTTTACGGCGACAGGTGGATAGGACGTTTCGGACCGCATCGTTGGCCACCGAGGTCACCCGATCTCACTCCAATGGACTTTTTTTTGTGGGGTTATGTCAAAAACATTGTTTTTAAAACGGAGTGTGCTAATGCCGACCTTATGCGAGTGAGGATCGTTGACGCGTTCAACAAATTTCGAGCAGATTCCGCTGACGGTCTTCTCTCCAGAAGAGTTCGCGGCTCCCTGATACGGCGCTGCGAAATGTGCATTGCAATGCAGGGCGACCACATAGAAAACAGGCTGTGAAGGCAGTCGTCTGTGTGTGAGTACCAAATAGCGCTAGTACCTACGTAATGTACCTACTTATTCACTAAGAGCGGCGCGGCAGGGCGGGGCGGCGTGCCGGCGGCCGCGGCGACGGCGTGGCGGCGCGAGGGAGGCGAGGTGCGTGGTTGCGCGTCGCCTGATCGCGTTAAACCTGTTTTACACTTGATTTTTGTATGTTTACTCATTGCAAAGTTTTTTCGAAATGATGTACCTAGGTGTTTTTAGAATCCGAAATTGAGTGCTTGGTTAAATTTATTGTGATTGTGTCCCAAACACCCTGTATCTTTGGATTACGCGCGATTGCTTTTATTTTCAAATCCAGATTAGGTACAATGTTTCAATGTAAATGTCGTTGTTAAGCCTCAAATTAATAATACATAGTGCTTAAAATCTCGAGCAGGCCAGACTATTTTCATTTTATAAGAAGCGGTACCATTATTGAAATGTTTTTCAGCCACTGAAACATGTTAATGCATGTTAGAATGTTGTGTAGCCCACCTAGGGATTATTATATATCTTATATTAGGGTTTGAACCTGTGTATTGATATCTTTCTTCGTAATCCCAGAATACATTATGCATTTATGTTCAAAGTGTAGATTACTACACTTCGGTTCGGAACCCTTCTAAAACTAAAAGCTCTACACTAAGACTGAGGGCAGAAAGGGAAACACCTATACTAACTAGGCAATAGCGTTTATGCCTGGGGTGTTCCCATAGCGTTGAATGAAAGATTGGGAAAGCGGAAAATAAAAATATCGTTGAAGAAATTCCTGGCATAGGGCCTATTTTCTTCGGGAATGCAGTGTTTTTGGCTAATTTCATGACACTAGCCTTGATTCCCTAAAAACGATTACATAAATCAACTAATATACTGCTACTAAACGAAGATATATCCAAGAGCATCTGTATTCACCGTTACTTTTAAGGGCGTGATAAAAGCCGATTGGGTTCAGCTTAATATGGACGTAAATATAACAACATTTAATTATATTTAAAAATAACTACAACTGATTCCGTAAATCAAACAACTGAATACGGAGATCGATGGTCAAGCTATAATTTAAAGATAAAACTGTTAATCTCTAGTGCTTTGTGTTCTCAAATTAGACAAATATTCTAACTTTCATAAAAAAGGTTTGACCACAGAATATGAGCGTCAGACATTTACCATTATAAGTTCTAAATATAGCTAGACTATGAATGTATCTTTCATGTTTTTTTAAATTCTATAATAAGTAATATTCATTTAAAACAAATATAAAATACTAGCTGCGGTACCCGGCTCCGCTCGGGTTAGTGTCGGCTAAATTATCTCATGGATAAAAAGTAGCCCACATGACTGGTCCAAAATAGGGTCAAACTGGTCCAGGACCATGTATCCATGTACCAAATTTAATCAAGATCGTTCGAGCCGAAATAGCATGATTTAATGAGAAACATCCAATAATTCCCATTTAGAGCTTCGTTGACGTTTGGTGGCTATTTAAAAAAAAAACATTTGCCGCGAGAACCTTTCTGCACTTTCACTGCTACATTGCTTACCTAGTAAGTAACGTGTAACGTCGGTAAGTTTTGCGTGGACTCCAACCCACAGCCAGCCTCAACATCGAAAACAGTAACCCATCTCGAATCTGACTGCTCCCAGAGATGCTATACATTGATAAAATACGCACATAAATCAGGTAAGTGGTTCGCAAGTTATAAGACTTTAAGACTCACTACTTACCCTTCTGGTAATGAAGCGTTATATTATGTAATCTATAAGTTTTTAGTAGAATCAGGCTAGACGTAGATACAATGCGCATCTAAATCGAGTAATTGGTTCTCAAGGATTTTATTCTATTGGTCGCTCCTCCGGCGATTTAGCGTGATGCCAAGTAGTCCTAAAGTTGCAGGAAATACCAAGCCGTACTTCAGTAAAAGTGAGCGCTGCCGCCGCAAAGCCGAGCCGTGCATAGCATTGCAGTTTGTATGACAGCCCCATCTTAGCGTAAGCGGAACTGAATTCTATTTAGCCAATCCTAATTCCCGGGTAGTTAAATGTACATGTACTAAGTTTTACAAATCGCTAGTGCCTTGAAAATTCGCCAAACGGACGCCAAACAGTCACGACGTCTGCCCTCCCCCCGCCCCGCCCCGCCCCCGCCGCCGCTCCCCGCCGCCGCCCCCGGCTCCTCTTCCCCCGGCTCCTCTCCCATCGTTTTCGCAGCCCCGTGAAAGTTCTAAAGCCCATGGGCACATAAATTGTAGCCTATGTGTTATTCTGATGTATAAGCTATATTATTGTAAAGTTTCATTACAATCCATTCAGTAGTTTTTACGTGAAAGAGGAACAAACATCCATCCATCCATCCATCCATCCATCCATCCATTATTACAAACATTCCCCTTTATAATATTTATATTAGATGGTTACACTTAAGCCCTTATGGAACTGAATGCAACCAGGTGTTATCACGCCCTTAAGGATAGCATGTTTTTATATTCGTTTTTCAAGCGAATTGTCTTTCAATAAGCGACACGAGGTTACCCAATTTTAGAAATAATATACCGGCTCTATGCCTGCTTAAGGCTGCGTCGCTGTTGATCGTAAATCACTGAGGTCTCAGTGAAATTGCGCTATATTACGACATCCTACTATAAATCTCGGCTGCGCTCTCCCCTATCAATATTTACTTAGAACTGACATTCAATGTGTTTTAGGTAATACATAATGGATGGAAAATAAAACGGTGAATTGTGAGTTAGAATTACCCACAGCAGGATCCAAACCGTATTTTCATGAATAGTGAATTACTTAATTATAAAACTAAGGCTAATTGCTATATTAAGATGTTTTTGGGTTTAGTTTTTATTTTTATTTTCTGGTATAATAGTTATTCAACTCCATAGCTGCTATGATGAATGGCCTGGTTTGAACCCGCCGATTGTCATGAAGGATTTAAAAAGTCAGTAAATGGACACAATCAATAAGCACAGAAGATTTCATGTTATTTGCAAAGAGGGTAATTCTTTTTGTCACTGTTGCGTTAAGGATAAACCTTTACTGCACCTACTGATGAATATTTTTTGCACGTGAATGAAAAACCGAATTCGTTGCGCAGAAACCAGGATCCTACACCGATGCTAAAGGTTCTTCTCACCGGCTCGACTACTTCTGAATGTACATATGACATACTATGTTACGTCGACGTCGTTACATATGACGTACATGACATACTAGTTAGCTTCGACGTAGAATCGCTTTACACCAACGTACCCGTGCAAGACTCACTTCATGTCATCGAAACTTTACTGCAGAATAATGACATCAGCAGTGAGTATGTTTTTTTATTTAGCACTGCCTTACGTCTAACTACTTTCTATAGGACGGAAAAAAACTATATCCAGAAGGACGGAGTGGCCATGGGATCGCCAGTAGCCCCAGATAGTACAAATACAGAAACTTTAATAGAGAGGACTCTTTCAAGTTGTCATCTGTATAGAATCCGGTGTTGGCGCCGCTCAAGAGAAGAGAAGAAAAAACCGGACCGCTCAAGACACCGTGAGTGCGTACTGCACATCATCTGACATTCGGAACGCAGCCCAAGCTTGTCTCTTCGCAGACTACCCCCACCCACAGCTACAATCTTCGTTAACGGCGGAAAACGTCAAACTGACAATTTCCTGTTGACCGCTGCCGGCACGGGTGCTCGCCTGATGTTGAACCAAATGTTTGTTGGCCCGTCCCCGGACGGTTTGAGAAACACATGAAATCCGAAATGAATTTTTTTTTCTCAGAAATATACAATTTCATATGTATATGCTTACATTAAGTTTGCAACATTGAGCGGGGCCCGGAAGATAGAAAAAAAAATTAAAATGTATAAAAAAATACATATCTCCTAAACAAATATTTAGAAATGGTATTATAGAAATTTATTTGTTAACTCTTTTAAGGCGTAATGTAACGGTGAATTTGCAACAATTTACTAATTACGGAAATATATTTAAAAAAATGTTTTAAAAAAAAAAAACTATGCTGAGAACCTTACTTGCTATGGCTATCTTTCTTTCTAGAATATGTAAACAAAATTATATTCTTTATTCTGTAAAGTTTTTAGAATGACGCAAGTCTTAGAACAGTATTTTTTTTAAATCCAAACTTTCTAATGCTATAAACGGTAAACAAAAAATCAGAAATAAGATTTCCGTCATTCAGTGTTAACTTAAATCAATTGTGAACATTTCCCTAATTTTGCAACATCGCAAGAAGTCTGCAACAAGGTAAAAATGAATTAAATCTGCAAGCGTTTTACAGGTGCCGCTCTCACAGGTGTATTTGTTGCGCAGCCATATGCAGACATTTATCAGTTGTAATTGTATGAGTGAGTAGGCAGCGGCATGGGGAGACGGACGGAGGACGCTATCGCCGGGTGGTGCGGGGCGGGAGTGGCACGTGCGTGCGACAGTTACATGTGTAGGTACTTTCGGGTATTACGTCTTGGAAGACGCAATACCCACGAATGGTATTTTAGATGGTTCGGACCCAGCCTAGCAGTATATTCTTACAGTAGTTATTTTACGTGGCTCTTTCTTTATTTCATATGTTCTTGCTTCACGGTCGAATAAAAGATATTTATTTTATTTATTTAGCACGAGTGACCCTTGCGAGCAGTGCACATTTTTTAACATAAATTTATAATCTTAGAGTTTATTATAAAAAATAATTATAAATACATTATTAAAATTCACAATACATAATCTGGTTCAATAAATGTCAATATTAAATTATTCTAAATTACAATTAAAATTATTGAAAAATTCTTCTATATTATAAAACGGGTGACATAACAAATATTCTTTCAAATTTTTTTAAAAATCTGGTTATTGTTAAAAATTGTTTGAAGTATTTCCTTATGTTCTGTATTCCTCTATGGTAAATGATTGTAAATTTTTACTCCAGTATAAATCGATGAATTCTTAAACAACAATCATTTTGGGCCTTTTGGTCGAAAACTGTCGTTATTTCTTAAGTCATATATCTGCAATTCCTTCACTTTATCTAAGTATTCGTTTTTCTTATATACTCCAATGCATATTATATTACAGTCATGATTTTTTATTTTACGAAAAGGGGTCGGCAACTTTCATCATATTTGGCTCCACAAATAATTCGTATAACTTTCTTTTGAAGGATGAAAATACTTTTTTAACATTACAATTGTTTTCCCACACATCTATTCCGTACCTTAAAATCGATTCTATATAGCTAAAATAAATTATTCTTAAAGTTGATATGTGCACAGTGTTTTTTATCGATCTCATCGCATAACATGCACTGGCTATCTTCCATACATATCATAATATAACATACATATCACACTCCTTGGTAAAAGCGACGTGCTTGTTTAGCACGAAATATTATCCCTGTTACTAATAAACCTAGATCATCAGCTGAATAGTTATACAATGTTTTGTCCTTTGCATTGACAGGCAGTTTCTAATTCGATAGAAAGGGACAAAACATTGTATACCTATTCAGACGATGATCTGGGATTGTTAGTAGCAGGGTTAATGTACATATTTACTTGAACTGCCTGGTTTAATATTTGTTCATAACGATATCTTAATCAAAATTTAAATATTTATACGATTGTTTTTATTTGAGTCGGTATTGTAATGATCTTTTTTAAAGAACTATAAATGGATGGCTAATACCAAACTGAACGTCAGATATTAGCCTAACACACGACATGGGAACTAGGTGCCATTTATTTTTATTTATTTATTTATTTATTAAGGCGAGCTCACAGTGCAATTACATAACAATAGAAAAATAATATAAATGAAAATAACACCAATTACGAGCTCACACAGCTGGAAGAAACATAAAATAAAAACGTGAGAATTACAGTAGCACGATCTAGTATAAACGAAAGAAAATACATTAGTTATCTCATACAGTTGGAAGAAACAAATAATAAAAACGTGAGAATAACAGCTGCACGATCAAACATGAAGCACAAAATTAACATATTCGGTTAGTAGCAGAAATAATAATCAAACAGTTAAAGCAGACAAAATTTGGACAATGTGAATTACACAAAAAAAGTGTAAGCAGCAGCCTAAATCTGGAGAAAAGCTTGAATGTATTTGTTTTTTATGGAAGCAGGCTTAGAGTTGAAAAGGTCGATATCGTCCTCGTTAAACAGGTGACCGGTACGCCAGAAGAAGGAATTTTGTTTGTATTTCGTATGAACTAGTGGTAGGTGTAAAAGTGAATTGGTTCTAGTCATATGTGAGGGGACGTGGAGGTGTATGCGCTCAAGTAGTTCAGGACAATCAATGTCGCCACTGGCTATTTTGATAAGAAAAGTGAGGTCGAGCATTTCTCTCCTAGTGTCTAACGGAAGTATCTTATAGTGTTTACAGGCGTCTAAAGTGGATGTGAAACTTGGCTGTGTGCGAAACATAAGATGCTTGAGAAATCTTTGCTGAACGCGGTCAAGTCGGTTTTTATAAATTTCATACCTTGGGTTCCAAACCTGGGAGGCATATTCCAGATGGCTTCTGACATAAGAGAAGTAAAGAGTTAGGAGTGTCTTAGGAATAACAAAACTTTTGGATATTCGTAGTATGAATCCCAACGCTTTACTAGCCTTTTTGACCGTTGAATCAATGTGTTTGTCATGTAATAACTTGGTATCTAAGATAACACCAGGACCAGGACATACCAGCACTTTCCTTAAATTGCTCGGCTACATTGAACTGGATGGAAAACACGGTCAATTTTCATTGCCACTTCGACCATCGTTCATTCAATGTGATGGTACCAACCCGGACGGGATAAACCCTACAACATAGTAAGTAAGGAAGGGGAGCAACAGTTTTACGTTTACGTTTGTTTGTTACGATACGGGGTTATATCGAAACTTCTTGTTATGTTTTTCGCTTTTCTGATAATTTTTTCGTCGGTTGAATTTCTTGAAAAAAATTTTTTTTTCTGGTTCAAATCTTCCTATTATTTCAGATAATGAATATGCGTGGCGAAATCGGTAAAAAGGTGAAATTATTAAGGCGAACAATTAATCATCCAAAATAAAAATATAGATAAAAACCAGCATACCGTAAGCATACTAAGAATGTTAAAAATAAAAGGACTAGAGGCACGGTCGGCATCCCGTCAAAACGTTCTTAGTAATTGCCAATTATGATCGCATCACTTCTATTCCATTTTACCATTTTTGGTTGTTATTTTTTTATGTGACTGGAATTGTAAGGCCAATACCACACCCACCGTCATGATATTAGCTCAACACACCGCATTTACGATGGAATAAGTGCCATGGCAGGACCATCCCTTTTATGAGCACGGCTACATTGAACTGGATGGAAAACACGGACGTAAAATGCGTATGATGGAACCAACCCGGGAGGGCCTAACCCTACCCCCTAATACGGGAAGGGAACCTACAGTTTTTCATGGATTCCGAACCATGCAACCGCTCGCATTAATAACGAAATGCATTTATCCAACTCAGAAAGAGAAAGATAGTGGTGCATGTGCATTGTGGTGATTTGAACCCAGACCTCTGTCGTGTAAGGCAAATCCACCCGACACTGTGCCACGATCGCTCTATCGCAAATGTCCGCAGCCATTCTGTATTATCAACAATAAACATTTACACATGAAAATTGCTCCCGAACGAACACAAAATAAATGCGGCTAGGTATATGTAGCAAGGCGGGGAGGATCTGTCGAGCCGACCGGCCCCATCCCCCCGCGCCCACCGCAGTGTTCCTAGCTAGTTTACACGCGCTACACTCACACAGAGAAGTGGCTTTACGTCCGTGTACGAGTGAAAACTGGTAATTATAGTAATGTTTTAATTGAACCTTGTTCCGGACGATTTGTATTGTTGCAAAATTGATAGCATATTATTGAAAGATAAAACTACAAAATGAATGATTCAAACCGCATTTCGAATTTTTTGTTTAGCTTATATTCGAATATAAAAATTATAAATGAAAAAAAAATGTGCTTCTAAGTTTTGCAACATTTTAAATTTATCACAGAATATAGAGTTTTAGGCCATTTACATATTCCAGAAAATAAAACTGAGTTAGCAGTATTTGCTTTGCAGATATTACGGAAATAGTACAAAAAAATATATTTACACAGTTCCGTAAATAATAAATTGTTGCAAATTTACAGTTATATACACTTAAAATTAGTTAACATATTCGATTTTGAAATACCATTTCTAAATATTTGTTTACGAGATATCATTTCTTAAACATATTTCATATTTTATTTCTATCTTCCGGGCCCCCCAAAATGTACTGTAATGTGTTAATGTACACACGTCCACATGAAATAATACGTTTCTGAGAAAAAAAAATGCATTTCGGATTTAATGTTTTTCCAAGTGCTGATTTAAGTCTAAAGTTCCTGGAGTATTTTTTCGAAACGTCGTGAAATATCATCGAAACACCGTGAGTAAGCCGTTTTCCACAAAGCTTTATATTGAGTTTCGTCTGATGAATAATAATTGACGTAGAAGATCAAATTGTAAGTTGGATTAATTACACATGAAACTTAGCGCGCAGATATTGCTATTTTCTTAGCAGTTACGGGAAATTATTTTCGTGAGAAAACATACTGTCATTGTTATATAACGTCAACGTCAATTGTCAGTCAAGGAGTTTTACTTAAATGAAATGTAAAGATGATAAAATGTTCTCACTGTATATATATATTTAATTTTATTGTCCTTCTAATAGTACTGATTTTAGAATCAATGGTAATAGTTATTATAGGTTTTTTTTTCCCTGGTTTGTGGATATAATAATATGTATTAGTGTATTGTATCATATATATTAGTATATTTAATTATATGTATAAATATGTATATATTATGGTATATGTATGTTTATGGAGTTATTTTTTTTTTTCTTTTCAAATTCTGGTGTGTCACCTACCTACAGATATTTCTATTGCCTTTCCTCATCACCCCAAGGGTTGACTGGAAGAAATCACTCTTAGTGATAAGTCCGCCTTTGTGCAGTATTGTTGTTTTGCTGAATGTTTTCTCTGAAATTGTATTTTTGTTTATGCACAATAAAGAATTTATTCATTCATTCATTCATTCACTATAAAATGTGCATAACACGACTCTTATTGTTTGATTTTTTTTTCGTCGTTTAACACATTAAATTATTGCTATATATGTGGGTGGATGGTAAACATCGACATTTAAAACAATAATCTATACTAATAATAAGTCTGTAAGAGTTGTTCATGGAGTAAGTTGCTTTGTTTTCTAAGATACTGCGTGTGTAGACTTTATGTATGATACTAAACCTAAATTGATGATTTTAAGAAATATTTTCTGCATGTTTGTATGTTCATCTATAACTCTTAACCCAATCATGAGAATTTGATGAAATATAGTACACGTAAATTTAACTACCCGGGACACAGGATAGGCTAAATATAATTCAGTTTTGCTTACGTTAAGATCTGGCTTGATGCTGGAAACCGGAATGCTCCACGTGCCCCGGCGTGAGGGCCGTGGTTGAAGGGAGCGGGGGAGGGCGGCGGCGGCACTTACTTCTAAACACGCAATGAATGTTTGATACAGTTTAACTAATAGGAAGAGCGATCAACGAGGAAGGTTTGGGTACATAATTTCTAAATATTTTATGCAAACCTCAAGAAAACAATGAAAGTACTCGAAAATTTTAGGTGTTAAAAAGGCCTATAGAAATGTCCGTGATATCACGTGTCTTACCTCCTAAGGTACACTCACAATAATATTTCAAATGTATTACAGATTATTTAAAAAAATATATGTTATTTGCGAAACTTTTTTATACGTGTTATTATGAATCCTTATTCAGTTACATTTATCACTTATTAACCTTTTGCAATTAATATTAAATAAAAAATTCTTTCACACTACTATCGCCCATTTCCACCACCTCCAGCTACAAAAGTCCTAAAGTTACCTTTCGGTTACACCATGTAAGTATGCAATTAAACCGAAAGTTACTTATCGGATTTCAGGTAACTGGGTTAAAAGATATCAAGTTAGGGATCATAGGTTTTATGCTACCACTTTCGATGCTTATTGTAGCGAATTATGGCTTGGTATTTCCCACATTTTTAGGACTACTTAGCCTAAAGTTGTCCTCGCCAGAGGTGCTACCAGTGGGATACTAATACATTCCTTGAGAACCAATTAACCGATTAGGATGTGATTTGTTTCTACGTCTAGCCTGATTCTACTAAATCTATATAATATTACGTTTTATTATCAGAGGAGTGAGTAGTGAGTATTTAATTCTTATAACTTGCGAACCACTCACCCGATTTATATGGGTATTTTATCAACGTATAGCATCTCTGGGAGCAGTCAGGTTCGGGATGGGTTGCCTACCGTTTTCTATTTTGAGGCTGGCTGTGTTTAGAGTCTACATACAACTTTAGGACCAATTTTAGGATCCCTTCGTTACATACTTACTAGGTAATGTAGCAATGCAGGTACAGAAAAGGTTCTGGTGGCGCATGCTTTTTTTTTAAAAGCCACCAAAGGTTTACGAAGTTCTTAATTGGAATGATTGTATGTTTCTCATTAAATCTTGCCATATCGGCTCAAATGAGCTTGATTAAATTTGGTAGATGGATACGTTGTCCTGGATCAGTCTTTTGGACCAGCCCTTCGGGCTACTTATCGTCCATGAAATGATTCAGCCCGACATTAACCCGAGAGGAGCCGGGTACCGCAGCAAGTTTCGAATAAATCCATAAGTAAGATCTCTTACTTGTACACGTTATTATACAGGAAATAGAGACACATCTAGGCCTCTACCTTATTGAGGTCGATCTTAGATTAAAAGATACCATATTTATAATATATTCTTTTTTAATAATATTTTACTTCCGCTGTAACGAAATAAGACGAAATGACGATACTCTAGAAAACATTATTATTTTCCGAGGGAAATAAAAATGCAATAAAACCGAAAATAATATCCAGGAAGCTACGAGTTCTTCAAGAGATTTCCTGCAGGAAGTCAAAATTACGCATAACAGGGTACTCGAAAGGTTCTCGTTTCTATAGCTGGCTTTCTCACTGAATGGTGTCCTCGGGGTGCTTAATAACTCATCATTTGCGCAACAATGGTGTGAACTTTTTAACGACGTGAAAGACTTTCACAGATCTTCTGCTTGCGATTTTTCTCAATTATTTTTCATCTCGACACTTTGAAGATAGAAAAGAGACAAGCTAGGAAAGTACTTTTTGATGTTACTGGACATAGATCGCTAATACCACTCCCACCGATATGATATTAGCCCATAGCAATGCCAATTAAAGGAAATACATATGTACGCAATATGAGCACGGCTACACTGAACTGAATGGAAAACAAGGACA
This sequence comes from Incurvaria masculella, assembly GCA_946894095.1. Classification (NCBI taxonomy): domain Eukaryota; kingdom Metazoa; phylum Arthropoda; class Insecta; order Lepidoptera; family Incurvariidae; genus Incurvaria; species Incurvaria masculella. The sequence continues at coordinate 13,075,256 of OX335643.1, forward strand.
ATTTTGAATTACCATTTAGACCGTATTTTCATGCAATGCGATGTTACTAATCCGGGCCGGTGTAACCCTAACACCTAGCGGGAGAAAGGTAGCAGCAGTTTTACATGGATTCTGAACCGAGGAACATCTCGGATTCGTTAAGAAATGCAATTATCCAACTCAGAAAGAGAAATGCGTCGGGTGTACAAACAAGGCTGGAATTTGAACCCATGCTCTCTGGCATGGAAGGCAATTCCACACCAATATGCTACCTAAAGTATAAGTGATTTCTGCATACTATAAATTTCTCAAATATTGATTTAAAACAGTGATCATTGTCCTACATTGTTCTCGCTGCATTACGGACATTAGTTCATGTAGACGGCGCCACAGTCGCTCGTTGCTATTTGTGCTATAAATAGGCACCAAAATAGGAAAAAATAGGAAGTAACAATCTTTTAATGTATTGGCGAGAATACTAAGCAGTTGTGTATATATGCGATAATTTTGAGGCGGGGTAGCGCAACAATCTTTTGCCTATAAATGGAAACGTTTTGCACTCGGTTATCCCAAAAATTTAAATTGGGCGCACTGAATTTCATTCCATTCATCTTGTTAAAGGCGACAGATAATAGTGGATTGGATTTTACGTTAAACTGTGGTTCCCTTACTTACTTACTAGGGTTAATCCCGCCCGGGTATGTACATTCGAATTAAATGAACGATGTTTCATGCGGCAATGAAAATTGTCCTTGTTTTCCATCCAGTAAAAATGTAATCGGGAGGTCCTGGCACAGCACTTGGTTCATATAGGGTGTGTTGAGCTAATATTGACAGCAGGTATGGTAAAATGTAAAATGTAACCGTCCTTAAACGTATACATGAATTCACGGTTGTGGTTCAGTCAACGCGGTTTTAAGATCTACTCGATCTCATAAACTCATTAAAACTGAATGAGTAACTGTATCCTTTAATCTCATTTGTATCTTGAAACATAGTTAAAATAATGGTTCTTTTTCACAATAGGTATGACAACTGTTTTACTGGTTATTATTTAACCCTAGGTACGAACGGATAATTTGTGTAAATATACTTTTTCGTACTAAGCAGGTACGTCGCTTATTTCAAGGAATGTGACATATATGTATGTATAATCGACCGTGAAGCAAGGACACATTAATTGAAGAAAGAGTCCAGTTAAAAGAACTACTTTACAAATATACTGCAAGGCTGGACGACGTACCTGCTTAGTACGAAAAAGTATATTTACTTAAGTCAACCTAGGACTGGCTCTAGTAGTCGTGGGACGAGAAATGAGAAATGGGTTCGTAGAACTGTTACTAGTGTAAAAACGAAGTATTCATTTTACGCCGAGCAGTATGGCCACTACAAATTTCTTGTAGCGCACTGGATCGCGCACGCGGCGCGCCAACGAAAGCACGTAGGTTGCGAGACGTCTAGACGCAACGACCCGCCAGCCGCGACTGTCTCGCTCGCGCAATGTAGCTGTAACCGGCTTGAAGCCGGCGACTCTCGTAACTGGGGTTACGAGTAATAGTTAGTAATATTAATAATTACTTCGTTGCGGCTTGTAGCCGGCGACTCTCGCAACTGGGGTTACCGCCGAAACTGTAATGCGCGCGTGCAGTGCGCACTGTAATCGAAGAGGGGCTACATTGTTAACGACCGCCGTTGTGGTTTGCTTACAGAAAAAGTCTTTGCTTACAGATAAATGATAATTATGTTTATTTATCATTTGTGTTATATTATTTCTGGGGATTATTTTGTCGAGGATAAAAAGTTTTGTCCGACTTCTTCATTGTTTGCGATAACTACATAGTAACAAAACCTCTTTCTTGATTTAGATTTTTGTTGAGAATAAAGGTCACTGCACTCGAGATTCTGAATTCATGTGAGATGATCGAACCAAGCTAGATGTCATTATACCCATTCATGTCCAGCCAAAAAAAAAAGGGAGAAGAAGAGAGAGGGACTTTTCTTTCATTTCTTTTTGAAACCGTTTCCGCTAACGGCTATCGGCATCAGCAATAACAGTTACTAACGTTTTCGAAGACCAGTGGAAATGCCCACGACTAGGCTCTAGCGTCTGATGCCAAATACGATTTTGGTGATGACGGCAATATGTTTGTTTGTTCAATCTTTGCAGTCAATGTCCGCAAAGCAGATAAAGCGTTAAATCAATGTATGTAGGTATAATCTTAAACACTGTGTTAGTAGGAGGCATTCATTACGGGAAGAGGGACAGTAGGAGAATTCCAAATTATGGGTATACAGCCGGTGGCGAAATTGGTAGACGCAATACCCGCGAATGGTATGTTTTGCTGGTTCGGGTCCAGGCTTGCAGCATATTTGTAAAGTAGTTCTTTTTAACCTACTTCAAAAAAAGGAGGAGGTTATCAATTCGTCTGTATGTTTTTTTTTTATGTTTGTTACCTCATAACTTTTTCCTGGGTGAACCGATTTTGATGATTATTTTTTTAAATGCTAGCTAGTGCTTCCCAAGTGGTCCCATTTTAATTTGGTTAAGTTTTGACAATGATATCCATGAGAAAATCATAAAAGTCTTAAATTTGTATTAAGATGTGCGCGAGAAATGGACGAATAACTCAATGTAACGCCAACCGATTTCGGTGATTCTTTTTTTATTGGAAAGGACGTGTACAAATTAGTAAGTGTACCTCAGATTCACTAAAAATAAACAAATAAAAAAAAATTAACAAAAAAAATAACCGACTTCAAAGAAAAAGCACTAAAAAGTAAAAAATAATGTTCATTTTTGTAGTTACGATTTCTGTTATTTTTTGAGTCGGTGTCAGCCAAGGTTAGGTTAGGTTAGGTTAGGTTAGGTTCTCTTGATTGGTGCAGCGCGTGCCCGGCTGACGCCGACTCAAAAAGTAACAGAAATCGTAACTACAAAAATTAACATTACTTTTTACTTTTTAGTGCTTTTTCTTTGAAGTCGGTTATTTTTTTTGTTAAATTTTTACTGGACTGTTTCTTCAATTAATGTGTCCTTGCTTCACGGTCTATTATACATACATACATGTTACATTCCTTGGATATATTGTGGTTAGCTCTAATGTAGCTTAGCTTGGAAAATTAAGTACAATTTTAATATTACCACGGAATACCTATCTTGGCTCTTTCGGCAAAGAATGCTTTATCGTCTCATAATATGCCATATGTAGCTATAATAAAATGAGCGTGACAGGATGTTAGACGCTGGAATGTGTCCGTTGTGCGTTTGAATAAAATTATCATTCACAATTTGCGTAAAGTATGGGTAGTCGGAGTTCTCACCGAAATAAGCGTTTACGCAACTTTGAGGTTACGTAAAAACATGAAACCCATACAAATTTCACTACTTATTCAGTGGTTTTACTTTCTCAACCTGTAAAAATCAAACTCGGACTACCATAATGTATGAAAACGAGGAGTCGGCGTTAACGGCAACGTCAATGTATTTACGGCAAAGAAGCGCAAGATATCAAATCAAACTCGGACTCGTAAATGTTAGATCGCTTAACGCCCACCGCGCGCGCTCTTTTATTCATACGTTTGAAAACGCTAGTCAATCGATTTGGCGTTAACTCAGATTTAATTGATTACGTCAATCATAAAGTACATATGTATGTACAATAAATACCACAATCACAAATAAAAAATCGTGTTTCTATTTATTATTAGGGTTCCTTACCCATAGGGTGCCACCCGGTGCCTCCGCTGTCCGTCCGTCCGTCCGTCACAAGGCTGTATCTCATGAACCGTTATAGTTAGGCAGGTAAAATTTTCACAGAGTGTGTATTTATTTTGCCGCTATAACAACAAATAGGTGTTGTTAACAAACATAATAAAAATTAAAGAACATATAAAAAAACGTATTTTTTTGGTGTTAAATCATATACGATGTTACGGAACCCTTCGTGTGCGAGTCCGACTCGCACTTGGCCGATTTTCTTTCATACAAATTTCTTCTTCTTCTTCTTCAGCCTTTTGTTGTCCACTGCTGGACGTAGACCTCCCCCAGACTTCGCCAAGTTGTGCGGTCTCCTGTTTTTCTTCGCCAGTTGTCACCTGCTGTCTGACATATATCGTCTGACCAACGTGCTGGCGTACATACGTATACGAATTTAATTCTTTAATATTTACCTTACGTATTACCCTGTTTTATATGCGTTAAAGTTGGTGAGTGTTTGTAATTATTCAAGCGCTTGGTTGGTTATGCTCGTAATAAGTATGTAGCACACCAGTTATTGTTGTGTTGTTTGGGGGTGGTCTCTGCCTGCACCCACGCTGAGTTGTCCTTTGTACAACAACGTACGCGGTACCAGTACATGAGATCCTATCTTAAGCCTAATTTTAGGCACTTACTTTTCCCAGCGAGAAGAAATGAAACACTTCTTTTCAAAAAGTATTAAGTTCGTTTATTTTAATTAAATAGTATTTTTTTTTATAATTTACGTAGCAATTGAGTTGTCTTAACTAAAAATTTACAAACGTATTTTCAGAGGTGTTATGAAATAATTAGGTACAAGAAATCAAATGATATATCATTCACTTCAATACAAAATACTAATTTAAAAATGTTATCTGATTGTGTGATGATGTGATGTGTTCTGATTCAGATAGTTTTTTTTAAACCGTTATAGGTGGCTGTGTTGAAGACCAAAGGTGCTAAGAATAGACTCCTTGCCTCGCAAAACCATGCCCAGCGATTTATCGGTGAACAATCGAACTTGTTAAAATTACATTTGAAGACTCCCAGGTTATGTATGAGGAAAGGCACCGCCGGCGGACAGTTCCATATCCTGGCGGTGCGACAGAGAAATGACTCTGAGAAACGGTTTGTTCTCGAAAGCATTAGGCTTTAGGCATTAGGTCAACCACAAAGTGGGCTAATTCTCTGCGGCAGGTGCTCCGGATGCTTAATATACAATGCAGCGACACCTGGTGGTCACGTAACCGTGCCAACGTCACATATACTTTCTAATTGAAGTCTATGTTAAGCGATGTTTAAAACGGTTAAAAAGTAAACTCGGCAAAAATCGCCAAGCGGCGCTGCTGCGTTGTATATTTTAAAATGGTTTCCAACGATATCAGTCTTATAAAATATACTCTATTTTGGCGCTAAAATCGAGTATACCTTTGAAGAGCATTTTGCTAAAATATATGTAAAAAATATACTCTACTGTGACTGTATGGTGCGTCGATGCATTGCATATTTTCGAATTAAGCGCTCCGGATATAGGTAGGATGGGTATGAGATAATATACATTTTGAAAGATAAATATAAATTAATACTGTTATTATTATTATACTCACATGCACTAATGAACTAACTACCAAACAGTTGAAATGTTAAAACTGAAAAAAAATATGATTACCTAAATATGTGTTACTCAAACTTGTTAATGCGAAAATGTATTATGTGTGAGCTCAAAATTTCCTTAATCTTATTACTAGCAAACACTTATTTTGAAAATTAGCTAAACTTTTATTACTAAGATGCCAATTATGAAACACAAACCATTGAAAACCAGAATAAATTTATACATTTTGATACGAAAGCTAACATTTGTTTATTGGTTTGAACAACGTAGATTCGTACTTCATCAAATATCCGTAATCGTGTATCACCTTCCACATACGCCTATACACCAAAATATACCATTCAATTGGTCCATTCTCCTTTAAATTTTAGGCCATATCTAAACATGTCATAAATAAGTCCAAAACGCTACAACGCAGCTTGTATCACTAAAGAGATCGCTATCACCAAACTCCACGTTTCGTTATTCGAAGCTGCGGAAAACGTCTTTCTGTAATATTTCACTTCATCCTGTGACGGTGTCAGTGATTCATCCATCTCTTGGATCAGCTCTTTCGGACACGGTAGAAGTTCTATTGGTATATTTATCAGGTTTTTCTGTTGACTCGTCACAGGCTGTACTGTCGGATCGTCCATGCTTTGCGGTGGGTCATCATACATTTGTTCTTCCCCGGCATTTTCGACTTCTTGTGAAAAGTTTTCATTAACCTTTTCGTATTCTTCGTCATCATCAAATGGAATAGGATTGGTCCTTTGCTCAGCGAGTTCCTTGGGTGGTGCTTCTTCTCCAATGCGACGATGCAGTGTGGGGTCCATGATGCAAGTAATGTGGTCGAGAGCGGCTCGAAGAGATTCACTCTTTGTATCGTTCCAGAGGACGTGAACCCAAGATAGGCGGCAGTCACAAGTGAACAAGTTACCTGAAATAAAAAAATAAACATATTTGTAAAAACTAATTTTAAGAAAATAAAGGATATAGTGCTGAAAATAGTTTAGAAAAATAAAATGTAAGACCTCTGAAACCTTAAAACGATTTATTACCAGCACTCCACTGTGTGCCACAAATATCTTAAAAAAAACATTGTTTTTTATTCCCGTTGGCCACTGTTGTAAGTAGACATATTTACATATAAATATTAACCTTAATAATTTTTATTATAAAGTCTCGTATTTAATATTTATGCGCATTTTTTTACGTCTTTTTAATGGGACTATGCATGGATGGCTAATAAATACCACGCAAATAGCTAAATACAATGCATTCTCAAAGGAATGAGCTGCCCCGTCCGAACAATTTTCATTGCCGCTTCAATATTAAAATCAATCTGATGGTGCCGACCCAAGTGGGACTAACAATATCGGATGTCAATTATCTAAGACCCGATCGTATAGAGTGATGCTTATCCTCTATGATCGAACAGCGATACGCCACCAAGTTACTGAGACTAGTCCATGCTTCCATTCTAAAATTATAAATGCGAAAGTAACTATGTCTGTCTGTTACGTTTTTACGCCTAAACCACTAAACAATTTTTTTTTTAAGAATTTCGGTTGGACCTTGGAGAAGGACATAGGCAACCTTATATTACTAAAATTAAACTCAAAGGGAGCAAAATAGGGAATTAAAGTTTGAATGGGAAACTGATTAATAATTCAGGAAATAATTCAGCCTAACATCAGTCCAAAACGACATAGGCCCCAGCGGGTTCGGGTACGTCAGCTATTATATTATGTTCTAGGTTTTTTTATGGAACCTGACATAGATCGCTAATACCGCATAGCTACCGTTATGATATTAACCCAATACACCACGTTCCCGAAGGAATTAGGTGCCATGCAAGGACCTTGCCTTGCCACGGCATTCATTCAGATCAAAAACACGGATAGTTTTTAATTGCCGCTTCAACCATAGTTTCATCCAATGCGGTGGTACCAATCGCCACCTCCGCTGGTTCGTTTGTTGTTATGATTCTTAGGATGAAGTATTTTAATGCCATTACTGATGAGGCCTCCGGGAAATGTCTTAACTTGATGTGTATTTATGTTAAGTCGCTCCTAATCCGCCGGAAGTTTACAAAAAGAAAGACAATCTTCGTGCGGTAAGAACTAAGGAACATTATAGCAATCAAAGGCGCTTATAAAATTCACTTCCAGATTGTAAAAATGTTTATTCATAAATTTGAAAAACTCGCTTGAAGAGAGCTGATTAAATTCGGAACTTAACTTAGAGCTTCTATATAAATCTTCATTTATATTCAGACTACATGGGCAAGCCTGGCTTCAGTAAACAGAGGCGCGCCTTAAAAATTACTCTCATTAATTTATCGCCGTAACGCAGGCAGAATTTTTTTAGTTAAATTATAGAAAAAAGCTTTCAATTATTTACTCTCATAATTTTCTTCGAGAATATTAATGTGCTTCACAATTTAAGAAGAAATCGCCTTTCTGGATGGGTGTTTACGTCGCGTAGACGCTTAAATTTCGACGTAAATTATTTTGATAGACTTACTTTATTATGGATCTTTACAATCATTAAATTATATCACACAACAAAAGCTGCTTGACGTACTTTGTTAGTCAACAAAGGAATGTAGCAACATCAGATTTGTGCCTCGCAGAATCGACAGGAATAAATAATGTTTTTTGCTGCTCGTGTAATAAGACCTTTGTGCTTTTGTTGATAACTGTTGTCGACCTATTATTAATATAAGTTTATTTACTCGTTATATTTCGGCCTGGAATCCCTCGGGGCCTGTAATTATGTTACGGATTAGGGTCGCGTTTTGATTTGAAAGAGAAACGCGATATTTCAAACGCATTTGCAACACATGCTGAGCTACATAGTAATATCTCAATGGCTGAGCCAAGGATATTACGGTCCCCTCGTAAGACCCACGTTGTAATAGTTAGATACCTTCAAATAAAATCATTTTGACAATTCGATGAAAGCGATCTTTTTTTTACATTTAGCAATATTTTATTAGATCAAACATAAAATTTGGGTAGGATATTGGTTGAAAAATAAAATTTTCATGTAAAAGATTTTGAATTTATGAGGGATACTATTATGCGTTTTGGAATAGGATGATGCAACAAGATGGTTGTAACTTCATTCCATACTCAACGAAAAAATGTGGCACAAAGTTGATGACACAGTAGATGCATATAAAAAATAATAACTCTGTTGAGTCAACGCCTTTATTTCTATGAGTTTTCCTCCCTCGTACTTTTAGCGAGATGAAGTCTTGCAACCAAGCAAACAGTTATTTTCCTTTTTATTAAAAGCATTAAGTAAATAAAATCATAAAATGTTGGTCTTTATGCAGCAGAATTTTATGTGATCGCGCATTCAGAGGGTTCAACGTGTTTACTGCTTTTAATTTGTGGTATTTTCGTCGGCTTTATATTCTACATTTTATTATCCGATTGAATAAAAAGTTTTATACAGTGGTCTAATATTAGGTGCTTCACATTTTATTTTATTTGTAATTACCTAATAAAATAAATAAGTAGTTGGGTTTGTAAAATTTAATATAATTTATTAAATTTGTTATTGTGTTATTAAAATATTTTTAAAATAAGAACAACTCACTTCATCGCACTTAATATAGCCTAGTATATAAATTTTAATGACCGCTCCTACAGGGAAATCATTATGAAAAGCATTTAGTAATACTTATGTGGCTGTGGTAGACATTTCTAGCTGAATAAATATGTTACAGTTTCTTACGATTGTGGTCTCGATTTTCTGGAAACTTTGATGTTATAAAGTGAATAATCACAGACGAATTAAAGCTATTAATTCCTTGAGATATGGTTTTTTGTACTATTAACAAGCTTAGTACCAGGTTATGAGTCTGACAAAATGTATAGTTCTCATTAAAACAAATCATGAAATGCGAATCCGCATTTTATGTTATAGAAACCGGCTAAGTGCGAGTCTGACTCGCACACGAAGGGTCCCGTACCATCACAGGCAGTACCAGGCACAGGAATGAAAGCAAAGTGGATTCATTGGTGTACATGCTAACTGCTAGCGCTTTTCTAATGGGCATTCTCCTTTCTGTAAATAAAAAAAGTTCTGACTATGGCATCCAAGACTTATATGGTTTTCATATAAGTCTTAATTTGCATAAGTATGTGCGCGACAAATGGACTCAATATCACGCTAACCGATTTCGATTCTTTTTTATTAGAAAGGATGTACTTCAAGGGTAGTTTGATGAGAGAGAGGTTAGGTTCTAATTATGGGATCCTTGACAAAGTAACGAAACTCTTCAATTCTTAGGAGCAAATTAACGATACTCGGCTAGGTCTACCCATTTTCAGACAAATTTGTTAGTGAACTTCAGATTCATTAAAATTAAAAAAAAATTACCAAAAAAGACCGACCTCAGATAAAAGTATTCCAAAACAAATTAATATGAATCAAATATTAAAAAAAGAATTGAATTATTGTTATTTTTGGAGTCGGTATCAGCCAAGGTAGCCAAAGTTCTCTTGACTGGCGCAGCGCGTGCCCGGCGTGTTCACTTCACAGCTTCCCGCCGCGGCCCCACTCTCGCCTCTCGCCTCGTCAAGTCGCGCGTGCGACACAAGCACATCTCACCTATAACTATTTATGTAGTTATAAAAATTGCCTTGGCTGACATCGACTCCAAAAATAAAAATAATTGTAACTACAATAATTGCATTTACGTTTTTTACTTTTTAGTGCATATTCATTTGCTTTGGAATACTTTATTTGAAGTCGGTTTACTATATTTAATAACATAAAATTGATAGTATTATTTCAAAATATTTTTGAAACATCTATTAATAGCTAGTAAAGCGATTGACGTGCTAAACAATTTGTTATAAAAAAATATCTCACCTTCTAAGTACATTACGCCCCCGTGTGATTTCATGTTGTCCACTATAGGCCGGACTGTTTCATACGTCAGAGATTCTAACTCATTGTTTCTTAGATCCAATAGCGCCAATCCTCTCACTCCCTCCAGCAGACCCTCATTCAATGAATGCAGCTTGTTTCCAGTTATCGACAACTTACTAAGTTGCGAAAGGCCGTCAAACGCCCTTCCCGACACGTAGCTTAGATCGTTGTTGTCAAGCAAGAGATCCTTTAAGTTCCACAGCTCTACAAACGTCAAATCTCCGATCATCTCCAGCCTGTTTGACCTCAGGTCGAGTCTCACGAGATTCGACAGTCCCTTGAAACTCTCGCGGGTCAGCACCGAAATTGAATTTGCATCCAATTCCAGATCGATCAAGTTGTTGAGGTGTTCGAAGCAGCCGTCGTGAACTACGCTAATGTTGTTGCTGGACAAGTAGAGTCTCTGCAAGTTCGGTACGTCGTAAAAAACTTCTCTTTTAATTTCCGAGATTTTGTTCTCGTTCAAAGTCACATTGGAAAGCATCCGCATATGTGCGAAAGACATTTCAGCCAATTCCGTTATCTTATTTTTCATCAGACTAAGCTCTCTGATGCTAGATGAGTTGGCGAATGCGTGAGGAGGGAGGCGATGAATACTGGCATATCGCAAGGTAAGATGCTGCAGACGGTTATGCCTGTGAAAAGCGCGAACCGGGACGAAGGTAAGGGCTCCATCTGAACGTATGTTGAAGCTTAAACGTTCTAGGAATGGTTGAGAAGCGAAACTGATCCATATGCCGTCGTCTTCCTCTATTCCCCCATTGAAAACCCAACAATCCGCTTTGGTGGCGGTTTTAAGCTGGGTATTTTCACAGTAGCAGTGAACTTTGGACTCTCTGTCGGTGATGTCACAAATGTTGCTGACCAATAAGGTGGGAGAGTGGTGTGTTCGTTCTTTTAACCTTCGTTTTTCGTTGAGTCTGCTCTCCGTGAAGGTTATCTGCACTAAAGTCAGCGTTAGGGCCAGAAGAAGGTATTTGTTGAGAAGTTTCATTGTGAGAAGAGTTGACCTTCAAGTACCTGTAAAAATAAAAAGATAGCTGTTAGACCTTTCAAATATTATCATCATAGTATTACATGATTGCTATATTGTGAAGGTCGATTTCTATGAATGCCAATTTTATTTTATCGCTGATCTTTCATTCGTTGTTTTTTATTTATGAGCATTTAAAATCTTAAATTACAAAATCATTTTAAGATAGAAATACCCCACATGCGACCTGTACAATCTTAAATCTAAAGATATTCTTGACAAGCTTAATTTACTTGTAACCTTTTAATACATTTATAACCAAAATATAGGTACTGTGAGCATATGTACTCAAAATATGCTGCAACCATAAAATGACACCCTATAAAATCGAAAAAGAATCCTTTATTTAAATCCAGATCAATGTAACCGTGCTCATGAAAGGTCCTGGCATGACACCTAATTTCTTCGGAAGTGAGGTATGTTGAACTAATATCATAACGGTGATTGTGGTATTAGCCATCTATGTCCAGTTACATATTGAAAAATATATTTTAATTTGAAATACCTTAAGGCTAAATTTCGGGTTGAAATATATTCTTTACCTTGGGACCGAATAAGTATAGGTTCTAGGAACTATAACGAGCAGATGCCTCAATTTCCGTGTCTCTACTCATATTTGTATTGGGATATTAAATTCCTTCAAACGCCAAATATCTCCGAATTTATTGAATTGTTTTCTGACTGATGACCCCGAATAATTGCTCGCCAGGCGCACATTTTTATTAAAGGTATTCCAGAAATTTCATGGTGAAATCATTTCCATTCATTAATAGCCATTAGGCAGATAATTGCAGTGTCTTATTTTGTCAACGGTCTACCTTCGTAATTGAAAAATGATAGAGCCAGTACACTCGCGACTGCTCGATCGATAGCATAACTACATACTTCAAGACACTGGTCATCATGTTAAGTAGACCTATATTTTATGCATTGGGAAAAAGAAAGGCCTTTTACGAAAATTACTTGTAGTCTTAACCTAAGTATGTATATCACGTTATAGGCCCGTAGCCTCTCGTGTCGAAACCGTGGGTTCGAATCCTTTATTTCTTACCCGAATAATTATATCTTTTATACAATAATATACAATATTATATAATGTGAATTTTAGTAGAGAATGTGTTTCACTCCATGGTTCGGAACCCATGTAAGACTTTAGTAAAAAAAATACCAGTTGGTAGGTTTACGACTGTCCGGGACATTACATCAATGGTACTAACATTAATTAACATAACGATCGCTCTCCGAAGTTAAGCAACGCTGGGTCCGGTCTGGTCTTGGATGGGTGACCATTAGACCGTTGAGAGAGACTGGCCGTGGTTCGGATTCCACGTTAAACTGTAGGTCCCCTTCCTTACTTAATAGGTGGTAGGGTTAATCCCGCCCGGGTTGGTACCATCGCATTGAATGAACGATGGTCGAAGCGGCAATGAAAATTGTCCGTGTTTTCCATCCAGTTCAATGTAGCCGAGCAATATAAGGAAGGTCCTGGCATGGCACCTAGTTCCCATGTGGTGTGTTGGGCTAATACCATGACAGAAGGTGTGGTATTAGCCATCATGTAGAGTCACATAAAAAAAAAAATTCTTTCTCTTCATATTTTAATTATTACAACTGCAGGTACTGAATGAATAGAATCTTGATTATGCAAAATAAAAAACAAAAAATTACTAGGACATTTTCAAAATTACGTCAAAACTGCACAAAGGCAAACAAACGAAGTGTGATTACAACCAGTGATCCCTTGGAGAGACAATACAAAATGTCTTTAGTAGGTGATACATTAGAAATTTAAAAATGAAAAAGTACATACATATTAATACCCATAAACCATAATTTGCGCAACAATATAGTAAATGTAATTTTACTAATATAAACAAATATATATGATACAATATATATATAAGTACAAAGGCACTGCTGTAACTTAAGATAATATTTCGTCAGAGATAGAAAAAAGGAAAGTTAGAAGGCATATTTATGTTTGCATGAAAAAAAGCTAACGTTTACATACAAACGAATTCATAAAATGATTCTAAAATTTTAGGGTTAGGTAGACGGCGGGTGGGCTGGCGCCAATGGTGCGGGGTGGGCTTTCTGCGGGCGAGTGTCCGAGAAATTGTCAAAGGCTTCAAAGCTTCAATAAGATCAGAAATATTTTGTAATAATGCCCCTTACGTTTGGACACTTCTACAATTGGCGAATTCATCAACTTTGAACATTGAAATATCAAGAATGAGAGTTGAAAGACAAAAAATAACCATCGTTCAAGTTACCTTGGAACATATTTATTCTAAGATTTTGTCTATTGCTTTAGGAGTCAGAGGCTCTTTGTTTCGTTTCTTTTATTTATTTCTTGTAATACTAAAGAAAAAAATCATCTTTTTCAAGAATATTTCAACATTTTAATGGCGTTAAAATGTCCTTTTAGGTTGAAACATGTCGCCTTGCTCCCATGAAAGGGGTGTGATATTAGATCTTATATATCTATTTATATGCAACCATTAAAATCTCGTTGAATTTAATATACATAGTAATAGTCCATTATGAGCTCTTAATAATTTTTGAAAAAAAAAAATAAGAAAATTCAAATAAAACGTTACCGCAGATACTTACCAAAAAGTAACCCGAAACATTTCCAGCAAACAATGAATGAATAAAGAGGAACGGAATACAAAGCAAAAATATATGTAATTCTTTTCACGCATAAATTAAAACTTTTTTATTGCTCCGGCCGCTTTTCCATTTCCCAATTTCGTCAGATGCTCGCTACTATCGGCGCGGAGACAAAAGGAAAGCGAAGAAACGCTTCAAAAACTCTCGTAAAAGTCAAAAGGCTGCTGAGAGCGATAACTGTTTATTTCAGCGACTCGCGCCCAAAGTTATAACTCATCACTTGGGCGGGCGGGAAAATGTGTCGCTTACGAACAGGGAAAGTTTCTCGCCCTTTCATTAAGAGATCCGAATAGGGCAATGTATTTTTTTCTATTCTTAAACAATGTTAACCGAATGGTGCTTCCGTCACCACAAAGAGCCTAATTAGGTACGTAATGGCTCTTTTGATGAAGGCGGTCTGATGTTTTTACAAAACTCTATTTAATTAAAAGTTTATTTTTTGTTTGGTGCCTACCGCTACTGGAAGCCATATATATTTCAGACAATACATTAAAACAGGGACGGTAATTGAAAGTTATGAGAAGCATTTCAACATTCCCGTGTTTACAAGACGCACGAATAAAAAATGAAGGATCCCTAATGTTTTGATGTCATCTAATGAAGAGGGAATGGTGACGAAAGAATGACGATACAAATTTAGGGAGCAGGAGCGAGTGGAAGTCTCTTGCCCGCGCGATCCAGGGTCAGGTATGTAGCACTCATAATCGCAGGGTGCACAGTATGACGAGATGTTACGTCCGCAGAACAATTGAAATAGGTAAGCGGTGATCGTACCGTATGGCGCTCTATAATATATGCTCACCCCTCCGGGTAAGAGGCTTGAACGTGGTATGTATATCTGGAATATTATGAAGGGAGAATTATAGTTTAGTTATGTCGTATTTAGTATAAATTAAGTGATGCGACGATTTATTGTTTCATGATTATTATTTTTCTAATTGTTATTTAACACCATTCATCTGAACTTTCTGCAATATTAATACAAATCCTTTTTTCGTAAGATTATACATTAAAATTACTATGTAAAATGGTATTTTTTTTCTAATTTTACGTCAAATCTCATCACATATTAAGATTTATCACGAACCTGCCTCCGTTTGAGTGGGCTTGAAATACCTTTCCCATATTGCAAAATTTCCGATTGCTTATATGGGCGAATATTTTTTTTTGATTCGGCTACCCCTGTCCCATATGGCTAATTTAATTATTTCATAGAATTATTAAAATGGATGTAGCTGAAAACTTGAGCTACCGTTATTTCATCGCAATATTGTTGTATAGTTAAGAAGATATAAATTATAAAGTACATTTTTCAATATTTGTTCGAATCAAATATGTTGGTGGTTTTTTTTTTAAAGCAATGTACTTATGTCGCCTCGCCGACAACAACTTGGACGTAAAAAAACGTGGTTATCCCCAAAAGGCGGGCGACTACAATGAGAGGTCCTGCCTTACCTGCCTTCATTTAATCAGACTGAGCGCCTTCAAGGAATTCCGTCGCCTACAATGGACGAGCTGGGTAAAAAGGTCGAATTCTCGAGCGCAGGTAGGGAGCCAGGTACGCCGATGGCGAAGCATCAAACGGACATAAAGCAGACGTAAAATGTTATGGAAGGTGTAAAAATAGTAGTCTTAAGCATCCGTTATGTATGGAATCGGGCAGATAGTGCGAAGACTTAAGGACCTATTACATTTCAAAGCTGCAATGAACGTTTTTAAAAGTCTTAGGAAATGCTTTACATTGAGTACAACTCATGGAACACTATAGTTTGTTAGCTTCGATTTTTTTTGTCTGAATTGACATGAAACATGAAAGCAAGGATATTATGGTGATTGGCCCTAAGCTGATCTTCTGATTATCAAAACCTGCGATGCCGGTCAATGCTTAAGTATACAACGAATAAGTGATAGAGTTTCGAGGCTTTTAGTGTAACGCATTTTGCTTATGTATAAGTATTTTATGAATTTTAATAAAATTTGATCTTCAGAAGATACGTGACCCGTTGTTTGTCACTGCCAATTAATGCTAATTGAATCTGATTTCTAGTGTATCATAATTTATGCAAAATGGCACACACATTTACAAACATTGGTATAAAAATAGTATGGGCCTTTTTCGGCCATCGTTCATTCATTGTTTCCTTTGTGCATTAAATATAAAGGTATATATTTAAATGTGTAAATATTTGTATGTGTCTATCTGTTAATACTAAGTATTATACATTGTAAGCCTATATTATGTACGTTTATTTTACGAAAATATATATTTTTCCATTTAATTTTAAAATTATTTTTAAGATACTTAATATTTTCCTTAGTTTTTAGTTTTTTTTTGCCCGCCATACCGCACCTCTCCTACGTCTCTAAGGTTGAATGTCAGAGAATGCCTGATAGCATGAATTCCGCCTTTTTGTAAACCATGCTTGCAGGCTTGCAAATAAATAATTTTTTCATTTCATTTCAAAATAATTGCAATGATGAAAAATATTCACTGCACCTGTTTAAAGCCTACTTATAAAGGATTACATTGTTCCATGGGTCTTTAAAATATTGTCTGATATTGGCACGTTTACCAAGTGTTCTGTGTAACGCACGAACTAGTCGCCTTTATGGTCAGTCCGAGTTCTCACCTAAACTGGCGTTCACGGAACTTCGAAGTTACGTAAAAACGTCAAACCCATACAAGTTTTACTACTTATTCTTTCGTTTTACGTCAACGTATTTACGGTTTCGATGCGTAAGCAGTCAAATCAAACTCGAACTCACAAATGTTATTTGGCTTGACGCCCACTGCGCGCACTCTTGAATCCATACTTCCATACTAATATTAAAAATGCGAAATTCACTCTTTTTGTCTGTTACTTTTCACTCCTACACCGCTGAATCAATTTTGATGAAATTTGGTTTAGAGACTCTGAACGGCCGGACATAGGCTACCTTTTGTGGCGAAAACAAAACTCAGAGCGGGTGAAAAGGCGGTTTAAAGTTGATATGGGGAACTCATATAACATACAATGATAGGTTCAGATCGACATCAGTCCAAATCGACATTGACCCGAGCGGAGCCGGGTACCTCAGATAGCTCTCTATACATTTGAACACGCTAATCTATCGGTTTGGCGCACCAATCTAAGTGACCATTCGACCTAAGGAAGTCAGTTTGAAATGTCGTCGGCTACTATGAACTTGAAAAACAACTGTGGTAAACCAATTTAACAAAATAATCTGAAACATATAAACCTTTATCTAAGATCTGTGTTTGGGCTTTTACCATATATTTTTTTTAATTTTATGATAAATACATTTATTTGGGTTCTGATAACAATAATAGTATAGGACTTGTCATGTACAAATAGTAAGTGTGTTGTTGCGCTGCTAGATTTTTCTTCCATTTATAGACAAGGCCTTTGCCCGTTTTCCAAGAAGTCTATATTCAGTTTCGTGACAGTAGTTTATGTAAAAATAAAATTAAAGATATACTCGATGTGACCATTTTCATTGTAGGTAAGATATAAAATCACATTTTGTAGCATATTTTTTATATAACTGGACAATCTATGTACACCCGACGTAACATACCGCATTCCCGAATGCATTAGGTACCATGCCAGGACCTTCCCATTATGAGCAAGGCTACATTGAACTGAATGGAAAACACGGATGTTTTTTTCTTTTCTTTCAATGCGAAAGTACCAACCCGGGCGAGCTTAATCCTGCCACCAAGTAGAGAAAGGAGACCAATAGTTTTACATGGATACCGAACCGTCGTATTCGTGTTCGAAGAGAGAAAGAAAGTGGTGCATGAACTAGCGGGGATCGAAGCCATAACCTCTGGAATGAAAGGCAAGTCACTGCGCTCCCCGAGCCGCTTAACCATAACTACGTTGAAAATGTTTTACCATCTACATTACATTTCGACCATATTGATTTCCTTGGAATAACCCGAAGAGGCTAACACAATTGTATCTCCCTCAGAATCAACCAATAGAAAGAGCTCATGTTCCCATCGGCCTGAAACTTTATCCCAGCCGCTTCCTATGTCTGCTAAGAAACTAATTAAATCGGGCAGCTGAACAAATTTTATTACGCAACTCCGCCGAAGGACTTCCATTTGGCTGCTTCGTTATTTTAAGAAGCAGTGAGTATTATCTTTGTCGAATTAAAGGGTGGAATCGGAACGATTCGTTTGTACTAAATACATTATTACCAATTTCTAACAAATCCAGTTTGAAGCGAACTTTCGTACTGAATTAACATGATCTAAAAGTCACTGCCAATATGGTGGATAATTCACTTTAAAATGTTTGGCTCAAATTAATGTGCGAAATGAATTATTATGAGAAACTGTCACAAAAGATTACCGTATTGAACCGTATCAGTCCTAGACGACATTGACCCGAGCGGGGCCGGGTAGCTCAGCTAGTCTAGTATATAATTCACTGGCAATACGAACAGGGTCTAAAAGAAAATGATAAGACAGTTCGAGCATACGAAGTTATAATTGGTCCAAATACCCATTTCCATTTTCGTACAATCTCCGGTACGAACCAAGAGATTGCGATCCCTTTTCAAAAGTGATGCCTTGATGGCTCAGAACATACTTCCTAAACTTCCTCCTACGTAAAGTTTAAATTATTTGAATCGAATGGCATGCCCACTCTTTGGACTCCATTCAAATTAAATTCGCAAACTTTAGGGTCCAAATAAGAACATGTCTGTATGAAGCCCACATATAGTGGACTAGCTGCTGTACCCGGCTCCGCTCGGGTCCATGTCCTTTTGGACTGATGTCGAGCTGAATTATTTCCTAGATAAAAAGTAGGTAGCCCAAAAGGCTGGTCAATAAATATGTTATTTATCTGCTACTTTTGAATTATAACGGATGGAGCCGATATGAATTAATTAAATAAGAAATATTCTAACGTTCCCATTTATAATACATAGGGCGCACTATAAGTTTCACTATAAGTTTTCGGAACTGGCCAATTAGCTAAATAATATCTTAAAAGTAATTAAGTAATTTGGTATTATAACTCATAGGGCCGTGTGCACGAAAGGGAAAAAAATCAAAATCATCGTCAGCTTAAACAGTTTTTTTTTTATGCGACCTGACATGGATGGCTAGTATCACACAACTACCGTTATGATATCAGCCCACAATACACCACATTCCCGAAGGAATTTGGTGCCATTCCAGGACCTTCCCTTTATGAGCACGGCTACATTGAACTGGATGGAAAACACGGACAATTTCTCATTCCAGCTTCGACCATCTTTTCATCCAATGCGATGGTACCAACCCGGGCGGGCTTAAACCCTACCACCTAGTAGGTGAAGGGACCTACAGTTTTACATGGATTCCGAACCATGGAGCAGCTCGCATTCGTGACGAAAATGCACTTATCGAACTCGGAAAGAGAAAGACAGTGGTGCAAGTCGGTATTGAACCCAGGCCTCTGGTACGCTAGGCCAGTCCCCGCGCCACTAGGCTACGAGCCGCTCAAGTTATAAGCATTTCACCCCACTGCTCACCGCTCCGGTAATTTAGAGTGATTTCATGTAGCTTTTAAGTTGTGAGCAGAATCAGGCTAGACGTGGAAACCAAAAGGTCTACATCGGATCTTAATTTATAAGCATTTCAAACCACTGCTTATTTGCACACCCCTCTCATAATTTTGCCTGATGCTAATTAGTCCTAAAATTGCGGGAATAATAAACCCATGCGATACAAATTAGGTACAAATAGGGAGTCTCGAAAGAAGATACATAAATGCAATCAGCGATAGCGCCATTTCTTAACCAAAAACATATGAACTATTCATTAAAAAAACAGGTGCGTTTTCATATACCTAGTTTGAAGATATAATGGGTTACCCATACAAATTTTCATATGTTTCATGATCTTCTATGAGACAAAAGATAGTTCCCCATGCCTTATTTAATGCTGTTCTGGCCTGTACAAAGTTATTGTACACAGAAAGCAAAGAATATAAATATAAAGTTATATAATGCTATAGTAAATAGTAGCGGTGAAAATATTTGCAGAATTTCGGTCTTTGTAAATATTTAATTTCACAGCGCCATCTATCGCGCCATCTATCGCGCCATGATCTTCTAATCGCCAATCACACGTGGTGCCATCTCTACCCGGATAGAAGTTATTCTTTTCTTTGTGGTTACGGAAATTATCTCGCGCATGTGGACAGACGTTGCCTTTTATATAAGTAAAGAAAAGAAGAAGAAGAAGAGAAGAGAAGAAGAGAAGAGATAGGGCGCACTATATATTTTCGGAACTGGCCACTTCGCTAAACAATATCGAAAAAGTAATTAAGTAATTTGGAATTATAACACATAGGGTCGACTGCACGAAAGGGCAAACAATCAAAATCATCGTCAACTTAAACACGTCACTTTATATGGACAACATGGAAGGAACTCTATGCGGTTCACTAAAAGTGACGTGTTTGAATATTATTTAACTCATCCCTCTCTTTTGAATAATTAAATTCAAAAGTGGTTCTGTTTAGTGATGGAAATCTAATCAATGTTAACTGTGCCGACAGATGGCGTCACAATCAACGTCAGCGTATGATTAAACATGTCACTTTGTATAGACAGTATTGAAGGAACTCCATGCGGTTCGCTAAAAGTGACGTGTTTGAATATTGATTAACTCAGCCGTACTTCGTATCAAATAACCGACTCGGGAACAAAATTTCTCGCACTGACTACCATGACTTAAAATTGTTCCTTGCGAAAAAGGTTTTGCCATTAAACCATTACGTAAAAAAAAACATTAAAATTATATGCGAGATAAAAAAAACAGAAAAACAAATTGAGTTCTCAGGATTCGAACTTGAACCCTCCCTCGAACAAAACATATTTGAACCAGTCGGTTATACGCGCTATGCCAACTGGCTCCTCGCTTTTGTCGCGAAAATTGTTAATCCTTTCTATTTTAGAGATATTTGGAAGGCGGGCAAAGTGACGCCGCACGTAGCGCCGCCATGCGCCACAAAATTGGTATTAATTTTGTTTGAGAGTAATTTCATTCTCAGCCCTTGGGATATTTAGCGTGATGGTATGTACCTTAAAGCGTTCTCCGCGATGTTCTCTTGAAATTGGTTTAAATCGCATCTTGATCTGTTTTGTGGTTACGGAGATTATCTCGCGCATGTGGACAGACGTTACCTTTTATATAAGTAGAGATTAACAAAGCCGGCGCTCTAAATACTGTCATACGATTATCTGAGCTTTGCGAAGAAGTAGTTTTAGGAACGACTTGTAGCTCTTTTAGGTCGCTTTACCCTACCCGAGTTGGTACCATGGCATTGGTTGGAAATATGGTTAACAAGGTAATGATTTTTTTTGCATTCTTAGGGTTCCGTGCCCAAAGGGTGCGTACGGAACATTATTAATAAACGCTGTCCGTCCGTTCGTCTATCCGTCTGTCACAAGGCTGTATCTCATGAACCGTAATAGGGGCCCCATACAAAAACGTGTTTTTAATATTGTACAATGGTTTTAATTAGATGTCGCTGTTTAGCCCTAAATTAAAGTAATTTTAATTTATAACCTGTCGTAATTTAGGAATTGAATTATTTTGATTCTTTTAGGTTTAGTTTCTTGCTATCAAATAAAATATAACAAAAACCAATTATCGCATATTAAATTTTAAAAAATAACGAACAGTGACCACAATTGATATTTCAAGGCAAAATATATAAGATATAAGAATCCGTCAGTGCCGAAACTTGTAGGCGCGATACTTAAGTGAGATGAACGTGAATGAAACTAGATGACGAAATAATCTCGTTAGGAAACTTTTGCTCCGGAGACGCACGGCGCTAAAATATCCAAAATTATTTACCAACTTCGGTAAAATTTCAAAGTATTATAACACTTATGAGCTCGAAGTGTTTCGACACTGCTTCAACTCGATCGCAACGCAAGACTTGGGTGCAAGTTCGGGTAAGCTTTCCATTACAAATAGTTTAAAGTTTTGCGGCAGTTAACGTTTCGAATCGAATTCACTTGCGCTGCGGAGTTGAAAGAAGTTTGCAAGCCAAAAAATCGTTCAAATTATTTCTCGTCAAGGAATTAAAAAAAATAAGGCCTCAAATGCTTAATTATTTTAATTGGAGACGTTTCTGAAATCTAGAATATAACCTATATATCTGATACTTCATCAAAGTAAATGATTGTTTAATAACTCTTTTTGTTATGCCTCTCAAGGCCATACAAATATTTTTCAAGTGAATTTCGCACTTGTTAGATTTATTAGGATGGATAATTCATTGTAAAAAAAAACAAATTTATTGTAAGATTATTGATATTAATACAACCCAAAGTAGCTTTGGACTGTTTGTGAACAACTTGTATGACAAGCCAACAGACGGACGGAATAACAGACGTATGAATGCTCGAGTGATTTGTTAATAAATCTTTTTGATTCTGCAATCTTTGATTTTTTAAGTTAATCAATCTTTTTGATTATGCAATCTTTGATTTTTTAAGTCAACGATATAAGAAAAATCCAACAATACATCTTTTTGACTCTGTTCGCTCTAAATCTGTAGCCTGGATGAAAATGTAGTTTTGAATAAAAAGCTCATCATTCTCTCAATGATTTTTGTTACAACTACACATAACAATATATGGGAAGCATGACAATGATAGAGCATTTAAAATAAAAGTCGTAAAAAAAATTACTTCATTTTCGTAATCAGAATCTCCCCTTTTCGGTTCTGATTACCTTGTTTAATTGATGATTAGCTTTTTCCGAATTATAAGATACACCCTCAGTTGATGATGAGATGAGCAAAGATGAGAGGAGAAATATCCTGTACCTTTCTGAATAACTTATGCATCGCTGAGCACCGAACTTAGCTTTCCAGGTTCAGTGCTAAGCGACCCACGAAAGGAGCTCAGTTTCCATCACAATAAGCGCAGTATGTAGATTATTCACACGATGTTCTAAGCACAGCGACACTGCCCCACACATCGGAACCGACCAATGACACTCCAATCAGGTTCTCATTAACGAGGTCGTGGTTTTGACATGGATACTGTTGGTCCATCGTCATTGTGACAGTGTTATCCAGTGTCACGCTTCCCGCAGGAGTTAAATTACAAACATGATTTTTGAATATAATATTTTTTATACTCAGCAGGACGTGAATAGCTAAAACCACATCTACTGCATAATACTAGCCCATCGCACCTTATGGGGACGGGGTGTCACGCCAAGATCTTCCTTGCTAAATGTAGCACGGCTACATTGAACTGGGAGGAAAAGACGTACATTTTCCATTGACGTTTCGACCGTCGTCATTCAATGCGATGGTAACAACCCGGGCGGGTTCAAACATACCATATAGTAAGTTAGGAAGGAAACGTAAATATATAGGTTGACAAAAAGTTTGGCCGCCTCTTATGATATACAAGTACACGGTAAGGAATGCATAGGGTCCACTTGACAAATAAAAAAAAATAGCAGCAAAGTAAAGGGCGAAGCGCAGACTGGTCCGAAAATTAACTGAGCAAGCTCGACAACTAGACAAAGTATAATTTGAAAGCCGGATTATCGCGTACAGCCAAATAGAAAAACTTTCTCATACTGAAAATAAATGTATTGTTCTAATTGTTATGTTTATGATATCTATGAATGCAATTTTTTTTATATAGCAGGTTTACGATAACCCTGGGAGATGTACATAGAATCCGCCGTAAAAAACAATTGTGATAAAAAAAACCAGTCTACTCAATCCGAAAAATAGTAATCATTCAAATGCTACAGACAAAGAAATTAGCTAGTAATTTCACAGTATTGTTAATGTTTCTGAAATTTATATAAAATATATCTTAAACATGTTATGATGTTTGCAACAAAGATAATTGAAGACATGCCTTTTTGTGTTGCCCCTAGTGTAGGGGCTAACAAATAAATGTAAAATTAAGAACTACTGAATATATTGCAAGGCTGGAACCGAACCAGCATAACATACCATGTGCCGGCCGATGATTTTTTATGCAACCTGACATGGGTGACTAATACCACTCAACTACCGTTATGATATTAGCCCAAAACACCACATTCCCGAAGAAATTAGTTGCCATGCCTTTATGAACACGGCTACATTGAACTGGATGAAAAAAACGGACAATATTTCATTGCCGCTCCGACCATCTTTTCATCCATTGCGACGGTACCAACACGGGCGGGCTTAAACACTCCCACCTAGTAGGGGAAGGGGAACTCCAGTTTTACATGGATCCGAACCACGGGGAAGCTCGCATTCGTGACGAAATGCACTTATCGAACTCAGAAAGAGAAAGAAAGCGGTGCATGTCGGGGCGAGGAATTGAACCCAGACCTCTGGTACGGTAGGCCAGTCCCCGCGCCACTAGGCTACGAGCCGTTCATTTATATTATATGATTATACATACATACATACGACATTCCTTGGAAATAGCGACGTATTTGCAGAGTACGAAAAAGAATATTGACTCTAGGTGCCCTTCTCCACTTGATGAAAGACGGCCAAAGCGACGCGACAACTCGTTCGGGTTTCCCTCCTGTTCAAAGTAATAGTGTTCATAGGCAGGTCCTGGCATGGCACTTTTTTCCTTCGGAAATAAGGTGTTTGCGTCACCGTTCGCCATCCATGTCCGATAATGTTCACCATGTATATCAATTAAACATAAATAAGCAATTTCGATCTTTGTTATTTAATCACGTTGCAACGGCTTAACCTTTTCCTGATCTAACAAACGGGCTATGCATGGTTGCACATAATAATCATGGAAAAATAGCCTCCCACGTCGTCACACGCAGAGCCGGGTACCACTTCGCTTTATCATAATATGATTTAGTTTTTGTTTATATTTAAGTTTGTTAATGCGAGTTTCTATGAGAGCACACGTTTGATACCTGGATACGTACGTTTCTAGGTGTGTGTGTGTGTAAGCATTTTTAATTACATCTGCATTTGTAAAATATATCTAATTTTTCATGTAATACCAGAAGTGATATAACAGTGGCAAATCATCCGGAAAAGTGTACATATAGCCAGTGCGTCTACTAAATAATGAGCGACGTTAATTGTCGGGTGTTCGTCGTTGGAGGAATTCTCTTTGTTCGGACTCTGGCGATTACCCCTCATCAATAGAGTAAAGGAGACAATCTAAATGGACAAAATAAAGCATCGCATCTGACATTCTACGTCATTAATATGCCACGATCTAGGTGGTCTTAGGCCTATTCGGTGATCTAAGGACCAATCGACAGTAAAATGTATTTTTCATGTGTGGATGGGTTTTTCATCCAGTTTATTGCAGCCGTACGCATAAAGGAAAGGCATTCCTTCGGGAATGTGGTGTGTTGGGATATCATAACGGTAGTTGTGTGCTATCCATGTCTGGTTCCATAAAAATGTTTTTCCATGTTTAACAGTTAAATGCCGTGCATTATAAAATAAGGTCGTGCATAGTAAATACAGTTCTCATTTGGTGTAATGGGCTAATAGCCCCATACACCCATACCCAGTTCCTTAAATAAGATCTACAAGTTGTCAGGACTTCCGTTACAATAGTTCGATAAAATTACTATTACAGTATGACCCATATAGTTATATTTCCTGGAAATCGGTAAAATACGAAATTATCAATCAATTTACATTGGCAGTGATTTTTGACTACAGCGTTCGTGATTTACTTTTAATGATATGTAAGTCGTTTTATAATTATTATTTATTGTAAATCTGACCAAATCATACACTACATGTAGCTACATGTAGATACAAGTAGTTAGCTTTGTAGACGTGTTGCATCCTCCTCATAACGAAGACTGTCTTTTTCTTTAAAACAGAGACAGTTTTAGAGAGCAATATACCGATTTTGTGCCGTACCCATGAATAAAGTTTGTCCCGTAGGGAAGGGCCACCTTGGGGAGACTTCCCTCGAGCTTTTGGTTGGGAAAAAAAATTGACGCCTTGAACTAGGTAAGAAAAGCGTAATTTGAAAACGAATATGAATATCTGAGCTCATAGGTACAGACTGTTGCCGTGATTTTTTTATGCAAACTTGTGGATGTCCATCGCAAATTTTAGTTAATGTTAAAACCGATTAATGGTAATCTTACCTATGACTTAATATTACGCTGAACTAACAGATATATCTTGTTAACCGTAGAATTAACTAAAGCTCTCTTTCAAAATTCCTTTCCAGAGATATATTAAATATCACTTAATTGGTTTTATCACAACTTCATGTTATTGTTTGGGCCTAATGTATTGGCTTTCATTTAAAAATAAAACAAATAATTAGAAATATTCAGTGATACGTCCGATGGATTTATTTGTCTTAAAAATCAGTATCCAATAACTATTCCTTTAAAAATTATTTTAATTACTGAAAACCTTAAACCAATTATTAAGATAAATTGTGCATGTATAATAAACAAGTAAAACTCTTAACACCAAGCATTAACGAAAGCCGGATCTACATTTTCTTAGCTATGTTGCCGAAGTCATATTTCAGTTATTATTTATAGGATCTGCTAAAATAATAATAAATCATAGTTCATATTTTTATTTAAGTTTTTTTATAGAAAACCCTTTAACGAAAGTAAATTAAATTCCGGTCGTTATTTTTTTGCCTTAAACATGAATATTGGAAATAAATAAGTTAGTTTCTGTATATTTGTTATATTTGTCTTATTTATCATCCTTGCACCCATCTTTAACATACCTTATCATTGCAAACTTAAATAGATATTTTAGGCTGCCAAATTATAGTCGGTAATTATAGGTGGTTTTATTTTACCCACCCAAAAACCTTCGGATCATAATATTTTTAAATATTTAAACTTACCAATGAATTTCCACAGGTTTTTCTATTACGTTCACCAAATTCAGATTGTTCCGATTCACAAGTTCTTCACCAAATTCAGTTCATTTCACGGATAGTTTCCAAAAGATTCGCGTCACAAAGTTATCGTTCCATTTTCGAATTTTCGGCGGGAAGCGGATACAATCCGTGCAGCGAAAGCGTCCTCTACTGGGGCCAACTGATTTCAACTGAGTCGAGGGCGGGAAAGGGGAGGAACACTGGGGTGGCAGGGGTGAAAGTAAGGTTACCATACAACGCTTCGTTGTTTAGCCCAATTAATGGATTACTTTAATCGATTTGGAGAACTTGTTCTTTTGAAGTGAATTTTTTTGGGTGCGTACAAACTGGCTTTTTTCATACAAAAATAAAATACTTTCCTTTCTACGACTTTAACTGGCAGTTCAAAGGAAAGAGTGGGAGAATCGATTATACTCTGTCTGTTAGAACATGGGAAGATTCTGGTCTAGCATGCGAGAGTCTCACGCATTTCTTTTCACATTATTTTAGCAATGAAAGGTTGAAGTTATTTGATTGTTTTCAAGTAATTATGACTTGAAAAACTTCAAATTAAATTGTATTTCTTGTATTCATGACTTGAAATAAGTTGTACGTTTTAATATTTCCGCATTGACGGGAACCGTCCACGCTCTGGCAACACATTCCAGATGAAGGCAAAAATGGACTTGCGGCGCCATCTCTGTACCCTTCATAAACGAAAGTGTCTCTGAGACCTTTCCCGCAAAAATGTTATCTTATTTAATTGTAATTTTAATTTCTGATGAGTAAATGGTAGATATTTTTTTTTAATAATGCGTTTGAGATATTTGAGATTGTTGAAATAAAGTATCGGTTTATGCAACTTTGTAGTCGTCCCTGCTCTAAGGTGGTTGTGTCGAGTTATTTAAAATAATATTATATAATATATGTAAATACTTAAAAAAAATCACATAATGTTAGGTACATTATGTGAATTTTTTTGGGGTATACTATTATGTAGTATACTGTATGTAAAATGTAGACTTACATTGTACATACAGTTATGTAGACGATAATTTATAAAAAAATATAACTAAATAGGGTAAAAATACTTTGCGCTGTCCGCTTATACATACAATTCCAATTAACGTAAAATTGCCAGTTAAAAAGGCCTAAAAACTAAAAAAAATCATACCAATCATTTTACCTGTGTCAAAATTCTTTTGAAACAAAAAAATGCTTATTAATTGCACGTAACAAAAAATAATACGAAACGAAGGCCTGAAGCGGAAAACCAAGGGCGCATTATGCCTGCCGTATTTGAATCCCATTTTTTTAAACACAGGTAGGCAATCAAAATAAAACCTTTGAAACAGATCTTATGTTTTTAATTTGGGAAAAAAGAGAAATTCCTTTTGTATTTTACGTACAGGTTATTCGTTGTATTTTTAAAATCGCTGAGTTTTTCCTGGCAATTTAAAATATTTGAGATATTTTTTTCAAAGCTTTAATGAGAACTATTTATATTATATTGCAGTTAAACTTAACTTTTTTATTCGTACAAGAAAAAAAGCTTACCAATATGGTTTGTTGATATTGCGGAAATATATGCAAGTTAAGTAATTCGATTTAATAAAGATAGGCCTCTAAAATCACAGGCTGCAAGCTTCCACCACCACTGTCCCTATTTATTTTGTAAGTACTACTTCCAATCGGTGTCTGCAAGTTTTGTTTGTTTTTGTCTATTCTACGATGAACCAGAGAAAATATAAATATACCACCTGAGGTGGGAAGATATATTTTGATATTTTTTTTGACCTGGTGACCCCATAAGCAAAAAAAAACATCAAAAAACACACACACAGATATTGACCCACTGATATCACATGTTAAAATCAAGTAAAATAATTAGTAAAACATAATTTTCAAACTACTCTTGTAAGGAGGGCATCGTTTACGTGCCCACGCGTAGTGGCATTGTCTATGGTCTAGTTTCACGAATACTACGGATACGAAGCCCATCCGATTTGTCAGCAAAGAAATGACCGATTTTCATTGAATATATAGGTCAATTTATGGTCCAGAATGCAAAATGCGTGCATTTAGTGCGTTCCATAGTGATGGAGTTATGCATCATTATGCATCTCTTTCTTTCTGAACAAATATTTCATGTGATTTTTTCATTGAGCGGGTCATTACATGTGTTAATATGTAGATAACACTGTCCCTTAATTATGCTCACCGGGTGGTAAGTATAAGAACCGACACGGGTAGTTACCATCGCATTATAAAGGAAGTTGGTCAAAAGGACAAAATTATTTCTGTGTTTGTCATCCAGTTCAGTGTAGCCAAGCTTATATAAGGGGAAGGTCCTGGCATGGCACCTAATTGCTTCGGAAATGCGGCTTGTTGAGATAATGTCATGACAGTAGGTGTGATATAGGCGGTACAATAAAATAAAGAAAATTTAGGGCAAAGTCCGTCCGAGTTGATATGGCACCGATTAGAAGATGGGCGGAGCAAAGGCAATAAAAAAACTGTCTGTATTATCCAACCGGTCCAGCGTAGCTAAAGTATAATAACGTATGTAAGTCCTTCATGCCACTTTTTTTTAATGAAAAATCGGTATGGGTGGCTTTGCCGAGGGACCAAAGGCCGAAACCACGCTCCGCTCGTCACCATATCAGCGGATTTGCGGAGTATCGCTGAGCTATCGAACTAGTTTAAATTACGTTTGAAGGCTCCCAGGCACCTATAGTATGAGTAAATAAACCCGCCGGTAGACAGTTCCATATTCTGGCAGTGCGGAAGATAAATAAGTTTGAGGAACGGTTCGTTCTCAAAAGTCTAATGTCAACCAAAAGGGAGTGCTTTGATTCTCTATCCTCATCATAAGAATATATCATGACAAATCATAGGACTCACAGTAAATAGCTGTTATATAAATTGAGCTGCTCGTAGCCTAGTGGCGCTGGGACTTGCCTAGCATACCAATGGTCTCGGTTCAAATCCTCGCTCCGTGCACCACTTTCTCTATCTTTCTGAGTTGGATAAATGAAATTCGTCACGAATGCGAGATGCTCCATGGTACGGAATCAATGTAAAACTGTAGGTCCCCTTCCCTTACTAGGTGCCATTGCATTGGATGAAAAGATGGTCGAAGCGGCAACGAAAACTTGTCACTATTTTCCATCCAGTTCAATGGGAAGGTCCTGACATGACACCTAATTCCTTCGGAAATGTGGTGTATTGGGCTAATACCACAACGGTAGTTGTGTGGTAACAGGTTACACCTTTTTGGGTAGCAACAGTATTTATAATCTTTCTGCCAGACTTATCAGGAGGCACAAATTGAATGTATTTTTTTGTAAAAAATCCTACCCTTCATATAATATACCAAATAAAATAAATATAAATAGAAACGTTCATACCATATTATAGATATTGTGGTATCACACACGCCATCCGTCCGTGGTCTAGTAAAACGAGTGTACTAAATAACAAATAACAGTAGCATGTTATCGCCGTGACATGTATTGACTGAATGAGTCCTAATAATAACTGATCGCATACGTTCATGTAACCTCATGGGTTATCTCTTAACACTTCTACTAGCCAAAACGCAAGGTACTTCAACTAAACTACACAGCTGATAGAGTGAGAAATTTCATTATTAGAATTCTTGATTGACTTTAGAAATTTGAATGATAACGGAATTCAATGAATAAATATCATTATATCTAGCGGTAATATCGATTTTTGCCGTGGATTCGATTAAAGATGTTTTCCAAATATAAACATTCACCTTATCATGAACCTATGCAATGTTTTGCAAATATTGTCCAACTATTTTGCTGCGCTTCTCAGCAAAAAAGCGATCCTAAATAAATGTTTGTCTACCGCTTCAATGGTGCCCATGGGGCATATATGAGACTGTATGCTCTCAGTGTTGCACCCACAAACTTGTGAAGTAAAACCTAGATGAAGGAGCTTATGTCATTAATAATTAAACATCATCAATAGTATGTACACATCTCACATACTCTATTACGTTGCCAATACAAGACTATCTGTGACTGGGTCGAACCGATCTTTTAGTGATGTCTTTATTGTGTCGGAGACTGTAGGTTGAAATCGGATTAATTCTTATCCGAGATTGAAAATGAAAATCTAAATCTCGAAACTCATGTAAAAGTCCTTCCTTACTTATTGGGTAATCGGATGAAAAATAGTCGAAGCGGCAATGAAAAATGTTTCATGTTTACATTCAGTTCAATGTAGCTGTGCTCATACAGGGAAGGTCCAGGCATGGCACCTTGTTCCAATAGGAATGCGGTGTTTGGACCAATATCATGATAGTTGGTGTAGACATAGGTTTGCCATACAGTCCTTTGCATGTTCAGTTATATACAAAAACCGCCATTTCGACATCATATCGAGTTAACTTTACTTCCGTACATTTTCCATGTTAACAATATTATATAGTTACGTAACTTTACGAGTCAAAGCACTATAAAATACCTTTAATAGGACTTGCCTTCTTTATACCTTTCCTAAACAGTAGAAATCTGTGTTGATATTCTTTGGTGACTCATTTACTCTGGTGGTCCAAATAACTTCTACAGACTTTTCATCAACTACATTTGAAGCATTTTAATAACATTAATATTGTAGGCACAGAAAAATAAATAAAAATACGTTAGATGTATTATGTAACGGTCAGATGTGCTTACTCGATCCTCTATGATCTTTAGCATTTTACAAGTTCATACAATAAATATCTTGGAATACCCCACTTTCCAGGAATCGATATGCAAATAGTGGTCGTAGTATGAAAATAATAAGGGAATTGTACAGGTACGTCTCTTATCTCCCTCGTCGGGTACGAGTGTAAGCTACCTGGAGCACTGTCCTTTATATTTTTGAAATGGGACTCGTCTTTTGTGTTCTGAAGGATGTTTCTCGGATCGATACTACCTTACGTTCTTGATTGCTTTTAACCGTAAGGAATTGTCTTTTTATAGTCCCTCTCGGAGAAAAACATTATTTCAACCTGTGTCATCAGATTGTGGCCTGGTTTTTTTAAGTGGGTGTGTAGGTATATGGGTAAATTTTGTTTTAATATTTTATGCTTAAGCTAGCTATACCTAAAGCTCTGCCCACAATAACGTTCGACGAAAGCCCGTCTGTTGGCCTTGCTTCTCTCTACAACGCCATTGCTACATCCTCGTATAATATAGTGAAATTCTAAGTAGATATCTTATTTATAATAAAATTAATAAAAACCCGGCCAAGTGCGAGTCAGACTCGCACACGAACGTTTTCGTAACATAGTACAAAACAAAACAAAGAAATCAGGTTTTTTGTATGGGCCTCTATAATGTTTATTAGGTATTTTTCAATTTTACTTATTTGTTGTTACATTGGCAAAATAATTACACACTCTGTGAAAAATTCAACTGCCTACCTGTTACGGTTCATGAGATACAGCGCTGTGACAGACGGAGGAACGGACGCTATTATTGAGCTTAGAGTTGTAGAGAAGTTAGAGCAAAACTCGAGAACGGCTCTACAAATCCGGCTATTTTTTTAAACATTCTTCGAAGTCCGAGGATGTTTCTTAGCTATAGTACGATTTGATAGGTGGTGCTATTGTCAAGATCGAGAACTGATCGTTGTGAATAACACGCCCGCGAAGATTTTTAACATAATACCGGGCTCCGATCCGCTGAATATCTAAAACGAGATCTGCTCGAGCGGAGCCGGGAATCTCAGGTAGTACGTTATAAAAAAATCAAGCTATACATAAATATAAACTTAATGGAAATCGCGTAAATGGTTCTCAAGTTATAAGTATTTACCGCCAATACTCATCCATCATGTAATGAAGCGTGATTATATTAGACCTATAAGTTATGAGTAGAATCGACGTATACGTTGGTAGAAACCGAATCGAAACCGGGTCAGTGGTAATCAAACCAAATTTACAGAGTCTTGTCTTGTTCGGCTTTGTTATACGATAATTTGATGAAACTCCTTTAGTAACGAGGCTGTGACAAAAACCAATTTTAGAAATATGTATAAAAATCAATGTATAGAAAGAGCTATTTCCGCTAATTAAAAAAGGGAGAGAGTGGTCCTAAGGCCTTAGAAGACTAAGGCTCAAAGTTGTATCTGTGAACCACTGCGCTCAGGGCTACGGAAATGTAATAATAAAAGTGTATTGAGATGTGATTATTTCGCGAGTACAATTTAATGCGAAAAGAATTCAGACGATGAAACCGTTTAAGAATTACAATAAGGCTTTTTGTTGCTACCTGTCAATGGATACGAATATTTCTTCCCAGTTAAAAAAATATGAATAAAAAATCCCAAAACTTCTTTCATGCAAAGCTATTATAAGTTCAAGTTTGCTATTTTTATTGTTTATTAGAAGAAAATATCAGTAAGTTAATTTGCTTTTGGAAAATATAACGGCATTGGAGCCAGCCACGGCAATTTAAACTGAGGGCCGAGTGCACGAAAGGACAAAAAATCAAAATCAACGTCAAAGTATGATCAAACACGGCACTTTGTGTGGACAGTATGGAAGGAACTCTATGCGGATCACTAAAAGTGACGTGTTTGAACATTGATTAACTCGGCCGTCTCTTCGAAGAAGACTTTTTCTACACCGCAATGTGGTGGACGAAGCATCGAAAAACGCAGAGTATCCGTCAATTTAATTATTATGTCGAACATCAGTGAAAATCTAACCAATTTTGAAATTATTTTATTGTTATACTAGCTGAGGTTCCCGGCTCCGCTCGGGCCGATTTAGTTTTGGACATTCACCCGAACGGAGTCCGGCAAAATGTTGGAGACAAATTTGACCGGGCTCCGCTCCGCTTCACGGGCGTATTATTCAAACGTTTAGTTCTGAATCCCCAGCTATAGCTTCCACTAAAAATCATCCTAGAAGAAAAATGCCAAATTAGTCTAACGGTTCTCAAGTTCTGAGCTTAGAAACACATTTCGTCATTTTCACCTGCGCGGGCGAGTTATTCACACGGTCAGTTCTGGACCTCGACAACAGCGCCATCTTTCGGGTCCAACTATAGCTAAGAACATAGATAAAAAGTAAGGAGATATGCCATCTAGCGCACTTACTGTGAAACCCGCTGTCTCCAATTTTCAAAAACTACCAACTCTCCACATGCAAACATAGTCGCTGACGTATTATTGGAGGGGTTTTGTGGGTGAGAACTGACTTGACAAACGCAATGTTAGAGCACATTCGTGCGCGGTAGCGATTTTTCGAATGTGTGGCATATGACGCGCTGCCGTATTCCCATACAATTATATGGTCACTTTGACCATACCGCGGCCACGCGACATTGAGCGCATGTCCCTTTTCCTTCCTTTCTCTTCAGTGGTTAGGAACCATCCTCAAATATCAACGAACTTTTGAAAAAAAAAGCCCAGCCTGCGCTTAACAATATATTTAGCCATTATTTTTAGTGTTACATGCCTAAAGGTTGCCAACGGAACCCTATTACTAAGCCTCTGCTGTCCGTCCGACTGTCACAGGGCTCTATCTCATGAACCATTATAGGTACGCAGCTCAAATGTTCACAGAGTATGTATTTATTTTGCCGCTATAACAACAAATAGGTAAAATTAAAAACATAGAATTATTACAGGGGGGGCTCAAACAAAAAAAAAGTTTTTTTTGTCTTTTATCATGTCCCTTCGTGTGCGAGTCCGACTCACACTTGGCCGGTTTTTTGTATTTATATAATAATCCAAACTAACATTACAAATGAGAAAGTAACTCAATCTGTCTGTCTGTTACGTTTTTACACCAAAACCGCTGAACCGATTTTGAAGAAATTTGGTATAGAGAGAGAGAGCCTGCACCATGGTAAAGAACATCCCTTTTGCAAAAAAACTTATAAATTTTGTAATGGTATTTCTGTTTGTATAAGTAGGCATAACATTATTTTGGTGCACCACAACATTGTACAGGGCAAAGGTAGAGGGCAGGCCGGAGGAGTACTATTCTTTTACGACTCGAGGCACTAAGCAGACCGCGTAACAGGTAGGCCCTTTCCTCGAGAGCCTTTACACAATGCTGCATTCATAGACATAAAAGAATACAAGCTTTTATCATTTCAATAACGTTATTATAGATTACACGATTTATGAATGGGCATTATGATAGATAAAATTACCTTAAACTATAAAAAATATAAACAAAACAATACGTATCCGCATAGATTGAATATGAAGGCTTTCGGGTTCGTACCATCGCATTGAATGAACGATGTTCGAAGCGGTAATGAAAATTGTCCGTGTTTTCCATCAGTTCAATATAGCTGAGCAACATAAGGAAGGTCTTGGCATGGCACCTAGTTCCCATGTGGTGTGTTAGGCTGACATTGGAAGCTAGGTTCAGTTTTAGCCATCCATGTCTTGATACATAAAAAAAATTGAGAATAGCTGAGGTCATACAACGTACTAAACTCGCCGAAAACTGCTGGCATCATTTGTATATCTACGCAATGGATTGACGCTTTGGAGGCTGGTGTAAAGATGGAAATACTACAAATACCGGCTCACTCAAATAACACTACTTATTTATTAATTTATTTAGGATAAAAAACAAATAGAAATGCAGAAAACATAAATATTAACTTCTTAGAGTAACAATGAATCTCCCTCCACTACATTACTCTCGGGAACATAAAATAATATAGATGCTCTTGATGCTACACAAGGGAAAACAAATTAACTTAAACAGAAACATGTTTATAACAGCAAAACAGAACGAGTAAAGTCATAGCAAAATGTATGAGCGAATATTTAGAAGAAATGGACCAAATAGAAATAAACATCTAAGAAGAAAGAAAAGCTTCGACAATAACATTATGTTAAACACTTGTTCCTTTTCCCTGGAGGGACCTAGTCGGGAATAAGTCGGACTGCCAAATATGCTGGAGACACTAAAAGATTGGATGAAGAAAATTAGATTCCTCCCGGCGACGTTTCTTGTTTTTTTTTTTGAGAATTAAAGTTTTGACTTATTGAGAAAAATAAATGTATGAAGTTGATTAAAATAGAATTGTTGAATTGTCTATAAATGCGGCCCGTCGGGATAGCTTTGTTTTATTACGTCCATGAGATCGCTCCCGTGAGTATTTAGAGGAATGTAGCCGACTGAATTTATGGTCGTACTTTATTTTTATGACGCATCTTCTGAATAAATCGTCTGGTTGTCCAAACTGTGGCCCTCTGTCGGCAGAATCTGGACAGAGGTCAACAATAAAGGCATCAACGTTCGTTCCTATTCAACAATAACCATAGAAGCAGAACGCGCTCATACTTGGTATCCGCCGATCGCGTTCATGTTGATAAGGATGTTAGCGAAACAATATTTAATTATTTTTAAAAATGATAATATGTTAATAATATTGTGGACGGCCAGCCTCCACACTCAAAACATGATATATAAATACAACAAAGTAGCATCCTATAGGCATATGAAAGTTGCGTCGCGATGCCGCTTAGCGACAAGTAAAAATAATACTTTTGTTTTACGCACATCTGACTAAACATAAAATCAAGGTCATCGCAGGCTGAGGGGCGACGGGGGGGTCTGAGGTATGACCCTGAGCGACTGCGCAGGTACAACGTTCGAAAGTACTCGAATAATGCTCTGCTTAGCGACAGGTAAATAATAATAAAATAATAAGAACACGACTCACGCGCCCAAGGCCAACGCCGGGCGAGGGGTGGAGAGCGGGTACAGAGGGGAGCCGGGAGGAAAGATGAGCGGGGGAGAGGGGAGAGTGCGCATGACCACTCGAAAAATGGCGGGATTCCAAGGGAGGGGCGAGGGGGATCAGAGCCTAGAACAGAAAAGGCGCGCGCGTCCCTCGTCAGTCGGTGGCGAGCGAGTCTCTGGGGCAGTATGCCTCTATTCAGGGCTTACGGCACGTAGGTTGAATACGCGGAAGTGTTTTACTAAGGAATTTGCACCTGCAAAGTCTTTTCCCTCGTTTAGATTTTATTTGGTGACATTGAAACGAGTTATTGAGTTTGAGAAAGTAGCAAAAGTGCAAATTTAGGAACGAGATGAGTTAGCTAAATAATCTATGTTTTCTTGCAGAGTAGGTAGATTTGCAAACAGCTTTTGTTAAAATAGAGTGAAAGAATGGACGGCACTGGACCTTGGTAAGTCTGTACATATTGTTGGGGACCACAAGCGGTAGCAAACTGCGATGAGGAGCCTCGTGTGGGTGAGCCGACGACATATGTATTGATTGTATATCGAAGTTCGCGCGGCCTGTTAGATGTGCAAGCGCATTGGATGAAGGATTAGATATGCGGGTGTACTGCATTTTGAATTACGAATTGTATGAAGAGAGACTTTATAAAGTTCAAGGTAAGATTTTACGTGGAATAAAATCTCTGGTTATAGTGGGGGGGGGAGGATTATTTTGTGCTCAGATATTTTGTAATATATTCAGGAAAGACCTCGCGTGTGAAATGATGGTTCGTCGACTCGGACGAGGGTACAGGATGTGGTTTTACATGGAATAAAATCTTGTACTACAGGAGGAGGGTTTTCTGTGTTCGAATAATTTGTACAGTATTCGAGGAGGGGGCTTCACGTGGGTATTAAAGGTCCGATGGCTCGGATGAGGGTTACAGGCTGTGGTTTTACGTGGAACAAAATTTCGCCTCACAGGAGGATGGGTTTCTGTCTTTGATTTATATGGACTATATTTAGGAAGGGCTTAGGAGTGTTTGGGTGTGAGTGAAATGAGGGAGTGCGTCAGCGCACGCTGAACCAGAAAGATATTAAATTCCTAGGATCAGTGTTGAATAGTAGGACCTGGAGTCTATAGTGGGGGCGACGGAACAGTCACGTACACCGGTTCGCTTTTTCTAGATAAAATCTATCTAGCTAGCTACAAAAGAATAAAACGATATTTCTTCACAGAAATGTTAAGGCGATGGATGTTGAGTTGTGGGAAGCATGTCTAATCCACATATTTGTGCACGCTATGTGGATTTTTGTTTGCAGTGCAGCCAGAAAACGAGGCATTACGGGACATTCGGTCGGGTCTGGGATCTCTATGAGGTTCCATGCCAGATTGATTGTACCTTAAACGTAAATGTAGCATCACTAACGAACATTCCGAGAAGCTGCGGATCCTGAATTTGAGCCTCAAGTTAGATTGGGCGGTACCCCTTTATACTGAAAGGAGCCGGAACCCATTAAGACTTTCATACTCAGTCAAACTCTAGAGAACCATGAAAGAAAAATATAGTATTGACATTATCGCACAAAACTACACTACGATAATACAATACATACCAAAAAAATCTCTCTGAACATAAATGACACTATGACACCGTAATTTAAATTTTTGGCATTTGGACCTAGGAGTCATGTTCCAATATTAAATTTCACCTCGCTTGAGAGGAAGGCGGAGGCCATACCCTGGTTCGCTGACAACCGGCGACCAGGTTGACTATTTTAATAAATACAAAATCGGAAGGCATATCCATTTTGGATTGACCTCAGTGTACATTTCGCAGGCAACTTTCTGTTTCCCTGCTTAAATTAATCGACAACCTTGAGGGTTTGTCATGACTGCGGATAACCGCTTATCTTGAACTGCTGTTTCTATCAGCTCTTCTGAAAGCCTTTATTGGCTTTACCACGATCTGCCAAGTGCCGGAACCGTGAAAATGTGGAGACACTCTCATGACCTACCCTGAGTCCAGGAAAGGCTTGGCAACGTGTGTGGGTGATGTCACCTGTCGCAAAAATCTTTGATGTGGCTACGCTTTGGTGCATCCGAGGCAGTCCACGAAACTACCCTTAAGTCCATGCATTAGTAATGGCAGATGGGAAGGTCTGAGGTATGTCCTACATTCATGTGGGCTGGTACAAGACAGATTCGTAACTATGGTCACCCGCCGTAGTTTTCCGTCACCGTTTGATCGGCTGACAAAACGAACATTCTTGTGATACCTAATGTGTCGTACTTGACGTCGTCAGTGGACACTCAAAATATATAGTGGTCATGTTGTAAATCCAATACCCCAATTGGTATATAATGAACCACATAAACTCATATTTCCCTACACGGGAATTGAGCCTTGGTGTTCAGAGGCCATATTCAGGATGGTTGGCCGCCGCTTTTTGAAGCAGAGGTCGCATATACAGCCTGAAGGCAGGAAGGCGATCATGTGGGGACGCGGGATAACAGTGCCATGGATGGACCTTGGACTGTGAGGGGCGTCACCATTACCCCATGGGGTAAAAATTTTTTGAAGTTCTGGGCATGCTAAAATGCTCTATTCCAATCAATTCAGATTTGTGTTTGTATGTGAGAGCGCGTGTATGAGAGAGAGAGAGATTATGTATCAGGTTAGGATAGGGAGAAAGGAACCGATTAGAAGAACCGAAAGAGACAGACAGCTAGGTACAGGGGGAGGGCATAGCACCAATGAGGATTTGACAACAATATTCAGGAGAACACATGTTACCTAAGCAAGTAATGTAGTCAAATAACTAGATTTAACGTGAGCAAATCAGGAAACAGTAAATGGGAATATATTAGACGAATGGTTATGTAATGTAAATAATGAAAGCATATAGGACGATCACGAGCCAATGGGGAGAACAAATGGGACGAGTGGATACATGGTAAATAGGTAATTAATGTAGGATGTATCCAAGGGAAATATAAGGTACATAACTTAGGTTAGATATGTATAAGCTAATGTAGGCTAGGAGTCTATTTAAGGGGGGGTCTGGAGGTTCACAATATGTTAGAATTAGGTTAAAAAAAAGTATTACACGTGGCATAACAATTATCGAAATAACTTCATTATTTCATAAGCTTCCAGAAAAGGTACAAATGTTGTCCACTTTAAAGGGTTCGAAAAATTATAGGGTTTAAAAATCAATTTTGTTTAATGGGGGCCCATACAAAACAATTTTTGGTGTTAAATCTTGTACGATTGTACGGAACACTTCATGTGCGAATTCGACTCGCACTTGGCCGGTTTT
Organism: Incurvaria masculella; assembly: GCA_946894095.1. NCBI lineage: Eukaryota > Metazoa > Arthropoda > Insecta > Lepidoptera > Incurvariidae > Incurvaria > Incurvaria masculella. The sequence goes on from OX335643.1 coordinate 13,115,163, forward strand.
TTTTTCAAAAGTTTAGATTGAGTTGTTTTCGAAGAGTAGCATTTATTTTTCGTAGTGTAATCTACTTTGAGGGTACGCGTCTTAACTTAGTTAAATATGTTACTGAAAATTTAAATAGTTTTTTTAAATGTGTCATATATGTTTTCTCTTACTGGTATCCTTACTGTTTAAAAACTGATTCTCGCTTGGTATTTTTTCCATTCTTACTTACGTTTTATGTTCAGTGAAACGGTACATTCCAATCTGTTAAAATTTGGTACTAAAACTCTAGAAACTGCACGGTAGCAGGCCTGATTAACTCGCCGATCGCGTTCATGTTGATAAGGATGTTAGCGAAACAATATTTAATTATTTTTAAAAATGATAATATGTTAATAATATGTTAGAATTAGGTTAAAAAAAAGTATTACACGTGGCATAACAATTATCGAAATAACTTCATTATTTCATAAGCTTCCAGAAAAGGTACAAATGTTGTCCACTTTAAAGGGTTCGAAAAATTATAGGGTTTAAAAATCAATTTTGTTTAATGGGGGCCCATACAAAACAATTTTTGGTGTTAAATCTTGTACGATTGTACGGAACACTTCATGTGCGAATTCGACTCGCACTTGGCCGGTTTTTTTTTCAAAAGTTTAGATTGAGTTGTTTTCGAAGAGTAGCATTTATTTTTCGTAGTGTAATCTACTTTGAGGGTACGCGTCTTAACTTAGTTAAATATGTTACTGAAAATTTAAATAGTTTTTTTAAATGTGTCATATATGTTTTCTCTTACTGGTATCCTTACTGTTTAAAAACTGATTCTCGCTTGGTATTTTTTCCATTCTTACTTACGTTTTATGTTCAGTGAAACGGTACATTCCAATCTGTTAAAATTTGGTACTAAAACTCTAGAAACTGCACGGTAGCAGGCCTGATTAACTTCTTGCAAAAACAACGTAACTATATGAAAAGTGTAAAGCATTACAAAATTTTCTTCACATCTGTGATGGTTATTATAAATTACTTTCGGCATTTCTTTGTAAAACCCAAAACCCATACGTATTTGACACATCTCCTATCTATTCCATTTTTAACGTTCTTTGCGCCCGTAATGGTTTGCTTGCTGGCTCAAGCACCATTTCCCTTATTCTCTGCTTCGAGTGCGCAGCCAGTGTTAGTCAATCTCAATTTCTCTACCTTTAACCCCGTACGTCCTTACTAAATTAATATAATAGGAATTGATAATATCGACAGATTTGTTTGTGCGGGATAGTACGCACACAAGTAGACATAAGTAGGTCGAATGGGTATTCAACATTTTATTTCATCAAGTGTACGTGGAATTCTGTCATAAAAATATATTTAAAATAATAATACAGGTTAACCTTAATTGCTGTCGCGGCGAGCCAATGTCTTGGCGATTTTCTTAATAAGTTAAAAACGTAATTTTCCGGTAAGAAAGATTAGTAAAAAATGTGTTGAGGATTACTTATACATATTTCTTATCATCCCTCAAAGACTCGAATAAGTTGCTTTGAGTGATAAGTGTTTCCTCTTTTTAATTTTGCCAGCATAACAATCATTTGGTAATTAATGAATGAATGAATCAACCAAAATATATGGGGGGGGTTGACATTTTTGGTTACAGATTTTCATAAAATGTTTAGGTATACAAATCATATCATTCTGTATACTTAAATGCTAAAGGAAGATGGGCGCTGTATATTAAAATAAGAAACGTATTAGTAAAAACTTATTTTAGAATGTGTAAACCATTTACAAAAATGCCGCGTTGAATATGCTATAGGATTTAAAAGGATGTTTATGTCCATTTTTATGTATGGTCAGAGATTTATGTAAAAAATCTTTTAAAGTTAAGGTTAAGAAGTTGCTACTATTGCAAGGCTTACTATTGTATTAAAGATGCCCTAGCTGATAAATTAAAATTTCTTGAGATTTTGAATGCCTGGGTACAAAAAGTATCTTATTATTATTACTTTTTTGACAATTTTTTTTTTCAAATTTTTGACACCCGATAAATTTTGTATCGTTATTACTTCTATGATAAGTACTACGTGTAGGATGAAATTACTAACCAACCATTTTTGATTTGATACAATTTCGTATCAATAATAACGAGGGCTTTGTACACCCGAATTTTAGTAAAGTATTATTTTTTTATCGGTATTGGTCAAAATCTCATAAGGCAATCTTATTCTTACTTTATTAATAAGGCTGCTCTCAAACCATTATACTCTTAATTTTCTGTAGGTGGTAGCGTTTAAAGGGATATGTAACTATGTGATCAGCTCACTATAGTAGTTAATGACAAAACTAATAGTATTAAAACAAAACGTGCAAGTATTTCACAATGTATTGTTGCCACTGGGAGCAGTGCATCGATTTGAGGTCCTTACTTACGGTGACTCTTCGTTCGGGTTATCTCTTTCCCTAAAATATGGTCTTGAGATGTGATGGCTGTGCCCGGCGTGATGCTTGTGACCGGGTGCTGTTTGTTGGGACTGTCCTGCTCCAATTGGCAACAGGTTAGTTAGCGGGGATAGTCTTTGCAAATAAAATGATACTTGTCATGAGTCATGCGGCATGAATTTTGAACTTTCGTGAATTCATGTTAATTTAGTGTTTTAACTACATTTTGTCATTTTTTTATTTTTATTTATTTAATAAGGTAAACCAACAGCGTATATACAAATAAATTTAGAAAAAGCTTATGTCTATGAGTAACGCCAATAATAGGTTTACACGAAGTATCCATGAGCGTGTTTGAGATAATATCTTAATAAGTAAAAATCACATATAAAAGGGTGCATGTATATGTAAGATGTAGGTGATATTTGCCAGTGTATACTGTAGTGCAGTGTAAGTGAATGAAAGAGTTGAGGTTGTGTAGTGTGTGTGATGTGTAAAATACCTAATATGTTAAAAAAAATGTTAAAAAAATGACAAACAGTTTTGTAAATTTAGACTAAGTGGCCATTGAAAAAAAAAACAGGGGAAATTCGTGCCAGTTCTTCTTCACTGTGTTTTGTTTTGCTGAACTGGCCAATGTTAAAATATGTATGACAAATCCGAGTGCAGTGTTCTTACTATCTATGGATGATGAATATACAATACAATAGATGGGCTTAGAATGTAAAGACATATAGAGTCAACTGACGGATGAGACCAAAATCAATCATTACAAAATGTAATAAAAAAAATATTTTTTACTCAAAAAAACCTAAATCGCTGTGAAGCTACAAAATAATTATCTGAAATTATGTTTTTAATTTTACTTTGAAATATTAAGGAAAAGTTAAGAAATTTGATCATAAAAGAATCAGTTGGTCACCCCTTATTTATCATCAAAAAGGGTTTTTGTTTGGGTTTTTAACTCCCGTTCACTAAAAAAATTATAAATGCACAGGTTACCTGCTTTCTTTAAGGAAAACAACACTAAAACAACAACAAAAAAAACCAAACAACTATTTCAGAAGTTGTCTCATCGGGCAGATGTGTTCCATCTCCCTCTAACTTGCGGTAGTGGTACTTGAGTTGACGTCTCACTTCCACACTTTGTTCGTCTTGTAAACACAGCGCGCTATGCTAGGCCTATGGTTTTATCCTTATTTCCAAGACTGTACAGAAATAACCAAACAAGACCCATCTAATATTAACTCAGTCCCTACTACTAAGTTAATAATATTTTCTGTTATGCAATACGGCATTCCCACTGCAATTAAAAATACGTACGAATATAAAAGGTCTTACTGCGTTTTAGCATCGCATTACCACTAATACTACGCAAACAGAAATAAAAATCTCCCCTACTAATAAAAACCCATTCATCCAGTTATGATAAAATATGATAATACATAATTATGAATAGACCAGACTCTTATGCTCGGCTTATTATGTCATATTAACTTAATATGACAGCTCTCGATCGAATGCTATTGTGTTAATATATCCCTTCACCGTGGGGTGAATTCAGACAATAAAAGATGGCACTTTCATGTAGGGTCCTACTTGTATTTGGTACTAAAAAGAAAAGAGTAACGCTTGTGTTTACCAATATTTTAGTAAGTGTGCTTGCTTGTAGACTTTCATATTCGAAGACGATGTAAAACAATTATACTTACTTTGAAGAAATGCTATGTGCATTGTAATTCGATTGTGAAAATTTATAGAAAATATTTAGTGGTGATATTTTCAAATAAAATTCCTGTTTGCATGTGTTCGTAATTTTGCCCCTCCTTAGCGACTTAAAGACTTTTGGGTTCCCTGGATGGTTGGACCTGGTAGGAAACGCTGTTGACGAGTTCCAGGTTTTTGTAACTGACCAATTTCGCCCTTATAGGTTTCTTATCACATTTTACCGGGCTCCGCACGGGAGAATTTCGAAAATCAAATTGTCCAGAGCGGAGCCGGAAACATCAGCTAGTTCATCCATTCAGAGAGAACTATCTTTTACACCGGAGAATACTTGTAATACTATATATATTATTGTCTAAACAACTTTTTTGGTTAGGTGATTTATATTTCTAATCATTTTTGGACTGAGGATTGCTGTTGTTTAGATTGCTGTGTCTTTTGTTCTTGTTTAAACTCTTTTGCCTTAGACTGTTCTACCGCGAATTTTTTTGCAGTACCATTTAGATCTAAGTATGTATTTCACTACTGTGGACTAAAAACCAGTAAAGTTTCTTTGCGAAATATTGTTAACTGGTTGATCGTTTTCGCGGATCTACTTTTCAGTCTCTTAGTGTAGTTTCTTTATATATAATAATAATAAGCCTTTATTACTGTCACTAAAATAACATTCATAATCTAACATTATACCTAATTCTACTAAACATTTTAACTTTCTTCTTAACTAACTATATATATCGACAACCGGTTTTTCTTTTACAGCTTGTCCTTCGACAAAGGCCTCCTCTAAAGCTTTCCATTTTGTCCTGTCATTTGCAGTGCGTGTCCATTCTGGGCCAGCTATCTTTTTAATGGCGTCTTCCCAATATTTAGTTTGTCTACCTTGGCTTCTTTTACCATCACGCGGGTACGATTCCGTTACTAGTCTCGTCCACTTTTCTTTTCCTTCCCTTAGCATGTGTCCAGTCCATTTCCATTTTAGGCGTTTGCATATGGTGTATATATTTTTAAATTTAGTTTTATTCTTTATATTTAGTAGTCTCACCTTGTCTCTTTTTTGACCCCTATTACGCTTCTTTCCATTCCATTTTGGCATACTTGCATTTTTTTGAGTTGTTGTTCAGTAAGTGCCCATGTTTGGCATCCATAGGATAAACACGGGAGGATACATGTGTTATATGCTTTCCTTTTTTCTTTGATAGGCTTATCTTTGTTCTTCATGACCTTTCTCAGTGACCAAAATCGTTTCCAGCTGTTTGCTATCCTTCTATCTATTTATTTTTGTCTTCTGTAGATATTAGTTGACCCAAATATAAGTATTTCTTGACATACTCTATTATTAATGTATGCGTCCACCATTGATTATAATGTATTTTTTAGTCGGGTTAGTCATTACCTTCGTTTTCGATGTGTTCATTGATAGTCCTACCTTGGCGCTTTCGTCTAATAGTTGTTGTAGCATGTCTTGCAAATTATCTGCGTTCTCTGAAAACAGGATAATATCGTCTGCGAAGCGTAGATGGTTAAGTTTTTCACCGTTAATGCTGAAACCATTTCTTTCCCATTGTATATTTCTACAAATCATTTCAAGAACCGCAGAGAATAGCTTCGGTGAAATGGGGTCACCTTGTCTGACACATCTTTCGATAGGAAATTCTTCTCCCGTTCTTTCCAGCTTGACTTGGGCCGTACTCTTTGAGTAGATGATGCTTGGCCTCAACTCCCTGACTCTCTAGTGCTCTCCAGATGCTATCGTGTCACAATGCTTTGTTAAAATCCACGATCGCTAAACTTTGTTGTATTCGTAACTTTGGAGTAAAATTTTTTTCGACGATGGACATTCTTTATATATGATATAATAAACGAAATTAAATTAAATAAAGGAATGAAAGAAGAACAGTCATATCTTTAAATCAAATGAAAACATGTCGATTCATACATGTTCGATATAAGTACAACAATTTGTAAAGATTGTGATAATTCTCGAAACCAACTGTTTACATAAAACAATCAATGTACATCTCAAAATTTAGAACAAGACTTATTAAATCTCGCATCCGAAACTTAATAAATGTTTTCGATTACAATGATCGAAGGCGCCTCGAGAGGAATCAACGCGGATTTCCCTAAAATAATTGATTACATCGCGCGGAGGCAGTTCATAACTCCGGCTCGGCCGCCATATATTTTAGCGAACTTTCCAATTTACACAGGCCCACCGTAAATCTAAGGAGCTTTGCCGGAAAATTTAAAATATTACCGCGGGACCGAGCCAGAAAATGTGCTGTTCGAGGCTGCACCCGCTATTATGGGATTTGAGTTATGACGAGCTCAAGGAGGAATAAGGTGCCCTCAAAGAGGTCGCGTCAACAAAACTGACGTGGAATTATGGGAAGGCAGAGGTGTGAGTTGGGTGGGAATGGACCGATGGGAAATCGTTCGGTTAGATTTGATACTTCAATCATGGGTGAATATTGCTTAGGATTTATTCGATGACTGCTATATTGGAAGCGACTCTTTGGTATGGTAGTCTTCTACCACGAATGTAGAATAAATGCAGTTGAAATGCGTTCCGGAATGTATGCGGATTTGATCTAACAGATAAATTTGCGTCAAATTACTGCATTAAAGAATTAATTGAAACATTATTTTGTGAAAAGAATCGAAAAACCGGCCAAGTGCGAGTCGGACTAGCACACGAAGGGTTCCGTACCATCGCACAAGATTTACCAAAAACAAAACACGTTTTTTGTATGGGGCCCCCCTTTAACTATTATTATTTTATAATGTTACCTATTTGTTGTTATAGCGGCAAAATAAATACATAATCTGTGAAAATTTCAGCTTCCTACCTGTTACGGTTAATGAGATACAGCCCTGTGACAGACGGACGGACGGGCGGACGGACGTATGGAGAGCGGAGGCTTAGTAATAGAGTTCCGTTTTCACCCTTTGGGTACGGAACCCTAAAAAGGAGTGCTGAGAGGTTCCGATATATGGAACGAATGGGTGACGAAAGATGACGAAACAGTCACATAATTACATATTTACTTCAAGTAAAAGTGTATTTAAAATTGCAATAAAAAAACAAATAATACTTAATAGACTAAAAGATACATTAGCAAAATTTCAATAACTTAATTTTTATCTTATGCTATGTGTCTCTAAACTTGTAACCTTTTACACAAACACACCCTCACACATACCCTCACACACCCTCTCACACCCTCCCTCACAAAATCGAAATATAATTATACTGAAAACGAAACAACACACAGCACACGTCAACATGGCACACACATTTATCTTTTTATAAGTAGTGGTACCCTGTAATTGGCTTTAATTTCTGTATTTAGTATTTAACGATCAATTGTTTAGTTTTTAAGCTGTTGGTGTACCTAAATAAATAAAATAAAATAAAAATAAAAAATAAATAAAATAATATACAGAGCAGATGCGAGCGGAAATGTCATGCCCGGGCGACCTATCACAAAGTAATAATAATAAAAATAATAATATTCTTTATTGCTTCCAAACATATGGTACATACAAGGGCGGACTTATTGCCTCATGTAATATCTTCCAATCAACCCGATAATGGGACAAAAATATACAGGTAGCAACAAGAAAAGTAACCTAAGAATAGATGTTGTTCACTATTTATTAAAATTAAAAAGTTACCGACCAAATTAATAACTATGCACATAAATACCGCGTCCAAACCGATTTAATACACATACATAATAAGAGCATGTATGAAAATATGTATATCTGTAGATGAATTGAAATAGGTGTGATCTGATCATATTGTATCGCGCTCTATCATCTTTGCCTACCCCTCCGGGAAAGTTCGTGAAGGCATGTATATACATGTGTTCCATTGGTAAATTTTTGGTGAATCAATTCGGGTTTGAGTCCTGAAGGCTTGACTTGAAACTCGTTGGCGCTATAAAAAGAAATAGAACAGCATAGATTTAAAAATAATAAAAATCAAACATACAAAAAACTTGATTGTTTTGTGTTAAGTATTCTACGATGGTACGGAACCTTTCGTGTGCGAGTCCTACTCGCATTTGGCGGGTTTTTTTTTTTGTAAAACCATTGTTTTTCTTGCTGTTTTCTTAACTGTGCGAAAATTGTGTTTCTCGTTCTAGTATTTTTTCATCCTTACTTATGTTTTATATTCAGTGAAAAGGCAATGACGAAATTTTTAAAATCACTATACCTCTAGTAGCTGGTAAGGCGCTCACTTGATTTATAGTTAGCCGTAATGTTTAAAACGATCTGATCCCTCACAAGTGTTATTCACACCAATCGGTACTGTTCAATCGCTTAAAATAACTGTTCAGTATTAACTGTTTTGCCTCATTCATAGATACTAATCGTAATACATTAAAATTAATGAAAACTACTTTAAAATAAATGACTAGAAAAAGTTGGATTTTCTTTTTCAGTGAAATGCGGTGTTAGGCTAATATTATTATGGTGGGCATAGTTATTAGTTATTCATGTTCAGTTATATTTACAAATAGATTTATTGTCGAATATTCGAAAACTTCGTAGAAAAAGCAATGCGGGGTGCATTGCGGGACGGGACGAATGAAGCATGCCACTATTATTAGATCCGAAACGAACAGTCGAGTCAGCTTTAATCTCACATTCACCATCTCCACAGGCCCTCCATCGGCTCCATCAAAGTTCGGATCGTTATTTCAAGATTTGTTCTCAATTCCGAAAGTTCTTTTTCTCGCACAATGAGGTGCGTCCATGCGCACAACTGCTCGTTCCCGTGGGCACGTCCCAGTCGGCTCGCCCGTCCAACCCCAAACTTTCTGGTTCAGTGGCTCCGTTCCTTTGTAACATTAGAGCGTTAGTTTAATATAACAATATCCGCTGACTTTAATCTGCTAAAATAATATTGTATTGCTTTTATTAAGGATCACTCATTCTTTGTGTTTTTGTGCGTTCGTGGAAAGTTTGTGATTTTGGGTAATTCTCCTGTGCAGCAAAGTTCGGAGCGGCAATGAAAATTTTCCGTATTTTACATTGAAATTGTGCACTACAAGCGAGGTATGGCATGGAACCTAGTTTCCGTTTGTTGGGCTAATATCATAAGAGTAGGTATGGTCCTTAAGATATCATTTTGAATGATTAGTTTTATAGGAACTTTTATGCACAAGGGTATGCAGGTTTGGGATCAATTTTTATAAAAAGATTTCGAAGCGGGACATTACTGTCAATTATTCTTTATGAATTTTAAATTGTTTTGTTTTACGTTTTCGGAACTTTGGGAGGTCATAAATTATTATTTTATCATCAAATGATATTTTTTCTAGGCAAGGATACATCGTAAAATCCAATTCATTTTATTAAATGTTGATGAATGATTAACAAAATTTACAAGGGTTTCATTTCATGGCGGAGTAGGACTACAGCTGCGTTTTTTTATCAGCTATTTTCAAATCGTACTTTTTAAAGGTAATTCAAGAATATATATGAACAATGAATGTAAAGAGTTTTGTTCTTAAGGCAAAATCAAATAAAGTTATAATAATATAATAGGTTATAATGACAGATCACGTACTTACGTACATACATTGGGTGCTGTGTGCCCACCCCGAAAAAGCTGGTGATTGATAGCACAGAACGCCATTGCTCGTGTATCATCGCTGAATATTGACAAGGCTTCGTTTACGTAGTCAATGTTTGTTGACTTTGTGACAATTTACCAAATTTAAATCTGAAAAATGTGTTAAATGTTTCCATTGAGAACAATAAAATAATAAAAAGATAAAGTATAGGCAAAGAGTTGTTAACTGATTTCTTGTAGACCAGCTTTACTTATAATTGAGCATTTCCATTTTTTGTGGTCATTAATTCACTGGAAAGTGTCATAAAAAATGCCTTACTTACCTACTTAAGACATATTATTACATATTACTACATATTATTATTATTATTATTACATATAAGAATATATTATTTCGAGCAACATGTATGGAATATATTTTGCTAAAGATTACTGGCCGCATTAAGAGGATAATGAGATGATCTACTCAAGTTCCATACAATGGTTCGTGCCTGTTTCATCAGTCAAATTAAGAAAACCAAATTCTGAAATATCGCACATTTAATAAATCACCTGAGAGCCACGGCTGCATTTTTTTTTCTTGGTAACTTAACTTATATCTATAATTTACGCCTTTTTTTATTTGTATGAGAATTTTTAGAAGCGTATATCACGGATATTAGTTAATTTATCGAAAAAACAACAACGTACACACGTATCACTTAGTTAGTTTATTTAATGTTCAAAATAACAGAAAAATATTTCTTAATTTGACTGAGGAAACAGGCACGTACCATTTTATGTAGCTTGATCACATATTTATCCTCTTAACACGTAATGCAATCGCATGGGATGGAAAATGGTCGAAACGGCCATTAAAATAGTCCGTTTTCCCGATTAATGTATGTAGCCGTGCTAATATCAATTAAAGATCATGGCATGGCACCTTATTATTGCGGTTCATCCATTTCCAGTCACATAAAAAAACTCTGCTTTACTTTACTTTTATAATGTTTTTATGTGAAATAGCAAGAAGTGCAAAGTTCGATTCGGTGGACATTACCCAATGCCAATTTTAATATCGTGTACCTACAAGACCAACAAAGTGCAGGAGTGAGACATCAACTTAATTAGCACTACCGCGAGTTAGAGGGAGATGGAACATATCTGCCCGATGCGACACATTTTCAAATCGTTATCAATACGTAGGAGTTACGCTCATGGAATCTAAAATCCTATTTTCTGAAATGTTTATGATTTCTCTAGTTTTCCTTAAAGAAATATGGTAACCCGTGCATTTATACATTGATAAGAGAACGGTAGTAAAAAACCTGGATAAAAACCCTTTTTTATCGTAAATTTTATCGTAAAGGGTTCACCCACTAATTCTTTGTCCATCAAATGTTTTAACTCTTCCTCAATATTTCAAAGTGAAAATTTAAAACAAAGCTTCAGTCCATTAAGGGCCTGGTACTAGCCAAATCGCAAAGTTAGACGAGGCACCCCAAGTAAACTAACTAAGTCTGACGATTATAAGTGTCATCCTTACAATATATGATTCCTTGTCTAGGAATCGAATGATTTTCGTTAATGTATGTTTCCTTTTTCTATACAAAATACATTGCGGAAACGGTGTCCATTTCCGAACTTTTTTGACTAAATGTAGAAATCTAAAAGCAAATGGAATTTTTTGTTTATGCATATATGCTGTTTTTGCTTATATCTAGAAATCGAATGACTTTCAGATTTCTAATGAGAAAAATCAACTTTTTTTATTTTTATTATTATTTAAATAAATGATGGAATAAAAAAATATTAACAATCCATTATCAGTCTGGAGTTCTATTTGGATTTGCTGAAGCGTTTCACTACATATTATTACATTTGTTAAAAAGTGCATTTGTATGGCGCGAGTAGTTGGCTAGTCCTAGCGCCTTAATATGAAGCTACATAGCGATTCATATTTTTTTTAGTAAAAAATAAATTTCCGTACATATTTTATGAAACAATTTTGATCTCATCCGTCAAGTTGACTGTGTATATCTTTACATTCTAAGCCAATGGTCCATATATTTTAAAACACAATTTTACTTATGTACTTCTTCCTTTCCGCGGCCAGCTCGACCCCAATCAATCAAGTGATTTTCTGCTGCATGCACACGGCTGCGTTCACAAAGTGATCTTAATGCATTCTTTGAACGTCAAAATCGGGTGGCGAGCTCGCAACGACGACAGTTGGCAAAGTATTTTAACAAAGCAATGACAGTTCTTACAAGATTGATGGGTACTAAGCTTTTAGCTCTGGAGCTAATGTTGGTTGTTTCTAGTTATTAGACAGAATTTCATATAGGAATCTTATTCACACTTTATTGTTAAGGCTGCTCTCAAAACATTATACTCATACTTTTCTGTAGGGATAATGTGATTTAATTTTTTTTTATAAGAATAAAAATGTTAATGTATTTTGACTCACGGCGAAGTTTTTTGTCCGTTCCTTTTCGTCCGAAACAATAGAGCCGTCCTTGACAAAATGGACTCTGAACACTAGATTCTCTTATTTTTATTAGTTTATTTTGCCGAAGTACAGTTTTTAGAAATCATCAAACTGAAAACAAATTTGGCTCTTCGTTATGTAACTAAGTAATCAGGTCACTGTCAGCCTCAGTGGCCCAGTGGCTTTGTCAGCCTCAGTGGCCCAGTGGCGCGACACTTCGGCGATCGCTCTCCGAAGTTAAGCAACGCTTGGTCCGGTCTGGTCTTGGATGGGTGACCATTCGACCGTTGAGAGAGGCTGGCCGTGGTTCGGATTCCACGTTAAACTGTAGGTCCCCTTCCTTACTTACTAGGTGGTAGGGTTAATCCCGCCCGGGTTGGTACCACCGCATTGGATGAACGATGGTCGAAGCGGCAATGAAAATTGTCCGTGTTTTCCATCCAGTTCAATGTAGCCGTGCAATATAAGGAAGGTCCTGGCATGGCACCTAGTTCCCATGTGGTGTGTTGGGCAAATACCATGACAGAAGTTGTGGTGTTAGCCATCCATGTCCAGTCACATAAAAAAAAAAAAAGTTTATTAACACGAAGTGAAGTTAATTTTAAGCGGGTTTTTTTTTGTCAAGATATCTTTCGTAGAAAGTAATTTAAGATTATTTTTAGTGACAAATCCTACAAAGTCTATTCAGATCATTTTATAATACTTACGGTCAAGACATAAATGATTTTTTGTTAGTAATAAATTTGTTCATTTATTTGTTTGAATTTATATTTATTTGTGGTTTTGTGTAATATGTATTTTTTGTGTATTTTAGGATTGATGTTTGATTGAATAAAGTATGTACATAATTCTTCATAACTGCTACTCACACGATAACCAGTAATTTATGTAATCCATTGACATACATTTTCAAATTCCAAAACAAATACAAAATTGTATAGAAAATGTTAAGAATATGTCCATAATAATTATTGTCTGCTCTTAGTCTATGAAGCTTAGATTGAACCCGAAACTAATTCTAATGTAGCAGGAATACATAAGAAAGTCCATGCCAAATTCGCTCCCTAGGCGATAAGAGGCGACAAAACATGTATAGGATGCAGTTTTGTGTAATGAATTTAAAATATTATATCGGTTAAAGTATTACATGTTCCTTTTTCGTATTAAGCATGAATCCTTCTATATCACCAACTCTAAAAAAACCACTTCTGGCGTCAGCACGTCTATTTACTCGCTTATAATTTCAGAACCGATTACTCTATTTTAATGCGATTTATATCTGCATCAGACTCGATTCTTCTCATCAATTTAAGGCTGCTTACCAACACACTGTACATACAATATGATTATTGGTAAATATAATCCTTACAACCGTTGATTGTTTTTTGTCAAATTACCTCACATTCATAGGTGGTCATCAAAATTATACCATTTAATATAATGTTATTAACATTTACAAAAAAATAACAACTTGCTACATACTGTACACAGGTCTGTTATCTAAACTAATACAATGGAGTAGGTGCCGTCGCCGGGAGACTGATGTGTGAAATGACTGCCGGCGGGAATCGAATAGGGTCCCCAGATAATTATATCGCTGCTAATCCATCTTCAAACCCCTCACGCAGCACAAATTACTACATTACTGTATCCTTGTTTCTAAGATAACATGCATAAATCGCACAATATTTGAAACAACAAATATATTTTATCTAGCTCTCTTATTCTTAATTAGGTGCATTTCATTTGCAACAGCTTAAACATAATCCTTTTTGAGGTAGAACTTTAAATCTTCCGATGAATAAATATTATCTTAATAAAAAATTACACCATCGCCATTCCTTAGTAATTCCTAACTGGCGGTGTAAACTGATCCTCTGCTAACCCATGGAATAGATTAGTGCAAAATGTATGAAGATTTATTCCGCCTTTACTCTAGGTTGGACCCTAATATAGTGAGGGAGAAAGATAAAAATGGCGTCATCAAACCAAACTGCTGTTGATGTTTTGAAACATTCGTCACGGGATCAATAACTGCCAAATTACTCGCAGTGCTCAGATTTGTATTTAAAACTCCTTAACCCCATACATAAAAAAACTCTGAGCATAAGCAAGATCGCTAAATCGTAGGTTTAGAATGTGAAGACATACAGAGTCAACTGAGGGATGAGACCAAAATGGTTTTATACAAAATTAACTGAAGTTTCTATTTTTATTCAAAAATATTTATAATCTCTATGTCGAATGTCTATCGATTCAAGGAATGTAAATGTATGTATTATAGAAAGAATAAGAAGTATTGTAGAAAGTGTCTAGTAAAAAGAACTACTTTACGAATATACTGTATACGGCGCTTGCCTAGCATACCAGAGGTCTGGGTTCAAAAGTTGAAAAGCAGCCTTGGCATGCCACCTAACTCCTTCGGGAATATGCTGTAGTCGGCTAATATCATAACGGTAGTTATGTGGTCTTAGCCATCCATGTCAGGTTGCATAAAACAATCATCACGGTAGGTGTGATATTAGCCATCTATTTCCAGTTACATACAAAAACCACTGTGGGCAAATCGTTACGTTTTGTACGTAGACAAATTGTCCGTTCTCCAGCATACAAATTAGTAAAATCAATCTTAAAGCTTACTACGGATGCTAACGGGTGGGGATGAATGCTGGCGAGCGTTATCAATATCCATACACGCATAGATACAATAATTTTGGTCAGAAGTCACGTGTCAAATTTAGAAGGGGCTGAATCCATACAATTACATTGAACACTAATAATCATCGTTTTGGGATACGGACACGGAAAGAGGCCTACCTCCAATAAGTCGAGGAGTTGTAATTACGTATGTAAATTAATTGGTTCATAAATTACGGACGCTCCCATGTTACGACAGTGGACTTTGCCTTCTCTTCGTCAACTTATCAGTGTAGCTTCGGCAGGCTTTGTAAGAAGCCGCTTGATTCGGTGAAATAGAAAAGTCTCGTTAAGAAGATGTAATGTAGAGATTACGAGTATTGCGGTAATAGTTTACTATGCGTTAAAACCCGACTAAAATAATTCGTTTTTTTATATTTCCAATAACTGCTAAGATGATTTAGCGTGATTATAAGGAAACATTTTACTTTTGGAGAAATCAACATTTAAAACGATATTTTAAAAGCGGGTAAGTAGTTCTCAAATATTAATCCCACTGTTCACCCCAAAGATAATTAAGCTATAATGGCAATTCACCATGGAAGTTCATGGAGGAGCGGTCTATTTACAATACTATATTTACTTCACTGCTCAGTCCTATAGTAATTTTGCGTGACGTTAGCTAGCCTATATTTTATGGACTAGCATTGGCTTAACTTAGATATAAATAGCGTGCTGTAAGTGGTTCTAGACGTATTAGCATATATCCCGACTGTTCTTCCATTTGGTCATTTATCGTGATACGACTGAGCCTAAAAGTTATGTGAATAATCAACATAGCCAAATATATAACCAGAATCGAAATAGGGTAAGGAGTTCTGAGATAAAGGCATTAATCTCTTTGGTTATTTACTGTGATACTGATTAACCTTTCAGTTACGTGAATCATCAAACTTTACGTAGATTTAATCGATTACGATAATTTAATAGATTGAAATTAGATAAGTTATTCTTAAGTTAAATACAATTAACCCAATTACTCACCCAATATATAATTTAGCTTTATGCTACCGGATGCTGTCCATACCCGAATATGCGGTCAGTACGAATTACAGTAATTTAGATATTAACATTTTTTTTATATTTTATTAACTATTAACAATTATACTATATCCTTTTCAATTTATAATACCTACATATAGTATTAAAAGCGGGGCGTCACCTACATTTTTACACTTTTGCCTCGCTTAAAGTCAGGTGACCAGTGTACCTAATCAGCTCCATACCATCATGAATATGCGTAGTAATTACTGTCGCTCACGTTGAACTGATCATTTATTTATAGCAGAAAGTGAGTTGGAGACAGCACGGAGCCCTGCGGTACCCCTGTGATTCATTGACGCAGTTTCGAAGCAACAACTGTCAACCACTAATATTGTGATCGTGCAGGAATATATCAATTCATTCACATAGTTCGGGTTCTTTGTATTTTTCCAGGTCATTTTTTTATATCCAGGCTGATAACCAAACCTTCGTCATGATAGATGCAGAGAATAACTAATCCGCTTGGTTTATCTCGTAGTAACATCAACATTTGCACAGAGTAATTAATTGCCGAGAGAAATGCTTTGACACTACCATCATCCGCGTCTAAACCTACCCTCAGCTACAATATGCGCAGCCGACAACCTGTAGTTGATATCCGACTGGACAACGTGTTAGAGGCTCTTCATGTCGCGTCACGATTCTTAAAGATAGTCACAGTGAGGTGGAAGAAACGTTGAACTGAATAAGTAAGCTGAACACTGTGTATCTGTAGATTTGAATAATAAGTAAGTGTGGCATTAGGCACCCACATTCCATTACACAAAATAATATAGCCGCATTTAGAGAAGCTTATGTTTCATTATACCTGGAATAATTAAATATCGACTAATAGGTTAATTAAATAACTATTGGCTCTCAGAGCTGTTGACTTTGTGAGTCTGTCTGAGCATAGCTTAAAAACTCAAATGTTTACTGCGCACCTTAAAACCAAATCCTATTAGGTACCTAACGCTTTAGGATATTCTTTGCTTTAGGACTTGTTTGAAATTCTTTCAAAATGACTCCGGCATTTTAAAAAAATCCAGAAATCGACCAAAAATATTCCATAAAAGTATCAAACCTGTTCACAAAATTTCACGAGAATCGGTTGACAAATGCAACTTGTAGAGGACAACAGCCGGACGCTGGAGAGACATACAAAAGCCTTTTTGCCCAAGCTGAAACAGAGACGTTCGACTCGTGCTTCGCTCGGTCAATAAATGCGAAGGTTTGATTTTTGATTTGTGCTTCCACGCATCAACGGAGCAATCGGATGTGCTTGAGAGTGATATACCCGGGCAATGTTTTTACGAAAAAAAAGTTTGATTAACGTCCCAAATGGAGCTAGCTACCGTAGCTAGCTCATTATGATGCATGATACATATTTGACCTTGGAAAAATTGTCTCTATTTGAATTGTGCGTTGAACAGATATACATTTCGAATTCGGCCGAGCGACCAAATATAGATCGCTCCTCCATTTTGCGTGAATACGTTGACCCGAGTGCTCGAGTGTTCCGTGTTCCGATGTCTGATCACGAAACTACGTAAGTTTTTATTGCCTCATATAAATCACCCGAATTCTTATGTTATACACTATTTATCAATGCAGGTTTGGTCGGAAATGGCTACTCATCAGGCCGCGAAAAGATCGTTAACTTTATTTCGATGGTGTTTGATCCATATTTATATGGCAGGTGTTAGGGCAGGGATGTTTGACGTTTGCATGAATATTGAAGATAATTATGAGAGGCCCGACCGTATCACTGTGGCATCACTCTGACACGCCCCTGGGCTTTAGTATGGGACGTAACCTGCAAAGACACACTAGCAGCAAATCGGGCAAAGACGAGACGGTTCCTCACGCATCGCAGGTGCAGCTGAAGGGAAGGCAGAGGCACTCAAATACTCTTCAAGTCTTTAGTTGCATTTAATCGTGCATTTGAAAAAAAAACACACATTTTTAAATAAAGTATTTCATTAAACACTTAGCGAAGGAATGCTGTATCCGTAGTTGTATTTTATTCATTATTCAAAGACAGCTCGCTGCGCTCGGTAACTTTATATTTCCACATTTCCACATACATTCATAAATAGTACGATAACAACGGTCCTAATGGGTGTTTTTTTATGTTAAGTGCGGCATATGGCATACGCCAAGACCTAAAGGTGCCCGGCGACGCCCATGGGTTTTCGAATATTCAGGGGGCTGTGAAAACCATGCCGGACGGCACTTGGCCGTCTGGCATGGTTCTTCACACCACTTTTGAAGGACCCCAGGTCGTAATTTGGGAAAAATACCTAGGAAAGGAGTTCATTCAATTGTTTACCGACCCTATAGATAAATAATCTAGAGGATCGGTGGGTTTTAAATATTGAAGGTATATAGTTATTGCTTATAAAATGTATTTAATGAATAAAGGTAAATTATTGATCGTTAGTTTATTTTGGATTGGTGAATATGATTGTTGTCTAGGAATATATTATGTAAAAACCAAAAACCTAAATTTCCTTTCCGTGTGTAAATTTGTGAAGCCAACACCGGGAGTCGTCGTCACGCCTTGGGACAAGCAGCTTCAGACAAACGAGCGCGATCTGTCTTATTCGCACGCAGACCGATATTTTTGTACCGCGGATACAGGCTGATTCACTGCGGAGGTAGCTAAATTGAATGTTGATGAAGTCGAGTACGATAGGCGGGGTCTCGTTCGCAGACTCGAAGAGACCCTGGAAAAAGTGTTCGGATGGGTTCTCCTAAAACCTTGTCGGGTTTAGCGCGAGCAAAACACAGGCGTACGTATTTATTGCGGACCGGTTTCGACCTTCCAGGGTACAACTCTGCATATTGACGGCTTCATAGGGATGCTCGGTGTCGAACTTACGCTTGACCTGAACTTCGGTCATAAAGCCATTTTGAAGATAAACCCAAGCTAGCCTTAAAAAATCTGGGAGTCCTCAAAAGGTTGTGGTAGTATTTCAAGCCGGAACACGAAGTGCTCTTCTTCAATGCGCAGAAAGGATTTCACGTATATGGTTCTCAAGTGTGGGATGGTTAACTAAGTACCTGTTTGGCTTCATGGACTTAATTCAGCGCCGAGCCGACCCCTCTCGTCGACGACCTCGGTATTCCAGATTATAGATACCGTCCAACTACGATAGAACGTGGGGTCTCTATGTCTCTACCATAGAAATTGCTCTTTGAATAACGCCATCCTTCCACCCCCTTTCCACGATAATAGAAGCAGGCAGAATATATACCTATTCACTTAAGGCAATCCTAAACTTAGAACCATCCGATCACCTAGATCATTTATTTATTGGGTCGGTAAACTATGAAATGCCGGAGTATTTCCCCCAAAGTACAACCTGGGATTCTTCAAACATGGTACGGAACCCCTCGTGTGCGAGTCCGAGTCACACTTGGCCAGTTTTGGTTGTTTGCTTTATTTTGTCACTCATGAGTATCATCACGCCGTCACACCGGAGGCGTGGGCGAAGATGATTGAAACATTTTAAAACGCTTTCGTTCTTATTTAAATCTCATTATTTCGTCACTTATGTGTACGTGCATGCACAGACACAAGCGTACCATCACACCGTCACCCATGAGGTGTAGGCAGATTGATAGATGCATCGCAAGTAGTTTTCGTTCTTAATCGGACGGGAGCTCGGAACCCCTGTTAGAAAGAAAGAATGAGAGTTTGGCAGGACAGACAAACAGACGGTTATGCGACAACGGAAAAAAGGTCGGAAAAAAAACGTTTTTTTTTTCGGACAACAGGCAGAAAGATGGTTGCGAGTTCAAAATTATTTTTTAAAAACATATTTTTTTAAATAACAAGCAAAACGCTAACAAAATCTGCAGCCCTGTATGAAGAACTCAGGTTTTAAAAACTTGATGGCTTAGATTAGATAATAAATACCGCGTTCCGCCATCGAGCCAGACATATTATAATAAATGAGATGAATATAGCAAAATGCGTTCAACAAATATGTAGCGATCAAAATTCCGGCTGCTTAGTCAATCTGTCATATTACGGATCCGTTTATATTTTGAATTCTATCGTACGGGTTTTTATACTAGACAATCTACATGCATATCTCTGCCTATTACATATCTAGTTTCTTCAACGGTCATGCATCTCTTTATACATGCTCTTCCATTATGGAATTTCTGGATCAGTCTTTTGACAAACTTTTTTTGACATTTTGACAATCTTTTGACAAACAAACAAAGCAGATGACCACTCTAATCATTGTAAGTTGGTCTCGGTTATCCAAGTATGCCAGGTCCATCCAAATCAGCTTTAAAAAATTGCTTTGTCATTCTTCCTTTCTCATTTGCTCTGCTTGTTCAAAACTTTTCTAATTTGGTTACACCTTTTTTTCGGATCATTATTATCTCACAAAAAAATATGAAGCTAGAATTAAGATTTTTAGAGTATAATGAGGTGATCAAGTTCCATACAATGGTGCGTGCCTGTTTCCTCATTCAAATTAAGTAATGTTTTTTTCAGATTTTTTGCATATTATTTACAACTGAGCGCTACGTCTGTACGTTTTTCTATTAGTCATTTTAGGGTTCCGTACCCAAAGGGTGCAAACGGAACCCTTTTACTAAGCCTCCGCTGTCCGTCCGTCCGTCCATCCATACGTCCGTCCGTCCGTCCGTCCGTCCGTCCATCCATACGTCCGTCCGTCCGTCCGTCCGTCCGTCCATCCGTTTGTCACAGGGCTGTATCTCATGAACATGATAGGTAGGCAGAGTGTGTATTAATTTTGCCGCTATAACAATAAATAGGTAAAACTATAATAATAATAAAAATAAAAGGCAATGCCCCCCGCATATAAAAAACGTGATTGTTTGGTGTTCAATCTTGTGAGATGGTACGGAACCCTTCATGTGCGAGTCCGACTCGCACTTGGCCGGTTTTTATTTTCTATTAACATTCACGGATACAATTATCAAAACTATATTTCTAAATTGATTGAAACAGGAAACTGATGAAACACGAAACTGATCACCTCATTTACCTCAGATCAGAGTATAACCTTTATTGCAACAGATTTTTATTTGTCTTTATGAATAACTCAAATTCATTTTCTTTCTATGGTTTTTCATGTTTTGATTCCTGATTCCATTCTAACAATACTTATAATTATATTTAAATAAAGCCGGCATAAATTTAATAAGTCTTATAATATAACCTTGTTATTTATATATTTGTTGTTAGCAAAAATTCGACGATGGATCAAGATGAACCAAGAATAGGATTTCTCGTGACCTATCTGACAGAGTACACCACAAATACGAGTCTCCATGGAATGAAATACATCTGTGACTCTTCGCGCTGCATTCTGGAAAGGTGAGGCCGAAATAAACCTATTTTTAAATGTCATAAACGAAAAACCACTTACTATGAAGGAGAACATCAAGTTTGAAAGCTAGCCACTGAGTTGATGTTAAGTTTCTAGTAACACCTACCAGCTTACACAGAATAAACAGTAATGGGTCACTTTTTTTTCTGTACAAACAAAAAAAAAACGGAAATGAGGCGCTCGTTTCTGGAAACACTGAGACCGATTATTTTATTCTCAGTAATGTGGAGTCTGGTCTTGAGACACATGTTGCGCAGCTGTTCTTCTCTAGTCGTGATTGGATGTTTTATATTTGTGATTTAGCTTTGATATTTCGAAAGAGCGATGCAGACTTCTTGAGTTTTTGAGATGTTTGACCATCAAGTGGGTAGCGGCATCTATTGTAGTAGGTACAAGCTGACTAGGTTATATACAACGGTTTGTTGCATTTGTTTTTAAGTGAATATGGCGTACGCCAGGACCTCTTAAGGTGTCGACGATACCCATGGGTTCACGAACTTTTAGGGGGGCTGCGGAAAGCACGCCGGTCCGTCAAGTGCTTCTTCACACCACGTTGGAAGGACCCGAGTTTGAACTTTGGGAAAAATACCTGGGAAGGGAGTTCATTCCATTGTTGCATAGATAGAGGCATATTTAAACTATCAGCTGTATGTACTCGTATATATAGAGCGCTACAGTCGCTAAAAGAACCATGGCAACTTCTTGTTTATGTGGTTTTTTTACTGTTGCAGAATATTTTGGGTAGTAGTGTTCGCATTGAGCGTTTGCTCTTGCAGTTTCCTTATCAAGAACTTGTGGACGAAATGGGATGAGAGTCCGGTTATTTTCAGCTTTGGAGAAAAAATGACACCGGTATGGCAGGTTAGTACTGCAATACAGAATAGGTATGGGCAGAAAATACCTAAACTCGCAATCACTACATTTCTACAATTGAATTTGCTCGCATTACTATAGCCGTAACAATAAATATTAAAATAGTTTGCACACCTTAAATTAAGGTAAATATCTTGAACAATATGTATCAATGAAATAAATATAAACACATAATTGTTTATGGTCTAAAAATTCACCAAAACCTAAAATTTTGAGTTTTGTTTTGCAGCCAGATTCGCATTTTCTAGTTTGTTATTGTCATCACCCTTTTAACACCTAGAAATTAACATGCGAGCACCAACACGGACCGGTCAGTTTTAGGTTTTCTTGAACCTGGTTAACCTAAGTTATTTTTAAAGACTAATAAATGAATGAATTAATGAATAAAAAATATGGGCTAAATTAACCAAATCAATTATTAATTTCACCGTCCTTCTGTCCGTCTCTTCCTTAATTCTTGAGCGTCGATAAGCTCGAGAGGCACTCAAGCACGTACAAATTAAAGTAAAGCAAAGCGGATTTTACCTACCTGAAAATATACCCCCAAAATGTCGCAGTCGGGCATATTTTTTTTAGTGTATTTGTATTGTACACCCGAGCTCAATACTATACATAAAATGAAATGAAATGAAATGAAATGAAACTATAAAGCCTTAACAGAAGGTATATTGTTTACTTCACCAATGGAAACAAATATACTGACGGCTTTTCCGGGTCCTTGACAGATTCACCCGGGAGTCGGGAAAGTAACCAAAATATTGAAGACAGAAAATTTTACTTAAACAAAACACCCCTTTACTTTTTTTTTTAATAATTATAATTTTTTATTTACCTTGCTTCAGCCGGTAATGAAACTGAAAAAACAAAAAGTAGTAAAATGTTAAAAGACTGTGAAATAAATATAAATTAGAAAAAACATTGACTTGCAGATTGTATCATTCGCCCATTCCATTAACAAGATCAATGTGCCATTTTTAAATTACTCATACAACTCTTATCACAGGTTCGCGCTCGTTGCACTGAATTGGCCGAGCGCCAACAGATGTACATAGATACGATACCTAGCGCATGCAACATAAAAAAAGCTTGCATTTCTGATTTTTCAACCAATTAAAATATAAATCTGGTTTAAGGCTGCACATCACGCTGACCTCCAATTTTTTGGGGTTTTGTGTATCAGCGCCGGTTAAAAATAAACACCCGTAGAAAAATCAAAATAGCAATATTTAGACTATTATCTAGTTCAATGGTTTTAATGCGTTGCTTGTACTATTTAAAAAAAATATGTTTGTAAACACCTATTTTAGAGGTTTTTAATAGGTTTTCAAGCCGGCGGCGCTTGGAAACTATAAATGATTTATACATTTTTCTTTTTGTGCTACAAGATCACATATTTATCTAGTGAAAAGCTTAGAAATTAATATTAATTCACTTTAAAAAGTAGACTTTACAGATCAAAAACATATTTTTTTCTGCGTCGCGCTCGCCTAAAAACTATTTTGACGCGCTATTTGAACCCTAACGCAAACTCAGTGCGGAGGTCACCATTATCGTTTGTTTTATCAATACTGCCCTCAATTGGAGCCTTAAATACCATTTTAACTTTTTTAATAATAACCTACGGAAAAAACAAAAAAGGACCTAAATTTTACTTGTCTTTTACTTTAAAGAATTGGTGATAAAATACGGTATTACAGAATAACGGAAGTTTTTTTATTACAATCAAATATTTATAAATATCAATTTTACAACCGAATATTATATTCATATAATGCAAACAGATAATTATCTTATACATGATTGTAAAAAGATAAAAAATACTATGCTTCTGCAATCACTTGACCAGGGGCCTACTGCTGCAACTCACGGCTACATTCAAACCAAAATCAGAATCATAAGTGAGCTTAATTCACTAATGTCATGCGAATTACACAGGCGAATTCTAGATCGCATTCACGCGATTTCGATGCGAAAATCTTAATATTTTTCATTACATTTGAGAACATTTCACATAATAATATGTTGACTTATATAAAATAAATTATAAGTTAAGATAATTTGGAACTACATGACTACGCCCTACGCCTATATTTCATTTTTATTTAACAGATTACATTACCGACTTGTGACATTAATACTTCTTTTTTGTATTTACAGTTAGCCTTTCCTGCCATTACCATCTGCTCGAAAAATAAAGCACCACAATCGAAGTTTAACTACACAAGTCAATATGAAGAATATAATAAGGGTAGAATTAACATGAGCGAGTAAGTAATAAGCTTAACAGCTAAAACAGCATGTCAATTATTGTATAACCAATATTGTCTTATTTATTTTTAGAATGCATAAGCTCGAAGATATATCCTTGCTGTGCGCCGTTAATGCTGGATCAGATCGATACTATGGCAACAGTTCTATAATGGATCACATAATTTCGGTAAGGGTTATTTCATATGAATTTTGTTTTATTTGTATAACACATCTTATAAACTTTTTTTCAAACATGTCGGCCGTGCTTAGCCGACATGTTTTACCTCCAATGACGGAGGCATCGTCAGGGCCACTTCGGAGTTACGTCTGACAGCCCGGCTCGTCAAACAGTAACTGTTTCAGTCTGTCTGTCTCCCTTAGTCAGTTGGAAGGGATGTTAGATTCATGAGAAGCATTTTATGATTTATTACACTGTCTTTCTACTGAGAGTTTTCCCAAGACTTATATTCAGAGTTTTTATTTTGGTTTTGCACCAGTCAACAGTCAAACTCCTATAATGTATATCACTTGGCTAACCACAGTTATGTTTCGCGACCATGCTGGCCGACGTTTCGAACCATCGTCGCGTGCGTACCATCATGTGAGCGACTGCGTGCGGACGGGCCCGCGGTCGGCAGAACACTACAAATCACAGATCTCCGTTGACAAGCAGAAAGCGCTCACGATTTCCTCCTGCGGTTGATGAGGGGGAACTGGTATTGTCGTGGAGGCGCCATCCTGCCCATAGTTTAAATGAGTCTTCTCTGTTGCAGTTGGTATTTTTAGAGATCTCAATGGACTTACGGGCTAACCTTGGATGATAACGTTTTTCGTTAGCTAATATTTTTTACTGATCCAACGATGCGCTCCGGAGTCAATATGCTCAACTATAGCAGACTTGTTGCTGTTCATCTTCTTAACGGCACGTATGTGTTTCGAAAACCGTTCAGTAACGGTTTTTCACACAGTAAGTGTGTTTTTTTGGTCAATGTATGACTTATAGCAGCTATAAGGTATATCGTATACACCTGGGGACTGGAGTGGAGGCAAGATGTCTCACTGATCGCAGAAATTATCCTATTTTCTTGGCCGGTTGGAATACAGTTTGAATACTGTAATGTTTGAGAACCTTGCCTATACGACCTGTTACTCATTTGATGAATGAAAGATACGCCTTTTGTCGCTGTGATCCTTCTGTCCGTATGATCATTCTTTTTGTGCTTGTTTCCATTTTATATCCATTTTCAGCCGATACCGTTTTCACCTGAAGGATCTCTTGTTTCTTGCTTTTCTCGTCACATAAACGTTCCCCCCATGACAATAATGACTTCGCTACCGAGTCTATTTGTTTCGGATAATGGTGTGAAGATACGTGCAGGTACCGATTGGTGTTCATGTTAAGATAAATTTTGTATCTGAGTGAGCCATCTGAATCAACGCCACTAACATGATCGCGAAACATAACTTTATTGTTTTATGCAACCTGACATGGATGGCTAATTCTACCCAACTACCATTATGATATTAGCCCAATACACCACATTCGCGAAGGTATAAGGTGCCATTCCAGGACCTTCCCTCCATGAGCACGGCTACATTGAACTGGATGGTCGTAACTGTAAAAATCCAAGTGATATACAATATAATCCCAGAAGTCTAAAGTCGATTATCTGTTCTTTTATGCATTTGGGACAATGATGCTCATACATTACATACATTTCGTACTGTTCGAATGAGGATCATGTTTTCTGACTGACGTAACATACCCTTGCTTCTTCAGAGCTTTAACAAATTTGCAACATTTGCCGTTAGTTCAACCGAGCAAAGCCATGCAAAAAGATATTTACATAGTGTGGTTACTATTATTTCAGGTTGCTCCCGCGATCAATAGGACAATGAGTTACTGTGAAGTGCGCGGAAACTTTAACACATGTGACTCCGTGTTTTCACGTGTGATTACCCACAACGGGGTCTGCTACTCATTTAACAGCCTATCTGAGCCAGAAATATTCAGACAAGAAAAGTAAGTTCATGACTAGCTATATTCAATACCTACGTTATTGTTTCCACTCGTCTTTTCTCCACTTTCATCCCATGGCTTACCCCTCAGGTTATTCGTCATAATTATTGTTTTTTTTATTAAATTTCCTGCCACTCCTTCGCCGGAATAGCTGAACTGGCAGTGCAGTGTACTGTCTATGGATGATGAATAAATAATATGCAATATGGCGTACGCCTGAACCTATTGAGGTGCCCGACGACGCCCACAGGTTTTAGAACTTTTAGGGGTGCTGCAAATAGCACGCCGGCCTACCCAGTGCTTCTTCACACTACGTTTGAAGGACCCCAGGTAGTAATTTAGGGGAATACCTCGAAAAGGGGTTCATTCCAATGATTACCAGCCCACACTACACAGATAAAGGATCTAGAGGGTCGATGGGTTCTTATTTTTGGAATGCCGACTGTGAATTTCTGCATTTTCTCCCTATTCCGCGTTGAGCAAAAGTAGAAAGGATGGAGCGACAGCGTGAAGCAGCTGCGACGAGCATTATCCATGGTAAAGACGATAGAAGACAGAGACAGACCCTGCATTCCTTCGGAGTTGGAGGGTCTCCAAATTCAGGGATACCTCGGGGTTGTCGACGTGAAGCACGACCCGACGCTATATCGAATCCAGGGAGCCAAGCAGGTGCTTACCTGAGCCGTCCCACAAATGCGAACAATACTCCTCGCAAATCCTTACCTGCGCCTTGTAAATGAGCAGTTTTGGTCCGGCATAAAATACTGACGCAATCGGTGGAGGACTCCTAGATTTTTCGAGGCGAGCATTTTTTTATCCTCGATATGGCCGAAATATCCGAAATTAAGGTCATTCGTCAATATCTCTATGTGGTCGTCAATATTCAGAGTTGTTCCCTGGAAAGTCTAAATACGTACACCGGTGTCTTGCTAGCGTTAAACTCGACGAGGTTCTGGAGACCCTACATGGAAACTTTATCCAGGGTCTCTTCGAATCTAACAACGAGGCGCCGCCTATCCTTCTCCACTTCTGTCCGGCTTGTGGTCTGATGACTGGTGTACCTGGCTAGCAGCTGTCATCTGCGTAGCATTTAATGTCACCAAAATAGAGAAGGTAATTAATTTGCCACAGAAAACGGATTGGGACAGCACAGAGCCCAGCTATACGCCTGCATTCATAAACATGACTTTGGAGCAAAAACCGTCAACCAAGACTTTTAAGTTGTAGCCAAGCTTTTATGATCCAGTCACACAGCTCCGATGGAGAGCAGCTTGGAATGCAGTGCCTTTTGCCAGACCAGGTCAAATGCTTTCGCGATATCTAGATCGATAGATGGCTATCCTACCTACTAAATGATGATGATGATGATTTTCGAGCGCATCGTCCATCTTATGTGGCACGTATACTATGAGATCCTCAGCAGATCGATTCGGATGGAAGCCGTATTTAGGACCGCTAAAAAATTCAGAGCTCTCCAGATACTTCATCAACTTAAAGTTAATAATGCGCTCCATCGAGAGGTAATGGCTATGGGTCGGTAGTTGGTAGGGTTTGATCGATCGCCTTTTTTAGGCACGGACTGAACGTTGGCCGATATTCAAGCTGCAGGCACACATTCAGTGGAGTACGTGGAGTACAGTGGGGTAAAGGCGGGTTAGGACAGGAACTAATTCCGGAACACATTTCTTCAACACCAGCGCAGGAATACCATCGCCTTCCTGGAGTCTAGGGCGAAGAGCTCACGCCGCACAGCTCCCTAGCGAAATTGTATGCTCGGCATAGATACTTCGCACTTAGGAATAGATGACAGAATGGATCCGCCATCATCCAGGCGTGAGTTCGCCACAAAGACGTCCACAAGAAGGTCGCCCTTCTTTTTTGCGGAAAAGTTAGTCACCCGTCAGGCTGCTGCAATGGTGGAAATGAGAAGCGACAGAAATTCGCTTCGACAGATTTGGCGAGGGACCAGAATTGACGGTTCCCAGTTAGGTGGCTGATCAGCTTCTCGCCAATGCTGCCGATATGCTCAAACTTCGCTCTGAAAATTACTCTCTTACTGCACATGCAGACTATATTATTGGCCTGTTTTAGCGCCTTTAGGTCCGAGTGACGTCGTTTTCGCGCGCGAACCCATGCACGGTGGCTTGCGTTCTTAGTGGAACAGGTGACCATGCATTCCGCGTTGAACCATGGCTGGCTTTTACCACCGAGGGATTTAGTGGAGCTAGAAATAAATAGTTCCATAGCTCGCTGGATCACCACGGAAACGGCATTAGCAGACCTCAACAGATCCATAGGACTGAAACAGAGCTGTCTCACAGGGAAGGAGAAGATATTTTCACGCATTCCTTCTCAATCTGCCTACTCGTAATGCCACACCAGACACGTGCCGACGTTTCTCGTTCTGAGTGTGTGGTACTGTTGACCTTACCAGGCAGTGGTCAGATGACCCCAAGGGGGCAAGCACTGACGCCTTGTACCCGGCGGGCTTAGTGGTAATTAGAAGATCCACGCGTCCTTCTTACGCGTCACCTGCTCAATCTGGGATATGCGTATGTTGCATCACTAATTGATTCAGGTTGTGCGCCAGAGCGAAGTCACGCACAGTTCTACCAGCAAAGTCAGTCTTTGCGGTGCCTAGCTAAGACCAACTCCGCTGAGGGGATACTCGCCTGTGCATCGTCTGCTGCTTTACTCAGGTAATGCATAATGGCGCTAACTTGCGCCAGCGTTTGCGTTGGCGTCCATTTATACTCACGCAACGAGTCCCTGAATGCATCATCAAGCGAGATGCTGGCGGCGCGACTTATCACCGAGTGTGGTGGTGTACCTACTCGACTTGAAGGTCTACCATAGGCTGGTTAACTTAGTCGCCTTTTGCGACATGCACGGGAAGACATGCAGTGTGACCATTTGTATTATTTTAATGTGTCGGTACCCACGCAGCACAAACATGATAAGTTACGTTTAATTAATGGAAAAAATCCAACGAGAATTTTTTTCTCGTTGGAAGAATCAAATTGAATTAAACTACAAACAGCTTTTAAATCGGATCAGTAGTTCTAAAGTTTTGAGCGCACTTCATTATTCCCACGGAAGTGACATTCTTCACCTCCATGATTATTCCCTGACTTTTTTCAAATTTAGCGAAATGCACTTAGCTCTTCGTGACGTTAAAGTACGTTACCTATAATTGATGGATCAAGCTATATGTTAATTTTTTTATGTAACTGGACATGGATTCAAGTTCCATAATACGAACCAGATCGAATGTTTCAATTTCCATTCTCGACTTGCCCAAGTTCACGAGGCGCTCGATGGAATGGACCATATACGATTTCATCACAATATTCATGAACATTTATTGAACAGTATCCAACACAACTATACCTACTCTGAAGAGACACGACCTTCAAAGGGATGGAGCATGGAAAAGGGCTACTTCGGCAATACACCCTTTGAAGCATATCCTTTGCGTGGAAGGGTAAGCATCAAAAATATCGGGGTTAAAAACTGTGTTTCCAAAAGAATTTCGAGATTTTGACATATCTTATATCTATTTGTGATTTGGAGGTTATGTCATAATCAAAGGCATGTAATGAGACGCTTTTTAACCCGCTTTTGATAACTCGCTTTCTTGTCTGCCTGTCTGTCGGCTCGTTGTTAATTTGAAATCGATTTTTAATAAAGTTCCCGGGCTAGAGATTTGAAAATTTAAAAATAGCTTTTAGCACAAGAAGACTGGATGACAAAGCAATAGCAAAAATAACAAACGAATCTAACAGTTTTCAAAACGTTTAATTCTCAAAAACTGAAAAAGTGTGATGCAAGACAGAATAGAAAAGGAAGGAGACGTGTCATGTGCTTGCTCGCGATATTGCCGTACAGAATAACTGTGCATATAATTAATAGTATGGGAAGCCGACCGCGCTTCGTACGCCATACTGTCCGAACATCCACGCCAAGTTTGGTCTCACCCACACTATAATTTGCGTGTACGTACATGCACGTTTCAGTTGGGTTGGTAGTTTTAGAAAATTGGAGAACGTGGGTCTCATAGTAGGAGCGCTAGATATCACATCTCCTTCCATTTTTTTTTTTTTTTTTTTTATAAAATAAATTTATTAATAACGAGCAGCATTATTTCGGTTTTTTTTATAATTTAGATTACTAATATCACGATATGGTTTCAGAATTTTGGATCCGGTCCGGATTTGTATGTACAATTAATACAAGAAAAATCGGACATTGACAACCTGTGCGATGGACCCATTCGTGGCCATGAGGTAATATTAATTTTATTTATTAGTGTTAATTAAAAAAACATATTAGGAGACGTATTTTAATATATGTAATCTAGTCTTCTTCCGATAATGTACTTGTACATATACCGGGGAAGTTTATGTTTACAGTTATTGTTCTTTTGTGTTTATTCCACCGACAAACCCATTACAAACCGAATTAAACTATTCTTGTTTTAGGTTATAATACACAACCCAGCTGAAACGTCTCTGAATACACAATTCCACTTTGAGGTAAAGCCTGACACGGACTTGACGTTTGCCATCGTCGTGCAAACGATATCAACTTCGGAGAATCTCAGAAGCTACGCGCCAACTAGGCAAGTACCATTCAGACAATTATTTACACTTGAAAGTAAATTAAGAGGATAATGAGGTCATCAAGTTCCATAAAACGGCTCGTGCCTGTTTCCACAAAAAAAAAGCCACCTGGTGGCCGGCGCCTTGATGGAATAAAAACAGGCCTGATGAAGCGAAGCCAGGGTTCAGGCACAGAAATCGGAATTATTTACTAGAACGGTCAAGAAGTCAGCTTAGTATGGAAACCGAGCGTGTCAAGCTTGGCACCCACACACAACCACATATAATACACAGATGTCGCCCGACGCGCGGTGCAACCAATCATGTGGGGCGCATCCACCTGCGTCAAACACATACATCGAAGTGTCGGTGCGCGGGTGGCGCACTACCACCTTCTCAGGTCTTGACTAGTATCTATAATTGTTATTTTGACTATCGATATAATTGGGTTCTCATAGAAATAGATAAGTACTCCTATTATGTCGTTTTCTGCGTTGTTAGGAAGTAAAATTACTAGCGCAATATTTTAATTAAGTCACGGTGCATTGAACTGTTTTAATTCATACCATATGC
Source organism: Incurvaria masculella (assembly GCA_946894095.1). Taxonomy (NCBI): domain Eukaryota; kingdom Metazoa; phylum Arthropoda; class Insecta; order Lepidoptera; family Incurvariidae; genus Incurvaria; species Incurvaria masculella. Next base: position 13,146,778 of record OX335643.1, read on the forward strand.
TAGGAAAATTTGCGGAAAAAACGTTTTTTTCTCGATTTTAACTAAAAGTAAAATTGTATCGTATTAACTTGCCATATAGCAGTATTAAATTAGCATTAAGAACACTTTTCTACAACTAAAGAACTAAATATACAAACAGGGTGTTAACGGAGTTATGGCCGATACGTTAACCAGGTTTCCCTAGGCATATTTAAAGCAAAAAACAGACCAAGTGCGCGTCGGACTCGCACACGAAGGGTTCCGTACAGTCGTAAAAGATTTAACACACAAAAAACATCTTTTCTGTAATTTGTGTAATTTTGAAATTTTACCTTTGTTTTTATAGCGGCAAAATAAATACACACTCGGTGAAAATTTCAGCTGCCTACCTATCACGGTTCATGAGATACAGCCCTGCGACAGACGGACGGACGGACGGACGGACGGACAGCGGAGGCTTAGTAATAGGGTTCCATTTTCACCCTTTGGGTACGGAACCCTAAAAAGGTACTCTGTAGCCTAGCGATAAAAGCGACCGCCTCTTTTTACTGGACAATATGCAAGTAATGAAACGTTTTTTTAACTAAAACATAACTACAATAATAGAAACATCGATAACGCTAATTCTAGGTCCCATCACTACCCACTACCCAAATAAGCAAAATAAACGTTAAAACGCACTCAAATTTCATATCGAAATAACCATAACACTAAGAAATTAAATCGATAGCACTCATTATTTGTCCCATCACTACCCAACGCGACTGCGTTAGCGGAGAAATTGTTTCGAAAAATGATTTAAATATACAAATAACTGTTTTAGAATTGGCTTACCTATGAAATGTGATGCCATTTTTTTTGTAGGACACGTTCTCGTTTCGGTTTTTGCAGATCCGCACTGAACAATTAGTTAGGCATTTCGACAATAATCTGAACAAACGCGCACGCGCCGCGACCGTGTACGAACTGAGCGGCCGGCGTGACATCACGTTTGCTTATAACCAATTTTGGGTATAAGTCCGCTACGGAAATCGCGCGCGTCGCCCGTTCTAGTTTAGTATATTCCGATTTCTGTGGGTCCAGGAGGTCAGGAGGTGAAATTAAAATGAAATAATAATGTACGGTAAAATTAATGGAAAAATTAAAGCAATAAGCAATGCAAGGGAGTCGGGCAATATCCTGGGCCAGTACCTACAAGAAATACCGCGATCTGGTGGATTGGAGCTGTCGACTTGGTGGCTGAATAAAGGTAAATTAACTATTCAACAGCTTTCAAAATTTCATTTCGGTTGCAGTTTTTTATGTGGGTAGCACGTCAATATGAACACAACAATGAAGACAACAATAGGCACTGGACCCATTGAGCGTTTTGGAGGTGGAAGGCCATGAAATAGGGATTTTAGCACACTACACAAAAAAATCTACAATACTCATGGCCTCATGATCTTCCGGAATATAGAAAATGACTGTATTTCATAAACAAATAGAGGAACGCTCATAAAATTAATCGATATCTACTTTCGACAGTCGTCTCGATTTGACAAATGACCGGGTTAAGAACGAGATATGTGAAATCAAGAAAAGGGTGTCACCGGAAGTGGCAAACATCTACCTTACTGAAGAAATCTAAAAAGCATTTTCAAGGATAAAATGTGTGGCTCCTTTTTTTTAGAAACCTGATGACAGCTACTTGCCTTCGCAAGCCTGTCTCCGTTGACAGCGAAATTCAATATTGACCATACTAGAAAAATAAAAATCGTAATCGCTCTTTCCTTTAGGCTTGCCCACATTAAGCTAGATTGAAATGCGAATTATTTATACTGTCCCTGTAACAACTGTAATGAAAGTCGTTGGTAACAACCCGGGCGAGTGAACTCAATAACGTAGATGGACGTGACGTTTAGCACATTCGTAGGGAAATGCAGATTTAGGATGAGAGAAAGGGGTGCATGCTGGTGTATATTCACAACTTATGAGTTATAAACAAATGGCATGTATTATTTTACCTCATCATCGTTGCCCAGTTTATTCCAGGTTATATGACGACATGTAATTAAAAAGTTGCATCTTTGTATCCTTGCTCAGACAGAAATGAATAATAATCAGATGAGATTTTTTTTAAATCTGATTGTAATGTCTTTATGTGTATGTTGCCGTACAACCTGAAATTAATTCGCATTCCGGTGAATCACATGGTTTTTCTTCGTTTTCAGTCGTCAATGCTACTTCCCAACCGAACGTTACTTGAGATATTTCGCGGTCTATACTCAAAAAAACTGCGAACTTGAGTGTCAGTCGAACTTTACCTTCGTATCGTGTAATTGCGTGCCGTTTTACCTGCCACGTAAGAGATCAAACTATTATTAGTTCAATTTGTTGCCATGAACCTATGAAATCGTTTTAAAAATAAAACAATTATCGATGGTACAGTGCTGATGACAGGATGAAACTTAAGACTTTAAGAAACCTTTTGTGCTGCCATTCGTTAATTGTTATATTTAAAATGTTTACATTACTAATCACATCTAATGTTTCCAGATAATGACAGTGATCATATATGCACAACTCGAAGCTCCATTTGTGTAGAGGACTCTAATGGTATTTTTTTCATTTACTTTAGTACTTTGATGTTCTCGTTGCACTTTCTTGCAGCATCTAAGCATTTAGCGTTAATGTTGACATAATGTTAATAAAAAGTAAAACATTAAAGATTGCATTGGTTGATATTATTTAATTGTATGATGATATGTTTCAGATGACCTTGCCAAACGAGTGATGACTATGGGGGGATATGAAACTGAAGGCCATGCAATAAAAGAAGACGGACAAGTTGGGGAGGCCTTACTAGACAATATAGCAAGGTCGTGCAGGTGTTTACCAACCTGCATTATTACTTCATATGATGCCGTTACGACTGTTGCTCAATATAATAATCTGGCTAACTACGCAAAAGCATTCGATACCATATTCGAAGATAGTACTGTCTCGGCAAGCCAACTGAAAAATATGTAAGCAAAGTTGACTTGATTTCTTTTGCGAGAATTAGAAAATCAAAACTAATGATGCAATCGGACCAGCTGATGGCAATTCCCCTTTTTGTTTTCCTGATTCCAATCCAATATTTCGATACCTGATTGTAGACTTCTTGTAAGCTTTTCACCAACAATGTGAAATGCCCCTCGGAACAAGATATGTTTAACGATATTCCAGCATATCTTTAAATTAACCCTTAACCGGGAACATCTTTTAAAACGACGTTACAAGGAACATCGGTCCATGAGACCGATATTTTGAAAAATGGAGAAAATAATGAATTAATAACAAACTACATTATATTTTTTTTTTATTACAAAAATCTTGAGCCATTCTTACAAAACAAAATTATAAATCGTTTACTTTACTGCATAAACGTTTAAAAAATCGCGTCCAAATACAAAAAAGTCTTCACTAATGACATTCATCTGTAATATTAAGTTTAACAATTTTATTATAAAAAATATAAGCGGCAGTGTCACTTTTTTGATACTTTATAACTATAAATTAATCAATTATTAATAGCACATTTCTTGCACACCCTCAAAGAACACTCCAAACATATCGCTTCCGAGCATTTAATGCACTTGTATCCGCTTTTGCGTTTTTTTACGTATGGACACAACTACATGTTTTTCGTTTTTCTAGTTTGTCCGTTGCAGTCCGAGAAGGTCCAGAGCCATCACTTCCATCTCCTACTATACTTTTTATGTTATTTTTTAGATTGTCGGGGAGATTTGAGATTTGCAGGCGACGCTCCATGTGCGGACGTACGAGAGACAGAGCCAGTGTTTTTACGAAGTCCAGTCTTTTTATGTTTGGTGTTCCAGCATAACAATTGTACATAATGTTGCTATTTATCGTTCATTATGCTTATGTTCAAGATTTGGAAAAAAACTGCCAACGGCCAACGTCTTGTTCTTCTGTTTGATGCGTAGCTCGAACATTTCATATCGACACGATCGACACCAGACTTAGTACTGTTGTAGAAACTAATTATTTCCGGTTTGTTCTTCGTATTGTCTGTAGCTGAATTATGGTGCATGGAGGATATTAGCAGTACTGCCTTATTGGGCTTAGGTACATATGATAGGAGGGTCATGGTGTTGGTAAATCCATACATTGATGAGCCTGGCAGACGTTTCTCTGTGTGTGTTCTAGGTTGGCCTCTCACATTTTTAGCGATTAGGAATGATGGCGGAATCTCAGGTTTATTCTTTTTCAGAGTTCCTACATACGTCAACCCTCTAGATCTCAGTTCTTCTACCAGTGAAACTGATGTAAACCAGCAGTCAGCAGTTATATTGCGATTTGTCTTTTGAATTGATTTTGTAAATCGCAGTACAGACTGTGAAGGGATATCGAATTTTTGTTTTTTCATCATCTGACAATCCTTCACCATCGCTACCTTTTCCTGAGTATATATATGCCTCATATAAGTACGACGATTTGGAATCTACGAGGCACATTATTTTTATTCCATATTTAGCTGGTTTTTTTGGTATGTACATTCTAAATTTACATTTTCCTCGAAATGGGACAAGCATTTCGTCAATATAACATTTGACCCAACAACGAAGACTCTTTGGCAGTTTTTTACAAACATGTTGAAAATATGGGAGATAGGTGCCGCTGGATCAGTTGCTTGGCGCTCTGCCCTGGTGTGAGGATTGTCGAAACGAAGACATAGCAGCAGTATCTTGCATCGTTTCAGTGACATAATTGCTCGAAATATTGAGCGTCCAGTGTAGTCAGTGCTGAAGAGTGAATCCATGTCTTCATGTCCAGATTTAAATATCAACGTATACATCAACAAACCCATTAGAGCATTTAATTCTATGTATTGGATGTCTTTATAACTTGGATCATCCACTCGTTTGTGTTTTCGTCTCACAGATTCTAGCTTCACATTTGTCCAGGTAATTATTTCATGAAAAATAGGCCCAGTGAAATACAAGTCCCAAATTTTTTCTGGACTAGGATTTTCTCCTAACTGTCTTGCTGGAGGCAGTATGCCATACATACCTCTTATAATGTTGTGGTCTGGCGTTCTTCTGTTTATTGGTGCCCCTGTAGAACTCCACTCAAAGCCGTTCTTACCAGTGTACTTTTCTGGAGTGACGTCATCATCAGAATCAGAGGCGGCTGAATTATTATTACCTTCAATATTCAAGAGGTCTTCGTCATCCACATCTGACGATAATTCTTCGTGCTCTGAAACTGGTATGTAGTCAGGATCTTCTAACGAATCATCGGTGACCTCATCAATATCTTCGGGCGGTGGTGTTGCTGTTTCATCAAACATGTGTTGTACACGCTGTTGCTGTATATCGTCATCCATAGCCTAAAATAAAACGGGCATTAATAGCATAATATACCAAATTATAAATTTTGTCAAAAACAATTTATATCACTACAAAGAACATCGGTATGATAGACCGGTAAAAATACTTACGTTAGGAAGAACACCGGTCCTTGAGACTGGCAACAAATCGACGCTTATAGAGAACACCGGTCTGTGAGACGAAAAATACGACTTTCGAAAATCCCGCCAAATCTGCGGAATGCGCGCCTTATCTGCAACGACCGCCACGTGCGCCGGCGCGGCGTGAACTAAACTGAGACTACCTAAGAGGAAGGGACTGGAGGGAGGGGGGGACGGCGTAGTGGTGTCATTTGTAGACCCTGTCGGTCTCTTAGACCGATGTTCCCGGTTAAGGGTTAATATAAAATTCCAGTGTGAGTGGGTTCGTAAATCGTATCCTCCTAAACAGCCTAACCGATTTTGATTTATATTTTTAACTTGGTTTCACCTAAATTTTGCTTAGCTATAGTTGGACCCGATTAGTGACGCTGTTGTCAAGATCAAGATTTTTGTATTCCTCATAGGGTGAAGGCCTGCCCCAACTTATTCCACGTCTCTCGTTATTATTATTGTTGGTTAAATCTATTTTTCCGGTCGGTCTCTTCTGTCGTTTTCGCACGGACTTTGGAACTTTGCTAGGCGCGGAGGTGGTGTGGGGTTCTCAGTCTCCGCGAGTTCCAATAGAGATCAATAGTTAGATTTGACCGGCCCACTGGCACGATGTCAGTCTTAGGAAAAAAAATCTGAATCTGAATCTGAATCACTATTATGTAGGAACAGTTAATAATTCATATATAAAAATGGCAATAGACCCTGCACAAGTTATAATAATATATTGCTTACACAAATATATGACATCATATATCATTTTCCTAATGTTGATAATTTTCCGTAATAATAATGACGTCTCAGCATACAAACCGGTCATCTCGAAATTTAATTTAAAATATCTATTCTGAAGTAGCCTTTTTAGTGCTCAGCATCTCGAATGCCAAATTCGCCCATACGTAATAAAACTACCAAGGTAACTGACAGTATGCAGAGGGTCGCCAAACTCAAGTGGTAGTGGGTAAGACACGTACATTAAGTCGCAGAGATGACCACAGATAGAGCACTGAAGTTTTGATGTGGAGATCCTACATAGGAAAAATAAACGTCGGAAAACCACTAGCACGTTGTTTAGACAATATACGTAAGAAAACATGCCACAACTGATAACGTTAAGGAAAGGCTTATGTCCAGCAGGCTGAAGAAGAAGAAGAAGAAAAAGACACGATGAAATCAGTGATACTAGTTTACGATCCACGTGAGCTACTTAGACTAAAAAAATCCCAATCCCGTGAAATTGTGATTATTTGTAAAAAAATATGAAGTTTATTATGGCTAAAGTGATGTACGTATCTTATCCCCAACAGATAACTTGGCAATATTAATTCAAGAAATCAACGAGTTGCAGTCTCGCAAAAATCTATAAATAAACATATTAAGCTGAACATTGCATTCAACATTGATGCACCAAATATTACTAAAGATACATGCTAAATTTTGATTTCTCATTTAAATACAAATCTGTTTTTGCCTCTTTATCAGAACGCTATCCGGGTTAAGCTTCTACTTCAAAGAATCCCAGTACGTGAGCATGCGTCGCTCCGAGCTGTACGGGCACACCGACTTCCTGGCCAACTGCGGCGGCCTGCTCGGACTATTCCTCGGCTTTTCCGTGCTCAGTCTCATTGAAATTTTCTACTTTATGTCCTTAAGGTCTGTTTTCTTTAATAATAACATAATCAGCCTAATGCTTACAAATATTGGCCTTCTCAAAAAACAAAAAGATATTTTATTTTACCGAGTGAACTTAATTACATTTAGTAAGATTTTATAAATTTAACCTATAAGCGATGTTTCATAACTGTTTATTTTAGTTACTTAATTTTGATGTTTACCCTTACAATCAAACGATTACAAATTCTAATAATAACTAAATCTTGTGATTTTTGTTGCAATAGGTCTTCAGACATGGATGGCCAATAAAACCGTATTCTCGAAAGAATGAGATGCCATATCAGGATCTTCTCTTTATTTAACTTGATGGAAAACACGGACAATGTTTAATTGCCGCTTCGAACATCTTTTCTATCGATGCGATGGTACCAATCTAAGCGAGCTTAAACTCTACCACCTAGCAGGGGAAGGGATCTACAGTTTTTCATGGATTTCGGAACATGGAGCAACTCTAATTCGTGACGAAAGGCACTTATCCAACACATACATAGAAAGAAAGTGGTGCATGAACGGGGCTAGGATTTAAGCCAATGACCTCTTGCAAGCAAGGCAAGTCTCCGTGCCACTAAGCTACGAGCCGCTCAAAATACAAATACGAACATTTTGTATATTCTTCTTTTTTTTCAGATTGTGCTGTGTGTTCAGAAGATCGCGTATTTTCAATGGTGCTGAAGACAAACCAAAAAATAGAGAGGAATAGATTTGAACATAGATATACACTTTAAAAAGAGAATAATGAAATCTTCACTTGAATATAAATAAAAATGTCTTGGTGTATTAGTGATAAATTTTGAATTCGAAATTATTTCATTACATTTTCCATTACGATTTGATATTTTCCATTACGATTTGATATTTGGGTTAAAAAAATGAATCAAACCTAATCAAATGATTAGAACCAATTGCACAAATTATGCCCGTTAATAACCAAACTATTTTCTGAAAAGAAATGTTTGCATTAAAAATAACAATAATAATAATACTTTTTAATCTACGAATAAAATTCTGATGTAAGAGTAAAATTATACTCTGCTTTGCTCCCACAACACAAATATTGAGCAAACACTGTGTCGGGCAACGCTGTCAATTCCATTACATAGAGGCAAAGATTTTAATCGAGATTTCTGCCTATATGTTGGCGCGTAATCGTGAACGGTATAATTCAATTGTACCAAAATCCAGAAAATGTATTCGTGGGTAGTAAAATGCTGCATTTATAACACAATGGACTATCTCAAGATCACAAGTATATTTCTCATAAGTACACATCAAATATTAGTGATATTCCAAAAATAAAACAACGTTTATACATTTATGCAACGGGAGTGGTGCAATGCCACATGATAAAATCGATTATTTTTCCTTTAAATAAAAAACATTGCAACGAAAAGAATATATGTGATGTATATATGGACTTTAAAATGGCGGCCTATCATAACATCTAGTAATTCTTTACATATTGAGGAATTAAATCAGTTTGTGTCGAATCAATGTCCAAAAAACATGAGATAATATGGTTCAACCGGAATATATTGTACACTATGAAAGGAAATAAATTGATTTGCTAGAAAAAGTACAAAAATGGTTTTTAGTTCCCTTTATTTATTGGGTACAATGTGATTACTTTCAGATTTACCCTAATAAGTGAAACTCGGTATGCTTAAGAAAGATTAAGCACTGGTAGAAAGAATTGGACAAGAACGGGTAATACCACACTGTCCAAGTACTGTCAAGATATAGCCTAAAACACCTCATGGAAACTAATTTACCTAGCATGGGCGCACTGAGCTTATGGTTACATTACACTGGATATAAAAACGGATAAGTAATTTGTATGGCTGCACCCAACGTATAATAAATGGGATTGTTTTCAATGAAATGCTATGTTATCAACCCGGGAAGGATTAACCCTACCACCTAGTGAGTAAGGACCTACAGCTTTTATGCAATATTCCGTGAGGTCAAGACATTTTTTGTCACGATAAGGTAAATGGCTGAATCTGGGTTCATATGTTAGTGACCAACCCTCTGATGCTAAATATGTCGGTCTGCCTGCGCTAAGTGAGCTGATTTGCACCTACGACGAGTCGTTGCGATGGAAACGTGTAGCAAAACCTCGAATCATTGAAATATCGTACCCAGAATCTTTCCGTCGTGAAAATAGATTCGACAACTGCTACAAAAGCTGTTTTTTGCGAGTGAAAGATTCAATAATCTTGAATACGGAATTCCAAGAATAGGCCTACAGAACGCGCTTCGAGGTCTGAACTGAAGACATCGACATCTAAAATGATTTGCAATACAAACACGCGTGCACCTTCCTCACCGCGCACAGCAAGACTAAGTGGGCAGTCTGAGTTCTCACCTAAATTGGCGTTTACGGCAAACCGATCGACTGGCGTTTTCAAATGTATGGAGAAATTGAAGAGCGCGCGCAGTGGGCGTTAAGAGAACTAACATTTGCGAGTCCGAGTTTGATTTGACAGCTTACTCAACGTTGCCGTAAATACGTCGACGTTGCGGTTTACGTCTACTCCGCGTTTTCATACAAATCGGAAGTCCGAGTTTGACTTTGACAGCTTGAAGAAGTAAAACCACAGAATATCTAGTAAAAACTTGTATGGAGTTTGACCTTTTTACGGAACTTCGAAGTTACGTAAACGCCAATTTAAGTGAGAACTGAGACTACCGGCTCTGAGCTGAACTGTCGCTGCGACTGTTATCGCGCCGTACGTCTAATCGCTGCTACAAGTAGCGAGAGCTTGCGACTTCCCTAGCCAAGTCTGCGGGATTTTGAACAAAATATATTAAAATTGTCGGTTGTCGTTGCGTCTAGTCCAATGCCGCATGGTGTGCGCCTACACGTAGGACTTTGAAAAATCCTACGACCGAGTGGTGATGGATGAATCCTGGTAGTGGTTATTTATGGCCCAATAAGTACCTTTAAAGTCAACTCAACAAAATCTCCATACATTAGCAGCTTTGTTTGCTTAATAATAACTCTAATAATTAATAATGACTCACCGACTGATTCGCATTTTCACGAATTGCATCCCTGTTAAGCCTTCTCAATAAATGTTGAATGAAAATTTACCGTGTTTTCCATCCAGTTTAATGTAACTGCTTATAAAGGGACGGTCCTGGCATTGCACCTTATTATTTCGGGAAAGCGGTGTGTTGGGCTTAGTAATGAGGGTGAGCGTGGGATTAGCAATCCATATCTAGTTACGTGAAGAAAAAACTTGCAGTAACAGTGGCAATAGCGGGTGCAGCTGAGTCGATAGTATACATTCTAACCCTTGATATATTACGCATCGTGGATATACGTCAAGTAAGAGTATACGTATAGACGTTAAAACGAGTTTTTTTTATGTTAAATTATTGTTTAATGGTACTGGATATAGGTTTACTATTATTGCACCGTTATGATATTAGTTCCAGACAGCGCGTTCCCGTAGGAATTTGGCACCATGCCAGGGCTGTCCCTTCACGAGCGCGGGTATAATGAGAAACAATATGTATTTATAAACCAGCGAAGTTTTTTTGAGTTCCTATTCAGGACGGAAAACCCGGACATTTCTTTAGTACTGCTTCGACCATATTTTTATCAAATGTGATGTTATAAATCAGGGCGGCTTTTTTAAAACTTCTTTTATATAGCAGTAAATATAAATTAATACAGCGTGAAATACAAATCACTGCCGCACGTTTGGAGAATGATTCTTGATATCGATGCAATCACTAAATTTAGATACCATTTTGCAGTTTTTATCATTTAGACAAAGCTTTCGTTACTAAACAAATTAATTAGTAAAATCAATCTAAAAAACCCTGCTGCTAACTGGATTTTAACGGGGTGAGGCTGACGGCGCGGGCCAATACAATTACGATTAGTAGATACTCGTAAAATTATTTGGGTCAGAAGTCACAAGTCAACGTTAGAAGGGGCTCGTTTAACACCAGTAAATATGGAATATATTTATTTTCTCCTAGTATCCTCGGTAGTAGTAACATGTTCGGAAGAAAATGTAGTGATGACGGAATTCACAAAAATACATTGAGTACTAAATATTCAAGGTTTTTAATTACGAACACAGAAAGTGGCCTGCATGTACTACGTCCAATAAGTCGAGGAGTTGTAATTACGTATGCAAATTAATTAGTCCATAAATTCTGGACGCTCCCATACCTTGGGCCTTGCCTACTTTTCACCAACTCATCAGTTTAATATCGGCAGCCTTCCTAAGTAGCCGCTCGATTCTACGAAATACATAATTTCTCGTTAAGAAAATTTAATGTTGACATAATAGCGGTAAACCGCTTTTACTAATCTATGACGTGTTGGTTTTTACAAAACTAGCTGTGTTTGCGACTTCGTTCACGTTAAAGTCCGAAGAAAAGCAGTCGGTTTCTCCCGAGGCTCTCATTCCTCCCACTGTTCACCCCTCAGTTAACTTAGCTTGATAATAAGTAAAGAATAATTATTTGGCGTTTTAAGCTGTATGAAGATATACACCACTTTGAAATCGGGTAAGTCGTCATCATGTCATGGTTAGGTTTTATGGCAAGCATTTCTTCAAAGTCATTTGCAAATGTTTCATTTAGAATGGTATTTATTATCATATTAATAAGAATCTATCTGACTTCGTTGATGGTATCTTCGTTTTGAGCAATAGTGTTTACATAATATTAGAAAATTTATTGTCTGCACATTTCTTCCTTTCGATCGATACGTAAAAAAAAATGGCCTGGCAGTGTTTTTGAGGAAAATAATTAAGGGTAGAAATCCAGAACCAGCTGATGAGGTATAGGGCTCCAGGAGAAGAACTAGTCATGCTGTGACAAGGGGGGTCTGATCCGGTAATGTGGTTCTTTTCTCTTGATGAGATCAGCGAGTATGGAAGGACGGGAGAAGCGATCGAAACTCATTCGCATTCGTCGATATACACTCACACGTGTTCTTACGTGTCGTTGGAAATTGAGGAAATCAGTAGTAAGCGAATTCGTATGCTTACGCTCTGCCGCCATTGCGTGAAAAAGTTGGGCATGTATCGGTTTCTATGTACTCCCGTCCTTCCATATTCGCTGGATGAGATAGGTTCAAGAAGGATAGCGCTGCAGGCGATGACGAATACAGGATACAGGTTCGAATATTCAGAAAGTAGCGCTACTTTTTTAAATTAAGGTATTCGGGTTCCAAATACCGTTCGCGCCGTCTAAATACTCAGGCTGTGGACTTCAACCCCAACATCACCTTTCCAAGCCAGAGAGACGTGAAAAGCTTGAAGGCTCACACACGAAAGCTCGATGCACATGCCGCGAGGACCGGCTGGAAAAGAGCTCTTTGGCTCCGCCGCCACTTCTATTATTTCAACAAATTAATGTCTTCAAATTCTGTAATTTTTAACCTGGAATTCAGTTCATTTCTGGTCCAGAAACTTCTGAATAATAATTATAATTGAATAAATATTCTTTCTAGAATTTTTTTTGTTGCTGCCATCTCTGAGACTTTAATTCACCCGCCAACTTTCCATTTTTATGGTTTAACCAATAACCGCTATTTACCAATTAAATATTGTTTGCTTGCTACTAAGTCTATCACTTGGTAATTTTAAATCATATAAGGCCAATTTAAACGAGGTGGTGAAAATTAATGAGTCCAAAATGAAGATAATTTATTTTCTTTACGAATATCTCAATTTTTATATCGGTTTCCACCCTAAATCGACTGTTATTCTTAGGACTTCTACTCATTGCAAAAGTAACAAACTTTTTTTGAATTATACCAGCACAAACCTATTTAAACATAATTCTTTGCATACGCGTCGATAGAAACAATTATACGATGAGTCAAGACGGGCCAAGAAAAGGATTTCTCCTGACCTACCTGCAAGACTACACTGCGAACACAAGTCTCCATGGATTGAAGTACATCTGTGAATCTTCACGCTGTCTTCTGGAAAGGTGATTATTGCAATCTCTCATAAAGTATTTACACAATATAAATTGCTAACGTAAAAAAAAGTATTAGAAATCATTATTAACGTCATGTTTAAGTTAGTTTTATAGCGTTTGCTATACTTTAGTAATAAAAGCCCTTAATATGTAAAGATTGAGGTAATCAGCAGAAGGTGAAAAAGACCCTAATAAAGATAATTTAAATTACAGAACTGAATCTTAAGAACTATCCATTGGGACGCCGCCCGTTGCCTGATTGAGTTCTTGACAGTCTATGATATTTTAAGTTAAAAAGTTGCATTATCTTTTTATATTTACAATACCAAATAATGCAACAAATGTTTACAATAAGCGGTCGAAATACAAAAAGTTATCATAAAGGTTTCAAGTTAAATTATTGGTTGCTAATTATGTGCTTTAAAAGCTTAAACTACTTTAGAAATGTAAGGTGAAGTTAGATTCTTAGCTTATTATTTTTATAACATAACTGTTATTAATAAGTTTTCACATGTAAAATATTGTCTACAAAGATACCTACGAGTATGAAGGAAAGTGAAATCCGTATAATTTATCCGAACAAAAATCCGAATCTGGAGGCGTAATAAATAATCATTTTGCTCACTGTTTCAGAATATTTTGGGCAGTAGTGTTCGTCTTGAGTGTTTGTGCTTGCAGTTTCCTTATCAAGAACTTGTGGACGAAATGGGACCAAAGTCCTGTCATTGTCAGCTTCGGAGAACAATTGACACCAGTATGGCAGGTTAGTGCTGCAGAGCTATTCAATTGCATTCAGCGTGCGAATCGGGACTATCTGGAAAAATACATTTTCATGAAATTATAAATATAAAAGTATTTATTCATTGTGGAAAGATGGGACGGCAACTGACGGTAATAAGTTCTCTGAATAGTGAAGACAGAACATTTTACTAAAAGATAACATTGTTTCACCTTGCAAACAAATTGCTATAAATATTCTATATTTTATATACAAATATGCTATAAATAAAATATTCTTGAAAAGTCTCTCGCACAAATAACCTTAAGGCTACATATAACTGGGTGGAAAACACTAACAATTTTCCATTGCCGCTTCGATCATCTTTTCAACAGATGTGATGCAACTACGTAAGAGGATATACATATTAACAGTGATTTAAAGTTAAATTAAAATAATTCAAACTCATTCTTAATCATAGATTTTTTAACAATAATCTTTTGATAAACACTTGTAAGATTCCATTAAAAATGGCAGAACTAATTATGTTTATCTTTTTTTTGCAGTTAGCCTTTCCAGCTATTACCATCTGTTCAAAAAATAAAATAGAAGAATCAAAGTTTAAATTATCACAACAAATCAAAGAATATAAATACGATAAAATTAACATAAGCGAGTAAGTATTAAGCTATGATATAAGCTATGAAATCACGTCAACTATTGAAAAAAAAAACTATCTATGTTTTATTTATTTTTAGAATGGTCGAAGACGTATCCTTGGTATGCGCCCTCAAAGCTCCAACACAACGAATATATGGCAACAGTTCTATAATTGATCACATTATGTTGGTAAGCATAATTTATAGATTGATGTTTTTCGCTATTGTAGGACAATTTTTTTTTAATAAATTTATTTTCTACAGAACTTTAATAAAAAAAATATTTTGTAAGATTGTAGCTGATAATAAATCAGCAGAACAGCCATTTAACGTTTCAAAGAACACCGAAACTTTATCCTCGCAGGTTCTGCGCTACCATGATTTTTATCGAAAATATGCATTACCATTAGATTCGTGCTGTATTGAGAGTGTTCCCAGAGTTTATTTGATGCGATTCCAAACCCCCATCTTGGTTCTGCACCAACTAGGCAAGGATTGGATTCATTCACAGAAAACATTCTGTTCATATGCTCAAAGTGTAAAGTTTACTGATCAAATTGTTCGCACTTACTAGGTATACCCAACACATAGGTACGTTTTTCATCCAGTTGCACCCTATCAAGTCCATTTGGCACTGCGACCGTTTTTCTAAATAATTACATTCAGTATTTTTAGCGCACTCTATCTGAAACTCTTTGCACTGTTATGCATCTACTTAGAGAGAGCCAAATAAAGATCTACAGCGATGAACTCAAACTATTCTTCAAAGTGTCGCGCCTTGGCATTTTCGTATTTGTGCCTCCGCCGCACAGCGCCATCTAACCACGCTTTGGTTCGATTTTTCGCCGCTATCATAATGATGTGGTCTTTTTCGTAACAAGGGAATGTTTCCGTAATTAAAATAGATGGCGGTAACGCGCAATTCACAGAAAATGTAATGTGTCGGAACCATGTAGAAAATAACATGGTTCCGACTTAGTACTAGCGTGAGGCATCTTTATGTATGCATGTGCAAAAATGTTTCATAATTGAAGCACTAATAGTTCTATAGGGCGTTGCAAATTTGCGACAAATGCCGTTCGTTCACGCGAAGAAGGAGTGGAAAAATAATGTTTAGCGTGCTTACTCTTATTTCAGGTTGCTCCCCCGATGAATAAAACATTCAGTTACTGCAGCTGGCGCGGCAAAGGTACTGGGAATTGTGAATCATTATTTTCACGTGTAATTACACACAAAGGCGTGTGCTACTCGTTCAATAGCCTATCAGAGCCGGAAATGTTCAGAAAAGAAAAGTAAGATATTGATTTAACTTTTTCTGATGCAATCGGACTTGGTAAGCCTAACATACCAAATTCCCGAAGGAATTTGGTTTATTGCCAGAACCCTCTCTTTGTGAGCACGGCTAAAATTAACTGAATGCAAAATACAAACATTTATTCATTTTCGCTTCGCCCATCATTCCATCCAATTCGATGGTACTTACTTACCCGGGCGGGTTCAATACTACTACCTAGTAGGGGACCACCTACAGTTTTACATGGATTCCAAACCATGGGACAGCTGGCATTCGTGACGAAATTCTCTTTATTTATTTTATGTTATTCGGGAAATATACAGTTTTACATAGTACATAGCATCAAGAAAATGACATAGAACAAATTAAATTTCCACATTAAAATAATAACATATAATATACACCTCTAAAAATGGCGTTCAACAAAAGACAAAGCTTAATCCAAATTAACGAAAGTTCAAAACAAATTTCACAATTAGAAAACACAAAACATAATTCTAACAGGAGCGTATACATATTCAAAGTTAAATCTGGAATAAGTTTATGGATGGGGTTTCTAAAATCTCGTTGAGGCGTGCATATTCAGTGCGAAGGACACCTTTCGGTTTAGCTCCGACCTTCCAAGGTACAACTCTGCGTATTTACGACCACATTGGGTTTCTTGGTGTCGACCTGACACATGACCTTAATTTTGGACGTCATATCGAGGATAAAGCTAAGCTTACCTCATAAAGCTGGGAGTCCTCAACAGGGTGGGTCAGTATTTCACGCCTGACCAAAAACTGCTTGCGCGGAGTACTGTTCGCATTTGAGGGACGGCTCAGCTAAATATCTGCTTGGACTCGATACAGCGTCGTTCCGTGCGTCTCGACGAAGATCGCAAGTTATCCCTAAATTTAGAGACCGTTCAACTCCGAAGGGATGTAGGGTCTCTCGCTGTATTCTATAGTCTTTACCATGGAGAGTGCTCTTCGGAGCTGCATAACGCCGGCCCTCCGTCCCCTTTCTACCACCGCACAACGCAGAACAGGCAGGGAATGCACCCATTCACTGTCGACATTCCCAAAATAAGAACCCATTCTCTAGATCTTTTATCTGTAGCGTCGGTAAACTATGGAAAATTAAAAAAATACATAAATAAAGAAGAAAAACAAAACATTTTTTTTGTTTTGTGTACATAGTAAACATAGAAAAAACTGCTCAATATATTTCACAAATTCTTTAAACAGAGTTTTTAAAATTGACATCCATAATTATACCTATTACTACCCTTATTTACGCTTATGTAAAAATTAAAATGAAAATAACATTTAACGATTAGGATATAACATACAAACACTGTACTTATAGGTAAACTTAGTAGCAAGTCTTCATCACACCTGTGCTTACATCTGGCCATCTGTGCTTCCAGCTGTTACATGTACATAAATTATCAAATAATTGCTAACCCTAGAACGGGCCACACCTTGTTGGGTAGCAATGCACAAGTATTTTTGATCTGCTGTTGGACTTACTACAAGGCATACATTTAATTTGTACATCTTTGGGAACACTCCCACTATGCATATACCAAATAAATAAATTAAATAAATAAATAAAAATATCTGCATATGTTGACACGACACGACAAACGGATGGAACTTGTTCCTGTATACGATTTCCGATATATTTTTTGAACAGTATCCAACAAGACTATGCCTACTCTGAGGAGACACGGGATTCAAAGGGATGGACCATGGAAAAAGGTTACTCTGACAATGCAACCTTCGAAGCGTATCCATGGCGTGGAAGGGTAAGTTTTAAAGATTAAAAAAAACTGTGTTTACTGTTTTATTGTGGAGATTTCGCGATTTTCTTTTTTATTACTTATTACCGTAATTCCCTTCATTCTTAAATCAATGGCATGCAATGAGAAGAAATGATTTGACGAGTTAAAATAAAAACATAAAATATAGTTACAAAAAATGTATTGTGCTTTCAGAACTTTGGATCAGGTCCGGATTTGTATGTAGAATTGACACAATACAAATCTGACATTAACAACTTGTGCGATGGACCAATCAGTGGCCATGAGGTAATTTTTTTTTTTCAAATCATATTTGTGATAAAAAAAATAAAAATGTTTGCTATCGTCCGGCTACCCTGTAAAGGTCGGCCCGGCCCGTAAGCACCTGAAAATTTCGCCTCCCATACAAACGTAATTTACTAATAATTTGAAAACCACTGTTCCAACTTACTTGATATTTGGTATCTAATATTAGGCTACAAATATCTGTGTCTGCATGCCTTTATTTTTTCGGTAAATGTATTCTGGGTCAAACCACAGAGAAAACAAAATTCGTATGAAGATTTTCTTTTTGCTTTCATTTCAGTCGGTTTAGATTTTTCAAAAAAACAAAAGCATGCAGACACAGATATTTGTTACCTGATATTAGATATTAAATATCAATTTAATTGGAATAGCGGTTTCCAAATGATTAGTACACTACGTTTGTATGGGGAGCATAGCTTACGGGCCGTTCTTAAATTGTCCGGAACTCGAGACGAGCGTGGAGGCGTATTATTCCGGGAGGTCACGACATTTTTGGTCACGATAAGGTAAACGGCTGAATCTGGGTTCACAGGTTAGAGACTAACCCTCCGATACTAAATATATCGGTCTGCCTGCGCCAAGTGGTTGCGTTAGCTATATTGGCTATACAAAATATTTATTGGAATGTACCTGCTAATAAATATACTGATTGCCTGGACATATTAATACCTATTAATTTTACAACAATAAGCAGTCGGTTTTTTAATCAAATACTTAAATATACCTAAAGTTATATATAAAACCTAAATCGCCTATAAATCTTAGATGAAAAAGCTATAAATACGAAATATAACCTAAAATTTGTTCCGTTTTGGTATTACTGAACAAGTATGTATGGCTACTTTCACGCTGATAGCCTTTGCAGCCATTTATTAACCTTATCATATATATTTTTTTCCACGATAACTACTTTTTCAGGAGCGTTACCTAGGTAACGCAACCACATAGCGCAGGCAGACCGATACATTTAGATTCAGAGTTATGGAATTTTTCAAGTTAAATTTGACCTACTTCCACTGAAACTATCGGGCTGAAACTTGATACACACAGTTCTCCTGAAAATGCACGTTTACTTATT
Source organism: Incurvaria masculella (assembly GCA_946894095.1). Classification (NCBI taxonomy): domain Eukaryota; kingdom Metazoa; phylum Arthropoda; class Insecta; order Lepidoptera; family Incurvariidae; genus Incurvaria; species Incurvaria masculella. The sequence goes on from OX335643.1 coordinate 13,165,733, forward strand.
AAAATGCTTAGAAATAAAAAAGGAAACAAAAAAATTAAAATAAATATTAATAAAACATTTAAAAATAAATGCTTGTATTTAAATGCTCTGAAAAGAAGAAAATGAACTTTAATTTAAATCAAACCCATTATTGATTTAAAAGCTTTTTGCTTGATTTGCCGGTGTAAATAAAAAAGAAGACAACGAGTACTTGATCTTGACACAAGTTTTAGTATCACATAAATTGTATCATGTAATAAATTGTAATGGGTTTGACTTAATTGAAATTTGTTTGGAGCATTTCAATAAAAGGTTTTTTTCAATGTTTAGCTATTTATTTTTATATTTAATTCACTTTAATTTTAATTTAATGTCAGTTATCTTTATTTTGTGTCTACCCTATAGAAGACCTAATTAATCAGTGTAACCAGTAATAAGAGGATTCGATGATTTTGTTTCAGGTTATATTACACAACCCAGCTGAAACATCTCTGAATACAAAATTCCACTTTGAGGTAAGGCCAGACACAGACTTAACGTTTGCCATCATTGCACAAATGGTGTCAACTTCGGAGATCCTTAGAAGCTACGCGCCAACCAGGCAAGCAATAATTCAGATAATTCTCTTCTAAAGTTATTTTAATGAAGTGGATACAAAACAAAATATTACTACAACTAATCATTACAAGATCTTGAAAAGAACACATCTCGTTCTCTTATTCAAAAGCCAAAAGGCTAGTTAAAGACAGATTAGGCAATGTATCTACCTACAAAATTGATCGAAATCAATTAAGCCGAAGAAAATATCCAAATGTTGCCATTCATAAATTCAATGGAAGGAAATAATGTAAGTACATGGAATCCTTGATTGTAAAATATTAGTGTCATTTCTTCAAGTTTTTTTTAAAGCATTTGTGGCCAGAACGATACTGCACTGGTACTGCTTCATTGACATGGATGGAAAACACGGACATTTTTCATTGCCGCTTCGACCATCTTCCATTCAGTGCGATGGTTGGTAACTCAGCCCGGATTAACTCTACCATCTAGTTAGTAAGAAAGAGAGCCTAAAGTTTAACGTGGAGTCCGTACCACAGAAAGCCGGAAGTTCCAAAACGGTCACCCATCCGAAACTCGAACCCTTCCATAGAGCTCATACGTAGATTCAATCCGTATTTTAATTGAGTCAGTAGTTCGCAAGTTATTAACCTCACTGGTCACCCTTGTCGTAATTTAGATGTATGTACATGTAATTTCCATGGTACATGCAGGAGCAGTACACTCTTATCGTTTTGTTATAAATATTTAGTCCTCACTGCTTACACCTCTGACAAGTTAGCGCATAAGTAACGCGTAGATTTAGGCTAGAATTGCAAACCGTATCTAAATCGGGTAATTGGTACCAAGGGAATTGGAAGCAAGGTTAAGTTATAAGAATTTCATACCTTGTCACCTGGTCAGCTGATGTCCTAGCGCAGAATAAAATCTAATTTCTTACAAATATTTACCGGACACCTAGTTGGTGGGTTGGGAGGCTGTTCGCCTAGAAAATTAAATGTTAATAAAATTGATATCGTTAACTTCTCTTACAATGCTCTCATTAAATAAATAGTTCTTTCCACTTGAGTACTTTTATCTACTCTTCAAAATATTTGTTGGAATTATAAGAATGGTATGTACCGAAATATATTTCAATGATTTGATGATGATGATGATGATGAATGAATAAACAGTTTAGGTACCCTATTCATATGGAGGATGTTGTTGAAATCGAGAATACATTTATTTTATTTTATTTAACAGAATCAAAATCCAAATCTCCCTATACGTTATTGTGCGGAATTATTGGTACTGTTTTAAATTTAGTTTCTGCAAAATGAAATGGACGGGAAAAGATATATTATAAAACTTTAAATTTATTGCCCATTTTTGCATACAGCAAACGAAAAATGTAGACACGCGACGTCGCGCTAAAAAAGGTAACGATACCGTAAATGGCTGAAACTGAATTTAGAGGATAAAGACCAACCCTCTGAAGCAAAATATGTCGGTTGCGTTGCCTAGATAAGGCTCCTGAAAAAGTTGTTATCGTTACAAGTAACATATGCGATAAGGTAAATGGCTGCAAATAACGCAGCATGAAAGTATCAGTACATACTTACTTAACAATACCAAAACTGAACAAATCTTTGGTTGCATTTCGTAGTTATAAGCGATTTACATTACTTAGGTAAACTTTAGTATTTAATTTTAAAAAAACGACTGGTTCGTGTTGCATAATAAATAAGTATCAATACGTACAGACAATCAGTATATTCATCAGCCGGTACAGACCTACATCTATTTTGTATAGCCTGACGCAACCACTTGGAGCAGGCAGACCGACCTATTTAGTATCAGAGGGTTGGTCTCTAGCCCGTGAACCCAGATTCAGCCATTTATCTTATCGTGACCAAAAATGTCGTGACCTCCCGGAATAATCGATAATGTATCCTGAGCAGTGGTCTTGTAACACATGCATTCTGGTGAAACACAAGAATTTTGTAGCTAACGTTTTTCTTTCTTCGTTTCCAGCCGTCAATGCTACTTCCCTACTGAACGTCACTTGAGATATTTCGCCGTATATACTCAAAAAAACTGCGAAATGGAGTGCCAATCAAACTTTACCTTTGCATCCTGTAAATGTGTGCCCTTTTACCTGCCACGTAAGAGTTTTTCTAATTATATTATTAGGTAAACATATTATGCCGTATTCAGAGTGGACGGACTAACTTTAGTGCTCGGATTATTGCCGGACTAAACTGGTTTTCGTATGGTAATTCCGGTGCTAATCTCGTACTTAGTTTTGACCTGTTCACTCTGAATACGACTGATTGTACTTAACTCATAAATACAAAAGTATGGAATGTATAAATTGGTGATCCGCCAAGATTCAGGCTGCACAGCGCGTATACATAGTCCGAGTTACACTTAAACTGGCATTTACGTAACTTTGATGTTGCGTAAAACGTCTAACCCGTCGAGAAGTTCACAAACAGTAGTCTGAGTTTACTCTTACCAACAATTTAATTCGATCAGCGTCACGCGATTAGCCTTTTTTTGATTGTCTTGAATCAGAAATTCATCAAATTATTGTAAGTTTGTCTATTTGTTCGTCCGTCCGTCCTTCCGTCTATCTGTCTCTATGTCTAAAACGTTAATTATGGTGGCAAGAGTACTAGAGGAACGTGTAAAGACTGTAAAGTACAAAATCTCCTAGATAACCTCCGATTTCGGAGGGAAAAAGGGCCTCTAACGTTGGTTATAGAGATAATGATATCACCCTCTATAACTCCATCCCTTATGTCTCCTTTCTAATATCGCTAAACGGATAATATGGCTAACTATGCAAAAGCATTCAGCACCCTATTGAAGGGCGATACTGAAAGGATTCAACAGATGAAAAATGTGTAAGCAACGTTATATTTTTTTTTGCGAGAATAGGAAATAAAAAACCAATACCGCTGATGACACGTTCTTCTGTTTGAAATTGTAATCTTCTTTGGAAAAAATACTGATAACCTACGAGACAAAATGTATGCATGGCAATGTAATGGTTTTGGGTTTTATTATCTCGCAAGAAGCTAATATATAGCTGTAGAATAGTTTGACTGCTTACTCCGCGTAGAAGGAGCAGGGCGTGCTCCTCCTCATACGCGGTAAGCCGTCAAACTAAATATTTTTGTCTTATTTAATATTATAATTATTTTTATCTTAAGTTTTTAAACATAAGATATATTATTTTGCAATTCACCAAAATGTACGTGCATGCTATGTATTAATTTGTTTCTACTTTTAATATAAATATATTTTGGCCTTTTCATCAGAACGCTATCCGGGTTAAGCTTCTACTTCAAAGAATCCCAGTACGTGAGCATGCGTCGCTCCGAGCTGTATGGGCACACCGACTTCCTGGCCAACTGCGGCGGCCTGCTCGGACTATTCCTCGGCTTCTCCGTGCTCAGTCTCGTTGAGATCTTCTACTTTATGACCTTAAGGTTTGTATTCTTTCATTATAACATAATATCTAAAAGCTAAAAGCTGTAAGGCTTCTTCTATAGAGAACTTTAAGTTGTATTATTTTTCATCGTATTGACTGGCTCTCATAGGATTTTTTTACCAAGTCAGTACATTGCTGATCTATTTTTAAATAACTTTTCAAATAATTCAACTACAAGCTATGTTTCGCTTTTATTTTTCAGATTGTACTCTGTCTTGAGAAAGTCTCGCGCAGACAAACAAAAAATAGACAAGAATAAATTAAAACTGACATCAATATTTAATTTACTTTTAATGCCAATTTCACTTTAATTTAAGAAAAATATATTGACATTTTATCTTTACGTAATATGTTGGAATATATTTTCCATTAATAGAATTAATCAAGGTTAATTATCTATTTCTAATTTTGATGTATTTAGAGCAAAGATTGGTTAACATTTAATATTTAGATTAAGTAATAACTTTTTGAATCTATTGTTAAAATAAATAGTCGACAATAAAACGAATACTAACCAAAATGTATACTAATTAGTATCAAAAGTGACATTTTGTCCACTCAAAACGGAAAGAAGCCATTACTTTTCGTTGGTGTCAGTGACGACTATCTCAGACTAAGTGACAGGCGCTAGCTTGCCGGACCGAATCTGTATTTCCTATCTCCTATTATTGAAAAATAAGTTTTCATGGTTCTAATGTAATATTGTAGTAATTGAATGAATGTTTTAATTAAGTTATTAAAAAAAATCCGAACACGAGTGTATGAAGTAGTCTATTATGGAACCAATCAAGTTGAGGATTTTAGGTCATCTAGGCTAAGAAGGCTTACAGAATTATTGAATATTGGAATTAACGGAATTGATTTAAATCAATATTAGTGGGAATTAAGAATTTTAAGATTATTATCAGCAAATGTTAATTGAATGACGATATAAATTCAGGTAAAAAAAATCTCGTGAAACTTTGAATCGATAAACAGGATGTTTTTATGTTTTACGTTTTCTAACAAAATTAAAAACTAAATTCTATACTTTGGAACACATAAAAAACTTTAGGTCCCCCTTTCGTACTTGCTAGATTGTATTGTTAAGGCCGAACGGTTTGGTACCATCGTATTGGATGAAAGATAATCGAAATGACAATATTTTTTTTATTGTGCAGTGCTTTTAATAGGAAGGTTGTGGCATGTTGTCTAATTACTTCGGGAATTTGGAGTTTGGTTACTTATGAAAACAAAAAGTGTGTTATCAGCCACCAATGTTCAGATCCAAAATAATAATAATTGGTAATCAAAATAAAATATTTATTATTCAAATAATATTTTTTTACACGAACTTTGAATTATCTAATGCAAATTTCTATGAGGATGATATTTTTTTGTTACGGTTTTTTTCAATCATGTCATTTAGTTCTCGATACAAATAACTCCACTCAGAGAAAAAAAAACAATGGAAAAACACCCTTTCAAACTTATTATAAAAATGCTAAGTTGTAATTTTGTAGCTCAATAGAAAAACTACTTGTTCTCAACATTGTTATACAGCAACAATAGAATAATCAAGTAATTGAATAGCAATTGTAATAAACTATATTCGTGATAGTCGGAAACTATGATAAAAGTTGAATTAACTAGTACAAAATAAATAATAAATACCTTACCTTTAAAGTGTTTTCTTTTATTGAACGTATATAAAAATTAGCAGTGTCTGGAACAGTAACGTCGCCCATAGCATTCGGAAGTACGAAAAGTGTGCAATCACAGATTTTCCTATTCCCGAAATTAGGGTAGAGGTGATATAGAATAGGAATTGAGAAATCCCAATTTTGTGTGTACAAGAAATAAGACACACGATTTTTTAATAAAATAGAGTCATCTTATTCTCACTTTAAAAAGCCATGAAACGATTAGCAGTAAAGGTTAGATATGAGTAAAACAAAAATAGCGGAATCAGGTCAAAAATCTCTGCTAAGACTGGAGTGCACATCTCTTTTTATGGTAGACGTTATTTTTAGATATCATTCTAATCTTTTTATATTATGTCTTCAGACGTTTAGTAGGCGATAGAATACATTCATATGCCTGCATACGTGATTCTAAGTTTTTCGACAACTCTATGTATAAAAATAAGAGTTAAGGTCTATATTGGATGGAGAATAAACATCAATCGCCACAATTTCAGTGTATGTAGACGTCTTTTTAACCGACTTCAAAAACTGAGGACTAGGTTCTTAATTCAACTGTATTTTATTTGTATTTTTTAACCGACTTCAAAAAAAGGAAGAGGTTATCAATTCGTCTGTATGTTTTTTTTTTTTGCTTTTTTTTATGTTTGTTACCTCATAACTTTTGCCTGGGTGAACCGATTTGGATGATTATTTTTTTAAATGAAAGCTAGTGCTTCCCAAGTGATCCCATTTTAATTTGGTTAAGTTCTGACAATGATATCATAAAAGTCTTAAATTTGTATTAAGATGTGTGCGACAAATGGACGAATAACTCAATATAACGCCAACCGATTTCGGTGATTCTTTTTTTATTGGAAAGGACGTGTACAAATTAGTAAGTGTACATCAGATTCAGACAAACAAAAAAAAATTAACAAAAAAAATAACCGACTTCAAAGAAAAAGCACTAAAAAGTAAAAAATAATTTCCATTTTTGTAGTTACGATTTCTGTTATTTTTTTAGTTTGTGCCAGCCAAGGTTAGGTTAGGTTAGGTTAGGTTAGGTTCTCTTGATTGGCGCAGCTCGTGCCCGGCTGACGCTGACTCAAAAAATAACAGAAATCGTAACTACAAAAATGGAAATTATTTTTTACTTTTTAGTGCTTTTTATTTGAAGTCGGTTATTTTTTTTGTTAAATTCGTTTTTGTTACCTCAGAACTTTTGACTAGGTGAACCGATTTTGACGATTATTTTTTCATTTGAAAGCTGTTGCTTCGCGTGAGGTCACAATTTGGTCCAGTTCTGACAATGTCATCCATGAGAAAACCATATAAGTCTTAAATTTGCATTAAGTATGTGCGCGACAAATGGACTCATATGAGTCGCACGTTTAGTAGGTATTTCCATATTCTGACAAATTAGTTAGTGTGCTTCAGATTCACGAAAAATTAAAATAAAAAACAAACATTTTAACAAAAAAAAACCGACTTCAAAACAAAAGTATTCCAAAACAAATGCACTAATAATCAAAAAAATAGAGGCGGTGTCAACAAAGTGCGATTGGTGCGGTGCGTGCTCGGCGTGTTCACTTGACAACTCACCTTCCGCCGCGGCCCCACTCTCGCCTCTCGCCTCGTCAAGTCGCGCGTGCGACACAAGCACATCTCACCTATAACTATGTATGTAGTTACAGACCTACCTTGGCTGACACCGACTCCAAAAATAACAACAATATTTTTTTACTTTCTAGTGCATATTAATTTGTTTTGGAATACTTTTGTTTTGAAGTCGTTTTTTTTAAACGTTTCGCTTTAACATCAAACTAAAAAGGAAGTGGTATAATTTGACTTGAAACTTGCATGCAAACTTTCTTACTTTCTTTTCTCGCCTCTTTTTATAAACAGGAATATTTCAGTAGAACAAAACCATCACTTAACCACGCACACGTAAATAGGCGGTAAAGGCGTGCTAGGTGCAACAATTAGTGGAGTTGCAATTACTTAGTATAATTAATTGTTAATAAATTACCTACTGAAGCTCCCTTGGCGCAACTTTGGGCCTAGCCTACTCTTCAGTGACCTATCACTTTCACAACGGCAGTCGGTGCTACAACCACTCGAATCGACCGAAATAAAAATAGTTTTGATCGTCAAGGGAAAAATATGAATTAGGGCATTAACTGTTGTGCAGGCAAAAAGAAGAAACCGTTTTACTCAAAAGTTTCCATTACCATAAATTATTTGTTAAAGTTGTGAAGTGATTTAATTTAAGGTAACTGTTTGTTTAATTTTCGTTTTGCTACTATTTTTTTTCGCACTTCTCGTCCTTCACCAATTAATCTTTTTTTTTGTTTATTGCATGCATGGAAGTTGATACAATGACACAACGAAGAGGACCAAAATCTATGTATTAATTTGTGTTTAGAAATAAGAATATGAACCAAGACGGCCCAAACAGAGGATTTCTTCTAACCTACCTGAAAGACTATACTGCAAACTCGAATCTTCATGGATTGAAATACATCGGCGAATCATCACGCGGCTATCTGGAAAGGTAAGACATATGCTTCCATTGCATATGTATTTATACAATATACATATGGAGGAAATACAATTATAAAATATGTTTAGACAGACCCCATTGGAAGGAGCTAGAACAGGCCTTTGCCCACAGGCACTCTAAAATAAGACACATTATTTAAGTAAAAATACTATTGTTAATGGAATGCAAAAACTTCTGTTTACTTATTTATTATTTATTTATCACTTTTAACAAAGGAGACTCAACCACTAGCTTGACCTAGGGTACCCGAAGAAGAGGTATATTATTCAAGGGGGCGGAGGTGACGTCAACTTGGTACCGCGTGAGCGTAACATAATATATCCATAATATTTTTATTATTATAGTTTGCACTTTACGTTTTCTACAGGGTCTTTTGAACGTATGAAAATCTCCAACACGCTAGAATCACCAACTATAGCAGTCACTATTATATTTTGTTTGACGTTACTTTGACAACTATTTTTATGCTTGCATTCCTGATTTTGTAATATTAAGTAAACAGTTAAAATATGTAGGTAGTACGAGTTACAGATAATTATAATACTTACAGATATATACATAATTATATGTTTATGTGTTTTTGAGTTAATCTAAGTATTAACTCAATGGACAATTGTATTAAATGTACACTTTTGACGATTCCAAGTGTCCCAAAGGACGAAAACAAATTCAATACAAAGCGAGTCAGTTGCGAAGAGCGAACTCTCTATATTGGACCCTTGGAATTAAATACAAATGTCTTTATTTAATATTCTGTATATTACATATCGCTGATATATATAAGACCAACAAACGTTACGCTCTGGATTTATTTGAAAATTTTGAAACTGCACGGACTGTTCTTTCTGTCACGATAATTTCTTTTAGGAGTAATGACATGTTTTATTTGGATGAACTGCTTAATATGAGGGCACTTTAATCTTTCCAGAATATTTTGGGGAATAGTGTTCGTTTTGAGCATTTGCACTTGCGGTTTTCTTATCAAGAACTTGTGGACGAAATGGGACCAAAGTCCTGTCATTGTCAGCTTTGGAGAACAAATGACATCAGTATGGCAGGTTAGTGCTGCAGCCCTGTTATATATACGTACCTAACTATGCATGTTGTTGCTAGTACCGATCATATAGAAAATGTAAATGAAGTTAACGGATGTATTATTCATATTTTAACCAGGTATTCATTGACATGTTTGGAGTGAAATGGGTACATACCGTTTTTATGTGTCATTTTCTGACTATAGTAATACATACATATCCAATCTTAAAAATCCTTCCGTGCAAACGTTCCGATGTTACTGGAACGTAGCATTAGCTGCTTTGAGGACAGTGACTCGGTGTAATTAACTCATTCTGCGCCGGTTCACACATCCGTGGTTTTCCTCCGGGCGAAAACGAATTACTTAATAACCCCACTGAATTTTCGGTAAAAGTTTGTTAAATTCAGTTGCTTGAATTAAAACACCTCATAAGGTAAAATATTATTCGACATTTTGTCCCTTGAAATGGGTTAATAAATTACATCCTATATACTTGTACCGCTATTAAATCCTGCTGCAAATGCTTTGCAGCAGGCAGCAGCAGCAAACTGAACAAATTTAAACCATGCTACCGATCAATAGTACGTTCTTGTCACCAGCTTGACTGCATGCGAATAACTTGTCTTAGAATTGCCAGCAATATACGGAGCTACTATTTTATTATCTATTGAAATAAGGTATTTCCTATTTCAATTATTTCATTTATCCCTAGGACCAATGTAAAGGATTATTGCTCATGAATTAGGAAAGAAATATTAAAATCTGTCCATTTTAAACTGGAGAATTTTGTTCGATTAGAGAATTTGTCTTTAAGTTATATTATGGTTTTTATTATAACACTGGTTTGACAGATAGATACTAACAATTTTAGGGCCCCAAAATTTATGGGTAACTTTTCGATCCGAAAACATTTTGCAATTTAATAAAAAAAAGGTGTATATTGCGAATGCTACTTGTCAACTTTCTTATCTACTTAAAAACAATTAAATCAGTTTTTTTTATTTAAAATTACATTTGCAGATACCCTTTCCGGCCATCACCATCTGCTCAAAAAATAAAGCACAGGAATCTAAATTTAACTACTCAAAACATTTTGAAGATTACAACGAAGGTCGACTTAACGAAAGCGAGTGAGTACTGATTACGCTGGCATTAAGCAACATGTCAGTGAAAACAACAATATTTTGTTTTTTTTTTATTTTCAGAATGTTTAGGGTCGAAGATATATCCTTGCTATGCACCGATGAGGCATCGTCAGAGCGGAAATATGGCAATCGCTCAATAGTGGAACATATTTTATCGGTGAGCATGCTTCTAGTTTGAGCTGTGAGTGTTTTCATGCAAACAAAAATTATCAAAGGCCATTTCTTGAATCAATTGTCTAAAACATATTTAAAGAAGGATTCGAACCTTGTAACTTTGGACTACACGTCCAATGTTCTACGGCTAAGCTATCCACACAATCACGTCCGCCAACGAATATATCAATTATATTCTAATCGAAACAATGAGACTACTAGATTGCAATTTGACTAAAGTCGATATTGGTATCGGACACTAGAGTAAGCCAACGGTCACGGTGAATGGTCAGTCAATTAAAGGTCAAATTTAATTAAATGAGAGCTGCGTCTGTATTTTTTTTTATAACTGAACCATTATCCGTGATATAAGCCTCTAAAAATGTACATACAAATACAAAAAGACGTATATCATGGATATAAGAAAAGTTATCAAAAAGACAAAAACGTACAGACGTAGCTCTCAGTTGAAAATTAGATGAGGAAACATTCACGTGCAATTGTATGGAACTTGATCACCTTATTATCCTGTTACATGTTATAGGTTGCGCCTCCGATGGGTAGAGTGTTTGACTACTGCAGCTGGCGCGGAGATTACGATAGTTGTGACGCGTTTTTTTCGCGTGTGATTACTCACAACGGCATCTGTTACTCATTTAACAGCCTGTCGGAGTCAGAAGTTTTCAGAAATAAAAGGTAAGTTTGATGCATTTACGGATAGATAGTAGATATGGTATTTACTTGGTCGAGAATCCATAAAAAATCCAATGAATCCCAACTGTAAAAGAGACTATAATATGAAGCTGTCAGCATCTTAGTCTCCGTTCCTTGCGATATATGGCAAAAACTAGAGTGCAGCTGCCAACACTGATTATAGCATTCAACTCCATTGCCGGGCGAAATGTTTTGTCACTAAGTTCATCCAGCACCTAGCCTCAGCTACAATCTGTGCAACCGAAGACATGTCATAAAACCAAGTTGCCATGTGGTGTGCTGGACACATGTCATGAAAAGTATGCTCAGTGGGTAGATTTTTAAAGTATTATTATTTTTATTTTTAGTATTAGCTTTCTTGACATCAACTCTTATTCAACACTAAACATAAGTACAGAAATCCAATAAATTTCAAGACTGACTGACTTTAACCAACATCGGGCTATAACCGTAATAATACGCCGCCGTCCGCCGCCGGCTGAGCTTGTAGGCAGCGGCGGACGATTTTCAGGCCCGCGACAGCTTCTAACCATAGTTCTAACCTCTGCTTAAGAAAATAATGAAGTGATCGAGTTCCAGATATATATTTTCTGAAATTTTGCACATTATATAAAGGAACTGAGAGCTCCTTTTTCATCCGTTTTGGTTTTTTTTTATATATGTACTTATATCCATAAGATACGCCTGTAAATATTTGTATCAAAATGTTTAAGGGCGTATATAAAACGTACAGACGTAGCTCTCAGTTGATTAATACAATGTGAAAAAAATTCAGGACAATACATCTTCATTTGAGTGAGGAAACAGCCACGAGCCATGGTATGGAACTCGATCACCTCATTATCCTCTTAAGGCTCCAACATCTTACGCTGTACTTATTCCATTCATTACCTATGTATAAACATTCGTTCAACAGTATCCAACACGATTATACCTACTCTGAGGAGACGCGACAGTCAAAAGGATGGACCATGGAAAAAGGCTACTCTCGCAATACAACCTTCGACGTGTACCCTAGGCGTGGAAGAGTAAGTATTATAACAAATATTTTCTATTCTAAAAAATGATATCAAGAAAACTATGGTTCTGTTTCTAGTTTAGTGGCAATAAAATAACTTGGCTACATTATTATATCAAATAGTATCCTGTGAAGTTTTGCCGTTTTCTTACTTGTTCTTATGTGTCGTCGGAACTCGTGAAAATCCATGTCCAGTTACATAAGAAAATACATATATTTACATATCCTATTTATATATTCCTTGGAATAAGCGACGTAGCTACTTAGTACGAAAAAACCGGCAAGTGCGAGTCGGACTCGCACACGAAGGGCTCGTACCCGATTTAACACAAAACACTCACGGTTTTTGTATGGGGCCCCCCTTAAATTTTTATTATTTTTAAATTTTACTTATTTGTTGCTCTATAACGGCAAAATAACTACATACTCTGTGAAAATTTCAGCTGCCTACCTATTACGGTTCATGAGATACAGCCCTGTGACGGACGGACGGACAGCGGACGCTTAGTAATAGGGTTCCGTTTGGTACCCTTTGGGAACGGTACGGAACACATTTACTGAATTCATCTATGGCCAGAGTGACCACCTGACTACGGCGGGCATCTGCCCATAACAAGCTTAATCCATCATTATTTTATGTAACTGGACATGGATAGCTAATACCACACCTACTGTCATGATATTAGCCCAGATTACCATATAGGAACCATGCTAGAACCTTCCTATATTATGCGGATACATTGAACTAGAAAACCCGAACAATTTTCATTGCCGCTTCGACCATCGTTCATTCAATGCGATGGTATAAACCCGGGCGGGATTACCACTACCACTTAGTAAGTAAGGAAGGGGACCTATTGGCTTATTACTATTAATAATTGCATATTTTAAAATATACAAATATAATGTGTATTGGTACTTAAAAACATGTTACGGTTTCAGAACTTTGGCTCTGGTCCGGATCTGTATGTTCAATTAGTCGGACATAAAATGGACATTAACAATTTGTGCGACGGACCCATAGGCGGCCATGAGGTAAAGTGTTATTTATTTTACATTATATACTAGTTTATACTAGTTGGTACCCGGCCGCTTAACCGGTCCAAGCGGCCGGGTACCTGGGTCCTGGACGCATGATGGAATTTAACTTATAAACTTATACATCTAAGGGCCTTTTCACCTGCTGCTGATTAGCTTAATCACCACATATTAAGCGCCTTTCTTAGCAGCTTGCAATCAATACCAGTGTCGATTAAAATAAATCATCACTTGGTGAAAACCAGGCTTAATAATTAAAATTTACAACATATTGTAAAACAATAACTCCTGTTGGGCTTATTTACTATGCAGAAATATGGACAGTGGTGTGACTGGGCAGGTGCATATAGGCGACTGAATTCTACTTCTGTACAATGTCTCGGACAGCTTTTGGTATCGATACCCTGTCCGATTTCTTTACTGAAAATATCCAATCATGACTTATTATATTCAACTAGCTGCGGTACCCGGCTCTGCTCGGGTTAGTGTCGGCTAAATTATTTCATGGATAAAAAGTATCCGACATGGCTGATCCAAAATAGGGTCAAACTGGTCCAGGACAATGTATCCATCTACCAAATTTAATCAAGATCGTTCGAGATGAAATAGCATGATTTAATGAGAAACATCCAATAATTCCCATTTAGAGCTTCGTTGACATTTGGTGGCTATTTAAAAAAAGCATTTGTCGCCAGAACCTTTCTGCACTTGCACTGCAACATTGTTTACCTAGTAAGTAAGTAACGTGTAATGTAGGTAAGTTTTGCGTGGACTCCAACCCACAGCTAGCCTCAACATCGAAAACAGTAACCCATCTCGAACCTGACTGCTCCCAGAGATCCTATACATTGATAAAATACGCACATAAATCGGGTTAGTGGTTCGCAAGTTATAAGAATTTAACACTCTCTACTTACCCTTCAGGTAATGAAGCGTTATATTATGTAGCCTATAAGTTTTGAGTAGAATCAGGCTAGACGTAGATACAATCCGCATCTAAATCGAGTAATTGGTTCTCAAGGATTTTGCCAAGTAGTCCTAAAGTTGCGGGAAATACCAAGCCGTACCCGCCCCCCCCTCCCCGCACCCGCCCCCGTCGCACCGCCCGCCCCGCCCCCGGCCCCGCTCCCGCCTCCGCCCCCGGCCCCGCTCCCCTTGCTGTGAAGTAGCGCTACCGGCATCGTTTTCACCACCCCGTGAAAGTTCTAAAGCCCATGGGCACAATATGTTTATAAATTGTAGCCTATGTGTTATTCTGATGTATAAGCTATATTATTGTAAAGTTTCATTAAAATCCATTCAGTAGTTTTTACGTGAAAGAGTAACAAACATCCATCCATCCATCCATCCATCCATCCATCCATCCATCCATTATTACAAACATTCCCATTTATAATATTTACTAGCTGCGGTACCCGGCTCCGCTCGGGTCCATGTCCTTTTGGACTGATGTCGAGCTGAATTATTTCCTAGATGAAAAGTAGGTAGCCCAAAAGGCGGTCAATAAATATGTTATTTATCTGCTACTTTTTAATCATAACGGGTGGAGCCGATATGCATTAATTAAATAAGAAATATTCTAACGTTCTCATTTATAATACATAGCTGAGGTACCGGGCTCCGCTCGGGTCAATGTCGTTTTGGACTGATATCGGGCTGAAACCCAAAGGGCTGGCCCAAAAGGCTAGTTGAACTACTTTACTAACAGAAGATTAAACAATGTATCTAACAAAAAAAAACTGGATCAAAATCCGTTGAGCCGATGTGGCATGATTAAATAAGAAAACATCCAAATACTGCCATTTATAAATTCAGTGGAAGAAATGTACTTGAATATATTGCAAAATATTGGGGCCAATTACTGAATTGTTTTTTAAAAGCATTTGCCGCCGCGCTGGGGCGATCCTGCACTGGCACTACTACACATTGCCATGGACGGAAAACATGGACATTTTTTATTGCCGGTTCGACCATCCATCATTCAGTGCGTTGGTACGTAACAACTCGAGCGGGATTCACCCTACAACCTAGGTAGTAAGAAAGGGGAGCTATTTTTTACGTGGAATCCGTACCACAACCAGCATTAACATCGAAAACGGCCACCCATCCAAACCCCGACCGCGCCCATAGGTCCTGTACGTAGATGCAATCCACATATTAATCGAGTGAGTAGTTCGTAAGTTATGAGCCTTTAATCGCAACAGTCACCCCTCTCGTGATCTAGAGTGATGTACTCTGCCAAATTTCACATGCAGGAGCAGTCCACTTATTGTTTTGTTATAAATATGTAACCCTCTCTTCTCACTCCTCTGGTAAGTTAGCGTGATGCCTATACGGCTAGACTCAGATACAAACCTCATCTAAATTGGGTAATTGGTTCTCATGTTATAAGCATTTCATACTACTGGTCCCCTCTCTGGTAATTTAGCGTGATGCTTAGTAGCCCTAAAATTGCGGAAATAAATCCAGCTATACGGAGGTACAATTATCAGCTAAGTATCTGCTTGGCTCCCTGGACTCGATACAGCGTCGTGCCGTGCGTCTGGTCGACGATCCCAAGGTATCCCTAAATTTAGAGACCCTTCAACTCCGAAGGGATGTAGGTTCTCTTGATGTATTCTATCGTCTTTATCATGGAGAGTGCCCTTCGGAGCTGCACAACGCTGTCCCTCCGTCCCATTTCTACCACCGCATAACGCGGAACAGGCAGGGTATGCACCCATTCACTGTCGACATTCCCAAAATAAGAACCCACCGATCCTCTATATATTTTTTCTATAGGGTCGGTAATCTATGGAATCGACTCCATACCGATATATTTCCCCCAAAGTCCCCCGGGGTCGTTCAAACATGGGGTGAAGGAGCACCTGGCCGGCCGGCATGGTTTTCGTATCCCCCGTTGAAAGCTCAAAATACCGCGCTTGGCTTAGTACTAATCTAACAAACAAAAAATAAGAAACCGTTCAACTGAAACCGTAATATCTTAACAATACGCCTTTAAACAATCGACCTTAAAAGCCTAAACTAATGTGTGTAGCTAGGACACGGCTAATTGCTAAGTTAGCATACCGCGCGGATTGGTAGAAACAATACAAACAATTTACGTAAAAAACCTCATACTAATCCGTGTACCACACGACCACGGAGCGATGATCTCTGCAACCGCGTCTATCGTTAGCAATCGCGGGAAGCCGACCGGCGAGGGGCGCGGGCAGCATTGCCGATCGCTTGAAGCAATCGGGGACTTTGGATTTCATCTTCTCCCGAAAGTTGTTCGGACGGCCGTCGACTGCACGAACTTTTATTTTGCTCATTCGAATTGAAAATTTCGTTCCTATTCCGGATTTTTACGGAATTCCGGGAATCCTAAGAACGTTTTTGGGCAATTGTGGTAATCGGCAGCGCTGGTAGCCGCTTCCCGCGCTCGCGCGTGGTACCTTCGGCTCTTCTCGGCAATACTCGGTCCTCGTCGGGTGGCCACCGCCGCCGTCTCGGCCCTCGCCGCGCTATCATTTCGTATCTGACTATTTTTCTTTTTGCACGGCTCCTAAGGGTCGTTACGTGATGTTCAATAGCTTAAAGCCTTCCTTAAGAATTAGGCTATCGAATGTAAAAATATGTTTTCAAACCTGACTGGTAGTTCCAGAGATTAGGGCGTTCAAACAAAAAAACAAACAAACTCTTCAGCTTTATTATATTAGTATAGATAATTAATACAAAAAAGTAGGTCTAAGGTTAAGCGAATTATGAAAACGAAACAAACACAAAAAAAACTAAGTTCTGGAAGGAAATGCCATTTTACCCACTTTTAATGTAATATAAATAATAAATAAATATTTTCCAAGTTATTTCCACAATTTAATTTACATTGATCTCTCAATATCGCAATTATCGAAATTCAAAATTTAAATTACTAATATATTTTTAACAGGTTATAATACACAACCCAGCTGAAACTTCTCTGAATACTCAATTCCACTTTGAGATAAAGCCAGGAGCAGATATAACGTTTGCTATCAATGTTAATTTGGTTTCAACTTCGGAGAATCTCAGAAACTACGCACCAACCAGGCAAGCCCTTTCACTTTACAGTAAAACCACAGGTAAAACGCAGCTAAGGCAATGTAAACTTTTTTTATATGACTGGAAATGGATGGCTAGTACCACATCTACTGTCATGATAGTAAACAATACCAACACACCTCATGGGAAGTAGGTGTCGTGCCAGGACCTTCCTTTTATTGCACAGCTAGATTGAACTGGATGGAAAACTCGGACATTTTTATTGTCGCTTCGACTATCGTAAATTAAATTCAGTACTAACCTGGGCGGAATGAACTCCACCACCTAAGTTCCTTAAAAACATAAAGAAGGCGGCTGTTCCAGTTATGCAAAACACTGCTTTTCATTAAGTACGGCCCGTAAGCTATGCTCCCCATACAAACGTAATTTACTAATCATTTGGAAACCGCTATTCCAATTAAATTGATATTTAATATCAAATATCAGGTAACAAATATCTGTGTCTGCATGCTTTTGTTTTTTTGAAAAATCCAAACCGAATGAAATGAATGCAAAAAGAAAATCTTCATACGAATTTTGTTTTCTCTGTGGATTTACCCAGAATACATTTACCGAAAAAACAAAGACATGCAGACACAGATATTTGTAGCCTAATATGAGATACCAAATATCAAGTAAGTTGGAACAGTGGTTTTCAAATTATTAGTAAACTACGTTTGTATGGAAGGCGAAATTTTCAGGTGCTTACGGGCCGACCTTAAGGACCCATAAGGTCACATTGAAGTAACGTAAACTATCATATAATACAGCTTACCTTAGGAAGAATCCTGAAACCCTGATAATGCTCCTCCGACTTGTCTAGTTCCTACGGGTGTAATGACGTATACAGTTGAGGAATCAAGTTCAAAGACCGAAGTTTCATGGTTTCACCCAAGGGCACCCCTACATCGAACGAGCTCCAACTCCTATTTTGTATCTAATTTTATAAACAATTACTGACCTCTTTGAAATACAGTAGAAATGAATACCAGTTATGTTGATCACATGGTTTGAATATTATGCTTTGTTAAATTTTCAGTCGTCAATGCTACTTCCCTACTGAACGTCACTTGAAATATTTTACGGTCTACACGCAAAAAAACTGCGAACTCGAGTGCCAATCGAACTTTACTTTCACTAAGTGTGGATGTGTGCCCTTTTACTTGCCACGTGAGTGCTATTTTACCAAGTTAACAATCTCTACATATTTTTACATTATTTACTATCAACCCAAGAAACAACCTGAATTTGAGGCGAGATATGACTTTTATCCAGTGATATGTAATATACAGGGTGTTTGGTAGGTCGATAGCAGGGGATAAGGGAGGTAATTAGGACTGTATTAAGCCAAACGTCCCTTTGTACAAAGTCTTACGGATTACGGGAAAATAGACATTTTCGTGTTTTCAAGATAAATACTACCTTAAGGGCGTGATAAGAGCGGATTATGTTCAGTTTGATAAGGACGTAAGTAAAACAACTTTAAATTATATCTCAAATTAGACAAATATTCATAAACTTTCATAAAAAAAGTTTGAACTCCTATGAAACTAGCGAAATCTTCCAGGCCATAATGTTTCCCTATCCCTAAAAGTTTTCAGATTTTCATCAATTAATTTTTATATCCTTGAAAAAGCTTTATTCTAGGTCCGTATGTTTTCCTTGTTTTGTTAATTATATCTATATTGTTCGGTAAAAAAAACTAAAATGAAGGTAAAAAGAAAAACATTTTTAGACTATATTTTCCAATCTAAAAGTTATCTCAAAAAAGTAAAAACATACAGACGTAGATTTTGAGAATGTATTTTGTAATCCAATTTTATTTTATCCAAATTACCAATATTACCAAATTTAAAAAAGCCTAGTCAATTATTAAGAGCATGGGAACAGTTATCAACCGTAGTATGGGAAATTGGTAGTGTAACGACTCTCTTACTATCGTATCAATACATCTTTTATCTTTTTAAATACCTTTTTGAAAAATAATTAAATATGGTTTCACTTACGCCCTCATAGGACTGAATGCGATCAGGTGTTATCACGCGCTTAAGGCTAAATGTGCTTAAAACCCTGATTGTGTGGGATCGGGAAAAACTCTCTAATTTTCTTACTACACTTGGAAATATAGCGTACAGCAGTCTTAATGTTCCATACTTCTTAGAAAGTATATATCATGTATGTCATGCTCCTAACATTTGGCAAGATTATTAGCTAGAGGAAAATGTACATAAAGCGAGATCTCCTACAGACGTAATTGTTTACTACCCAGCTCGGCATATTCGTTTTTTTATATATTCTACTGTGTTTTGCTTTTGCAGATAATGACAGCGATCATATATGCACAACTGGAAGCTCCGATTGTGTAGAGACGTCTAATGGTATTTTGCATTTACTTCATTTAATACTTTCTGGTAATCATTGAAATCAGGTCACCAGAAAATAAGTTGAATGTTAATTTTGCAACGACGCTACCGTTTTATTAAATTTATAAAATTGTAGCTATTTTTGAACCTTTATAATTAATTTGACTTCCTTGTGTACAATCAAATAATAAATACTTGTTGATGTATTTGTTTTTACTTGAAACGTCTTCAACGCGTTCTTTTTTTAATTTCATCCTTTTTTTTAAAAGTGGTTGTTTCCATTTTCAGAGATCCTTGCTGAACAATTAATGGCTATGGGAGAAGATGACAATGAATTTGATAAAATAGAAATAAATAGCGAACAATACGAGAACATGTACATTCTAGGGAGTATTGCAAAGTCATGTAGTTGTCTTCCAACGTGCACCATTGTTTCATATGATGCTGTTACGACTGTTGCTAAATATAATAATATCATAAACTATGCAAAAGCTTTATTCAAGAACGATACTAATGTGACAGATGAACTCGCAAAAGTGTAAGGGAAGTAAAATTACTTAATTCAGAGAGTTTTTAATTTACCTTAAAATATCTTACTTGATACCAATTTCGATACATTTAAATGATTAAAGAAGTCCCAAGATCAAAATACACCAAAATTTCGAACCCTTCGAAATCATGGTGGCAAATATGTTTTGGATATTGGACCAAGATTATTTTTAGCTCTAGCTAGGTTAACATGCACCCGATGTTTCCTGCTGTGCTGGATTAGTAATTATGTTATAGATTTGACACTTTTATCTATTTGACGAAACTTTTTCGGTTCGGCTTATATTAATGTTACAAGATTTAAGTTTAAGCAGTTCATTAATAATTTTCTATTCAGTTTGTTACCAGCCATTAATTTATAGAAAAAAATAGTTTTTCTGATTAAAACATTTTTTAATGAATACTTTTAACATGCTGTCTTTATAACAGAACACTATCCGGTTTGAGCTTCTACTTCAAAGAATCCCAGTACATAAGTATGCGTCGCTCCGAGCTGTACGGGCACACCGACTTCCTGGCCAACTGCGGCGGCCTGCTCGGACTATTCCTCGGCTTCTCCGTGCTCAGTCTTGTTGAGATCTTCTACTTTATGACTTTCAGGTTTGTGTTCTACCTAACTTAAATGTTATTTTTAAGCTATATTACAATTATATGGTTTGTATCCAAAATATTCTTCGGTTGGTACATAAAGCAGTGTTATCGTCCAAATAACGTCGCGAAAGGCATTATGGGAAATATAATATCGAAGAGTGTAATCTAAATGACGCTAATGGAAGAAAAATGTGAAAATTATTTAGACTGCAATGTTTTTCCATATTTAAATTCCATAAACTTAAAACCTATAACTTCTTCTATTTTATTTTCAGGTTATGCAGTGTTATGAGAAAATCTCGTGTTTCAAGCGATGCCGTGGAAAAACGTAAACACAGACAGGAATAATAAACATCTATCCATTGTTTTTCTTAAATTATGCTCTTGATGTAATGTTATTTACCTAGCTTTACTTATATTATTCATAATAATTCGAAGTCTTCAATACAAAAGTTTAAAATTATGAAACCCTTGATACTGTCTACTTTTTAGAATTTAAATTATAAAAAAACTGTATATAATTACTTACTAAGTACTTATTTTTATTAGATTTTGAGCTCAGTGATGTTTTATAAACAAAGGCGGATTTGAAAAAATAAACACATATTGTACCATTTATTTCGCAATAGTTCTAATAGCATAACCCAGACACCATTTTATTTGAAACTCCTTAAAAAGTATGTTTGTTAGCAACGCACACAAAACTTCGAAGTTCAGACTTCGAAGCAAGATCCCGATCTGTGTTATGTGGTAAGACAGGAACACTAGTAAGTTATTCACTCGTGGATCTGTAGAAATATTCGATGTTAATCGTGATAGAAATATTTCACGTTAGTGATAATATCGGTTGCATATCTTTTTTTGGTCCTGCAAAGGATAGGATAGCAAAGGGTCTGCTATCATTCAATTTTCATACCCGCTTCGACCGTTTTTCATCCAATGTGATCATATCCAAACCAGTCGGGCTGAATCCTAGTCAGTAGAATTTTACATGGATTCCGCATTATGGAGTAAACCACATTCATAAAAAAATAAAGAGGTACCTAAGATTCCAATCCGCGGCCCCCGCCCACAGTCATTCCTGTTACCGTTGTCGATTCTGACGACGTAAATGGAATTTAACATTCGCGACGTTCATTCACGACGTTTATATGGAGGTGTAGTTAT
Source organism: Incurvaria masculella (assembly GCA_946894095.1). Taxonomy (NCBI): domain Eukaryota; kingdom Metazoa; phylum Arthropoda; class Insecta; order Lepidoptera; family Incurvariidae; genus Incurvaria; species Incurvaria masculella. Next base: position 13,187,814 of record OX335643.1, read on the forward strand.
AGATGATACATGAAGTTCTGGAACCAATTTGTTACTTAACCAAACCTGTAGTTATTTACATTCCAAAGAGCATTTCATGTTGACCATGTCACACGGGAACAATATGGGGGTTATTAATCCTTTCAATGTTGGCTTATTGTCACATTAACGAACGTCTTCTTTTTTTTCTTTAATTTGCTCTTTTTCTGTTTTATATCCATTTTTTTGCTTCTTATCTTTTTTGTTAACTCCTTTTCCATCTTCAGTATTATCTTCATCTTTTTTCATCTCAGCATTTTTGTTAACTCCTTTTTCATCAGTTTTGGTTACATTTGAAGTTGTATCAAAAGAACCACCCACAATACTATTCACTGTCGAAACACTATTCTCATATTGCGTTAATTTCCCAACTGTAGTTGTTATTTCATTACCGTTGGAATTTTGTTTTGGTTTTGCTATTGTCGAGCTATTACGAGTATTCACCCATAAATATATGACTCAATTAATAACATTTCAATAACTGCAATAATTTTATTTTACCCAAATGATTTTTAAATATAAATCTGTCTGTGAAATCAAAATGTGCTGATCAAAACAATCTCTCCGTCAACAATGCAGCCCGATCAAGTGTTCCGTCAATGTTGACTGCCTAGTTCAGTGCTGCACCGATATTTGCATGGATATCGAAAACTCCTGAATTTAGCAGACATTATTGTGTGAGCAACGAATACTATTACGACACGGAAATTTGCAAAGACACCTTGCTTTGTGTATGCATATAGAACTTGGAGGCATACATAATTCGATGAATTATCTTTAAGATGGATTGTCATTAAAAATACAAACTACAAATTCGCGTGAAAAATGATGTATTTTTCAATTTTCAAAATGCCGTTCGTAACCATACGTATTAATTTTAACTAACTATAAGTTTTAAGAGTATTTTAGACCGAAAATGTATGCCGATACATCAAATTAAGTACAGTCTTACGAGAAGAAAAAAGTATAAAAATCAGAGAGCATACCCATTGATAATAATTCTAGGAATCCACGCGAACGAATCTGCGGGAAACAGTTAGTTAATTATTAACATATAGTTGATGTCACAAAAGTGTTTCCAAAATTTAATATTTATTGGTTGGTTTGTAATATTAATTAGATACATACGTTTCAAATAAAAATTGCGCCATCTAACAAGTTCTAATTGGATTTCTATATTACTGATTGCAATTCAGTAGTGCCTCAAAGTAACTATATTACTTTTTCTGGGATGTATACATAAAATATTAATATGTATACATGAAACTTTGTATGTGCTATAGGTATTGGCGTGGAACTCCGTACACTGTGTGGGTTCCGGCACGTAAAAATAAAAATATTGCATTGCTTCCCGTACCAATCAAGGTCAGGCGCTAAAAACTCAGGCACTTCCTTAATAGGTGGTAATCAATCCCGCCTAGGTTGCATTAAACCATTTACCATTGCATTAAATTAATGATGAAGCGGCAATGAAAATTATCCGTGCTTTCTATTCAGTTCAATGTAGCTGTAAAATACAAGAAACGTTCTGGAATGGCATGAGTTCATGTGTGGTGTGTTGGGCGAATTTCATGACAGCGTAGGTGTGTCGGATTGAAATACTAACGTGCTTTGGCAAATTTTGGCTTCAGCATACAATTCAACAATTAATTTTAACAACAATTTGTAACAAATTGTATTGAACTTTTTTTTAACCAGCCATTAGGTACACAAATTTGATGAGTTACGAAATAAAATAAATTAGGACCGTCCATAATTTCTGTTGATTTATGCTACTCGCCATAGCATTGGAAGCTAACGCCATCTGTGTGTGTGTGTGTTGTGAAAAAGCGCCATCTATCTTCAAATGCATACAAGTTAGCAACCTCTATAAAGCATCTTCATAAAATAGTTTAGCAGTTAGTGAATAGATGGCGGTGCTAAATAACTTATTTTCACAGCTATAACGTCAACTATAATCATAATGGCGAAAAGCGCCAAACTTACTTTGTATTGGTTACATCATTACCTACTGTATTTTTGCTATGTATTTAAATTAGATTAATTAAATATGGATGAGATTATGGCGCTACAAAAACATAATATAAAGAAACTAGCCGTGGGCTCCGGCTCCGCTCAGGTAAATTTTTCTTTGGATATTCACCTGAGCGGAGCCCGTAAAGTGTGATCGCGGGCTTGCTGTTCAAAGGAACAGTTTTAAAAACCTGGACCTCGACACAGCGCCACCTACCGGGTCCAACTATGTTTTATGTATTTTTTAATAATTATAATTCCGGTGCGCATGTGACAACGGAATTTTAAACATTGGTAAAGAGGAAGCAGGCGTGGTGGCGACGATCTCCCAGGCGACCTGAGGCACGCCTCGGACGACGGGTAGTGGTACTAACCGCGTAGGCCACCACCACCCCCATCTCGGAGAGCCCCGCATGTGCCGGTCTGCTGGGTGCTGCCGGCACGCAGATCACCTTTCGCGCGTCTCCCGACGAAGCGCCACCTACCGGGCCCGCTGACCTCAAACACGCGTCAGGTGGAAGCGAGATCGAGTCGGCTGGTCCCCATTGCAGGGAACCAAGGTGGCGTGGTTGGTGTGAGTATCTATGGCTGTGAGATTCAGTAAAGTTGTTCACATGTGATTTATTAATGTCAAAAACTTTTAGGAATAATGAGAATCATTGAACAATTAATTATTTTTTATTTTGCAAAAATGTTCGACATCATTCACATGGGGTGTGACAGCTGACCATTATTATTAACATAATTAGGAGTTTTTTCGGTGATTTTCTTAACTTTTATAAAACCAAGGTCTGTCATCCGTCTATCTGTCTGTCCGCTTACAACTTGAGAATAACTTGATTTTGCTTACCCTATCAATTCCCCATACTACGGGCGATAACTGTTCCCATGCTTTTAATGTTTGACTAGGTTTTTGAAATTTTGGATTCTAAAATTATCTTTTAGAAACCTTTGTCTGTATGTTTTTTTTTTTAAATACCTTTTAGATTGGAAAATATTGGCTAAAAACATTGGAAATAATGAAACTTTTATACACAACATTTGAATAAAATATGACAACGTTTAGGGGAGGGAAACGTTAAGGCCTGGAAGACGACTTTGGTATTTTAACGGCAGTCGCCGTGTAAAGTTGTGCCTTGGACAATGGACCAAGAATGCATTTCTTAAAATTTCCAAATCTTAGAGTTCTTGTGACTTCACGACAGCCTTAAATGTGAGCAGTGCGGTGAATTATGAGAAAAGTTGTGGCATAACTGAATTGTTTGGCGGCTTGTAGAGCAGTTCATAGAAAATCTAGCCATGTCAGCAGTGGACGTAAACACGCTAGTGTTTACGTCCACTGCTGGACATACGCCTTTCCAATATTCCTCCAGTCCTCCTGGCCTTCAGCGGTACGGAACCACTGCTTTCCGCCGACGCACTTGAAGTCGTGGTCCCAACTGGCACCCGCCAGGTGGAACGGTCTTCCGACACTCCGTTTTCCGGTCCACGGCCGCCAGTGTAGGACACGGTTACTCCAACAGTCGTCGTCTCTTCGGCTGACATGACCAGCCCACACCACTTAGCTTATCCACCCGGTGTCCAATATTGAGTACTTTGGTACGTCGGCGGATTGCCTCGTTGCGCACCATATCCCGTAGCGATATTCCCAGCATGGCTCGCTCCATTGCTCGCTGGGCAACGCGACCGTCAGAGTCCAAGTTTCCAGATTTTGCGGAAGGTCAGACCTCAGAGCGGTCGCCGCTATTTCTTAGGTCGCCATAACAATATGAAGCACATTATTAACATAGCGTATTGTGGCATTAATGTGTCATCTAGGTCATCCATAGGTGATCTCTTTGTACTCTTGTGTTTCATCCCTAACGGTATTTAACAGACTTCATAAAAATATTATTCCTAAACCATTTTTATATAATGATTCTTGTTTATTAGTAATTGTAGCTATGCTATCACGATATTGAAACCATATTAGTTTCTTCCACCATGTTGAAACAGGAGACTTGTCATCTTTTTTACTGCAAACAATTCCGCATTTTTAACATTGTGATTTGCAAATAGAGTATTTGTATTGACGGTACTGATGAATTCTATTAAAGTTGCCCGAGTGAATAAGAGCACATCGTTCTATTTATCTCCTTCTCATTTTATTTACAGTCCTTTTTAGGGTTCCGTACCCAAGTGTGCCAAAGAAACCCTATTACTAAGCCTCCGCTGTGCGTCTGTCCCTCCATCCGTCCGTCCGTCCGTCCGTCCGTCAGGGCTGTACCTCATGAAACGAATAGGTAGGCAGCTGAAAACAGAGTATGTATTTATCTTGCCGCTATAACAACAAATAGGTATCAATAAAAAAATATAAAAATTAAAAAACCCATACAAAAAACGTTTTGTGTTAAATCTTGTACGATGGTACGGAACCCTTCGTGTGCGAGACTCGCACTTAGCCGTTTTTTTATTTGACAGGATTGTAATAACCGAATTGACATACTTATTTAATAAAAAAATATTCAACTTAATTATAATTATTATAATACCAATAATACCTAAAAATAGTATCCAATTACTTGGATACTATTTTTATTCTAAACTAATTAATATATACAACTTATTTATTACTGTCAACAACTTAGTTTTTTTTCTTAGTACTTCTAAATAATATCTTGTATTTTTTTCTTACTTTATAGTTTTCAGTTCGTAAATATTAGTTCCTAGCACAGAGTTCCTGGCAATAGATGTGTGATCTTTCGCGTCTAAATGGATCGCGTTACCGACATATGTATTAATCATAATACATATATATCATGTATTAGGTTCAAAAATATGAAACATGTTCAGCGGATAGTCATTTATTAAACAACATTTACATTTATGACTTAGGCATTGGTAATAGTATAAATACATCTAACAATTTGAAACGGGATGCTTATGCTAAGGAGTTAAGATTAATTCGTGTATTAATATTACATTAAATCTATAAAAGTCTTAGACTGTTCAGTAGTATAATAGCAGGAATAACAAACGTCAATAATTTTGAGTGAATGCAAAAACTTGCGTCGGAAACGTGAACATGTGAAGCCGATTTTGGTGATGCTTGTGGTTTGTCAATTGTTTCTGTGATCTCGGCTGGGTTCGTTGGGCGAGTATTATTTCCCTGAATGACGCCTCCGCTTATTTTATCATCATACCTTTTTGAAGTCTCTGCAGAACGAGTTGTTTGAGCATCCACAGCTTTCTTTATATGTGTTGTTTCCGTAATAGTACTTGTTGCTATTTTCGGTGTAGTTTCGAAGGCGTCTTTTACGAATTCTTCAGTCGGATTAAGGTCTCTTGAAAACGATGTAAAGCGCCTGGTTGGGTTCGTTTCGGACCCAGATGATGTCGTGGTAAGAATGCTTGATGATGGCAATGTCGATGGAATAGATCTAGAAGTCTGAGGTTTAGAGAATGAATGAGGTATTGTGACGTAGGATGAACTTGCTGGATTCGTCACGTGCTTTTCAGTCGTAATTTCACGATAGGTATGCTGTTGAGACCCTAATGTTGTAGCATGAGTAGTCGTTATTGTTACTACCCTTTGTTCACCCCCGCAAGGAATAAGATGACTAGGTATGTCACTAAAAAACATCCTTCCTGCCAGGCTCGTATCATCGTAATAGTCATATTCAGCGGTGCCACTTGGATTTTGATCGTCTACTGTTTTCAATTTCTCGTTTTCTTCATACTTCCTGTAATCTTCGGATAACTTCGAGCTTGGGTAGCACATGAGGTTGTCAATAGTCTGTTGAAGATGCGTATTCTGCGTGTGATTCTTCAAAGTCAGGAACCAGTTCAGGTTGCAGTCACATTCGAATGGATTTTCTGGAAAATAAAAGCACGTATTTTAGCCGCATATAATAATGAGATGTCTCATTTTGATATATGAAATAAATATTTTGTTCTGATAGCAATCTTCTATGGGATTATAAAACTATTAAAATAGTAGCTTTAATTTGTAATTGACTTGCTAAATATTTTGCGAGTAAATATTTCCACCCTTGAGACTACTCATACTAGAAACAACCCCTATGATAATTTTTTTTCGTTTGCACCAGATGTTGACTAAGTAGGAACTGTTATTTAATATAATACACTAAAATCAGCTTCAGTTAGCTGATTTTGGAGTTCATAATAACTACTAAAAACTATTCCAATAATCACCAAAGCCACATCAGCAACGTAAGCTAAATGGAGGCACCAATGTTTAATAATGAACTAGAGGAAATATTTTCTCTGTGTAAAAGCATAGTGAATTTTGCAGTATCCGTAGTAGCAATAGTCATTGCCATAACTTTCGGAAATTATTCATGACGTCCATTCAAATTCCCACCTCCTGAACACAAAAAGAGTTTCCGTTTTCATACGAAAAATCGTAAATACCTTATAAAAGCAAACAAATGGGGTAATGCTGAAAGTGAGCAAGGAGATACTGGATTTAAGAGGGCTCTCGCCGCCTCCGTAAGGATTATTTCGTAGTTAAAGAAATATTTTAAAAAAATACCAGGACTTATCCTATTATATATTTAGAGTGACTGCTGTTAGAACCTGTACAAGACATTCCATCACATTGAAACTCACCTTCGAATCCTATGCTACTTCCAACCGAGTAAAAGTTATGTAAAATGGGGGAAATAACGTCTGGAGAGAGTAATTTCATTTCGTTAGCCTTTAAATCAAGCACTGCCAGTGATTTCAAACCAGCGAACACTCTAGCATTGGTAAGCTCTGTAATCTTATTATGCGACAGTGAAAGTGATTCAAGTCTAGTAGCTCCGTGGAATGCTTTGTCGTCTATGACTCTTATTTTATTATTGTTTAAAATCAGAGATTTAAGGCTTTTCAGAGGGGCAAATGTGTTATCTCCAATCACTTCCAAGTGGTTGTATCGAAGATCCAGCTGCGTCAAATTCCCCAGACCCAGGAATGTTTCATTAGTCAACACGAATATAGAATTCTTCTCTAATTTGAGGTTTTTAAGGCCACCCAAATGGACAAACGCTCGATCGTGGATCGTGGAAATGTTGTTGCTTGCCAAAAACAGCTCTTGCAGCTGAGGTAAATGTTTGAATACATTTCTTTTTATTTCAGTTATATTGTTTTGATCCAAGGTTAGCGAGGTTAAGTTAGGATGATGAGCAAATGCGTGAACAGAAAGTGTGTGTATTTCGTTTCCAGATAGTTTAATTATTTGAACGTTGGTCGAATTGGCAAAAGCGTATGGCTGTATGGTATGAACTCGCCCTAGTTTAATCGTTATGGTGATCAGTTCTCGCATAGCTTTGAGAGCCAGTGTCGGCACATAAGATATTATGCTCTCTCCTTTTGATGTAAAAACTATTTCTTCGATGGTATTTATTGATGAAAACGACCTCCATATGTCGTCTTCGTTTGGTATGTTATTTTGTGTAATAAAACAGTCGGCTTTGTAAGGAAATGATATGTTTCCAAAGTACATTTTCTTGCAGAAGCATTGAACTTTATCCTCGCTCGTAAAGTGCGCTGCATCGCACACATCGACTTGGTTCTCCCTTGCTCTTCGCTGAACAGTCAAATCTCTTGAATGTATTGTTTTTAATGATATTATCACGATAGTCACTGATATCAACCACTTTAGACTTGCCATTGTTGAAACTGCAAGTAGAACCCTGAAAAGACACAAAAAAACATCATTAGCATCACCTATTATTTCAGTAGTCGTGAAGAATTATTAACTAATATTAGCCTACCTCATGGACGGAAAATGCAACCAATTTTTTTTTAAAATTTCCATTACGATTCGTAACTTTTAAAATTTAAAACCAAATATCCAAGAATGATGTTACTAAATAAATAAAGATGCAAGTAAGGCTTTATTGATTTTTATTACCTTATTTTAAATTGATACTTTTACATACTTTATTAATAATGTTTGTTTCCCAAATATTCAACGAGTATTTAGAAACATTTCTTGGGGCTACCCGAAAAAAGTCTAGTTTCACCTGTGCAACTATTGGCAGTATTTTTATGGATACCATGAATTCATACATATATACAGGATGTTTGCGGAGGTTTGATCCAAACGTTTACATGGTGCTCCTTAAATTTTTCGCCGTCTCCATATACTTTGTTCAGACCTTCACATTAAAATATATGGGGCGGGCGAAACATTTTCAAGCCGTACAGCAAAATGTTGTTCAGCCTTTTTGCTCCAAATAGGCCAAGAAATAGTTTAGACCATATCTCCATTAACACCCTGGAATTGTGTCATTAGTTTATATTAATTGTAATTAACATTGTGGTAAAACTCACTACACAAACTAATTGAAAATAATAAAAAATACTTCAATTACTTTTTTGATCTCATGTTTTGTGCAAATTTATACAGTTCGCTTCCTGCCTTCAATATCCTAGCTTTCGAGATTCCGGCTCAAAAATAATGGCGGCCCCCGTCGTAAAGTGTAGGGCGAGGCTGACCGACTTTACTTCAGCTCTGGCGTTTTATGGCGCAGATTCATTACCGGTATTAGCTTTGCCTGTGCCATCAGGCCGCGTGAATTAGTCACTATTAGGTCGATCACCTTTGTGTTTTACTGCTCCTAGGTCTTCGACATTTCATTACTTGACCACTCTCGTCGATAGGTCATCAGAGCTGACTGTACGCACAATCATTCAATGTTGATTTACTTCCCGAAGAATGTATTAATGAAAGGTTATTCTTAGAACTGATTTTTTTTTGTTATTTGTTTAGTTTCATCTTAACCGAACGGTATCGCATTAAGAACATAAAACCCTAGAATATACGGAGCTTAAAAGCCCTTTGTAACATTGAAATAGAGGTTAATTTTTTCATCATTATCCTGCCATCCGTTTTCAGCCGTATTGAGTTATTAATGGGAATGTTTGTCTTGGTACATACTAACTAAAAATTCGCGTATCGTAAATCTGTTATTTTTATTAAAAAATAGATATGCAAGTAGTGCTGAGCTCCGAAGTCAGAACAATTTGAAGAAACATTATAATTAGAACGCCAGTGAGCTGAAATACGTAGCTAGCCCTACGAATCGGGCATCGGGACCTCTATGAATTTTCTGTCAGTTAATAACCAGACAAGATATAAATAATGAACCGTTAGAATTTATATGTGTAGGTGCATACCTATTATTGACTACGCGATCATTTGTGGCTTGCTAGCCTGCACGAGTCGTATTCACTACGTATAATATTCACAACGTATAATCTAATTTTTTTCCAAAAAACTAAAACCATGCATATCGTATAATAGTCACAACGTATAATGTTATACGTTGTGCATGAGTTTAAAAATAAAATAAACTCTTTGCATCATGCAGAACGTATAATAGTCACAAAGTATAATATTCCTAACATGAATTCACAAAAAAAGAAAACCATGCAGAACGTATAATATGCCAAGAAGCACTGCATAAAGCGCCCTAACAACGATACATTTAAGGCTGAAATTGCTACGAATCGATATCTGTTGAAGAGTAACAATTTGCTACAACGCTAATTGAGACGGTCGAAAAGTCGCGTGCGAGTATAATCTTTAATCTTATATCGATAAGGGCGCTTATCGTATGAAATATTTTAGGATTATATGATATGCATGGTTTTCTTTTTTTGTTAAATAAAGATCATAACATTATACGTTGTGACTATTATACGTTATGCATGGAGAAATAAGTAATTTGATTTTTTGGACTTGTTCATGCACTACGTATAAGATTATACGATCTGCCGATTATACGTTGTGCATGGTTTTAAAATTTTGTTAAAATATGACATTATACGATCTGCATATTATACGTTATGCCGTTCCCCCGCCTGCACCGTTAAAGACTTATCAAGTTAAAATAAATCTACCTAATCCTTATCCTTATTCATAATATAAATTCGAAAGTTGGTTTATATATTTTGTTGCTGTTAGTAGTCTTCTCACTGGGCAAATACTATTTTCTTTGAAAAAAATACCTCCGTTTTCCTTTTTAACGCATACATCTGTGGGTAAGCAGTTTCAAGGATCATAGAATACATATTGCAACCACATGGTTCAAATCCTTGTCCAAACAAAGCTGAGTTACGTGGGCACTGCGACGGAACATACAGCATGTTTCGTCTATCAGACCTAATTTAAACTTATAGTAAAATAATTTTGCTTTGAAGAAAGCTGGAAGGCACTGGCTACTGCAAGGCTGGACCCGAATCAGCAAAACATACCATTCGCGGGTATTGCGTCCTTCAATTTCGCCAAGTACTGTATACTCATAATTTAGAATTCACTTACAGTCCCTCCTCCCGTAATCAATGCCTCCTAATCACATAATGTTTAATATATAAATCACATTCGTTGGAAAAAGCAACGTTTTTTCTTAGTACGAAAAAGTACATTTACGCAGGTAGGAGAAACATCGGGAATAAAACTTACTCAATATTCCCATACGGTACCACCGCATTGAACGAAACTATAGTTGAATCGGCAATAGGAAAATTTGCGTGTTTTCCATCCAGTTCTGTTTGGCATCCATTAAGGGAAGGTTCTGGCATGGCGCCTAATTCCTTCGGCAATATGGTTTCTTGGGCTAATATGATGAAGTTAGTTGGATGGTATTATTAGCCATCTACTGCCCGTTTCCACCACCTCCAGCTACAAAAATCCCAAAGTTACCTTTCGGTTACACCATGTAATTATGCAATGTAACCGAAAGTTACTTATCGGAATTCAGGTAACTGAAAGGGTATGTCAGATTGCATAACAAAAAAAAATGGAAGCCACAATGAAGGCAAAATTGTCAGGCAAACAACCCCGAATCTTCAACGGTTTTTACTATTATTACGCTATGATAATCGCATTACCTCACACTGTTCGATACCCTATACATAGAAACAATCGATCATCCTCAATACATTCAGAATCTGGCCCCAAACAAATTGTTTTTTTTGCCATTTGGACAATTTTCTACAAAGGAGAAAAATAATTCTGGGAATCAGTATTTTCACAAACTTTTACATCTCAATAATATACACATAATATAAATACAATAAAATAAAACTATACAATAATTCAACAAATTAAATGAAACGATATATTGAAAGAATAATTGACATGAAGACAAATTTCCTCTCATGGACATAACTTTAATCCTTTGCATGAGGTCACGCTGGATTGTTGACTCTACAATTTTCATAATAATAATTTCCGTTATGAAACATTCTATAAAATGTGGAGATGACTTGGGCATTGTTGCGGACGAACGTGTGGGTTTCGTTATAGACTTCTCGGTAACACAAAGGACGTCTGACATCACGCGTGGCGAGGTAGGCGGTTGACATGTCTATTCAATATTCTGATAGTATCGCAGTTTGTGAGAAACATTACAGTACGTTGATGTTCTATGGGAAACATCTATCCCATGACAGCAGTTATCTTTAGGATATGTGTTCTGAGACTATAGTCCCAGTTGTCACCTAAATTGGCGTTTACGCCAAACCGATCGACTGGCGTTTTCAAATGTATGGATAAATTGAACAGCGCGCGCAGTGGGCGCTAAGCGAACTAACATTTGTGAGTCCGAGTTTCATTTGACAGCTTACTCACCGTGTCGCTGTAAATACGTTGACTTTTTCGTTTGAGCCGACTCTGCGTTCTCATACAAATCAGTAGTCCGAGTTTACTTTGACAGCTTGAAGAAGTAAAACCATAGATTAACTGGTAAAAACTTGTAAGGCGTCTGAGGTTTTACGTAACTACTAAGTTCCGTAAACGCCAATTTAGGTGAAAACTCGGACTGACCACTCTGTTGTACCAAAGTTTATAATGTACACAATTCTTTTCGTTCGGAGATTTCTTAAATCAATAATATTTTGCATTCATAATACCTATCATCACGTGATCTATCAAGTTAAATATAGAAATTAAAAGTATGCTCTTATTTTTCAGTGTCCTTCGATCAACGATGTTTCCTCTATTAATAAAAAAACTCTATTGATTTCAAAGTTTTTTTATTGAACAATATGATTCTGAAGGACAGTTACATACTCGTATAACACACTGGATTAATGAGTGTTAGCATGTGAGATGAACATGAAGTCATTTAATTGTGTCACTAGTGACAGGGCCCGTTGATATAAGGTCAGGATCGCATGATGTAATGTTTATTATCGCTAGTGTTGAGTTTGCACATCGGTTAAGCCACGTCTTCCGAAAATGTTGGACATAGCGTCCTTACTGTTGGTATTCTGTTACACAGGCGCACGAGACGACAACTTATTTAATAGATATTGGTGTCCTTACTTCTGGCATCTTTTGGTGGTGCATGTTACACAAACACCATGTCTAACGGATTTTTTTTTTTATTTTCTTTGGTCTTTGCATGTTACACAGGCGCAAGAGACGACGCCTTCTCTAACAGATTTGGGTATCTTTAATTTTGGTATCTCGTGCACATGGCCTGGTCCAGGAGATTCTCTAACGGATTTTTTCGGCTGAGATTGGATGGATGATAGGATAACCATCAACACTTAACACAGAGGCAAATAAAAACCATGCAAAACAGTGGTACATATTATGACATTAACGATAATTGGACATTAGGAAAGATTTATGAAGTGGCGGGGTGCATCCACTATTTCTATATTCTTGGCAAACAATATGTGACTATTAAACACACGGCAGTTCTGGGAATGGATTCGCTAATAATGTTTTTAGAAAATAGGTCAATGGATGGCTTCGCAAATGGAGTAGAGTTGTGTATTGGGTTTACATTGAAAATCTGTTAGTGAAGTAGATACGAAATATTGTTTTTCATGTGATGTGTATGATATGTACTTGTTGCGGTAATTCGTTGTTACGCGGTTGTTGCGGTTATTTTATGTATAGTTTAACCAAAACAAGACATAGTTAAATAAATATTTTATATTTAAAATCATATTAACCTCTCGAATCGGTTGACAGTATAAACTACCGTGATAAGGCAATTGTTGAAACCCTGTTTTTTCATTCTTGCGTTATTTAAGTTCCATTCCATTTTTATTTGCATGGCCATTATATATGCATCTGATATTATTTATTCGTTAGACGCCATGGTGATTATGAATTAAGATTATAGCAATTTGATATTGGCTAGAGATACAGATTGTAACCGATTAAATAAAAAGAGTGTTTTAGTTCTAAGCCGTTGTTGCCAAACAAATGGCCAAAACAAAATCAAGCATCAACGTTATGTGTACTCGTTAATTATGTCATTTGCATAACAAGAAGCCATTACAGCATTTATTCAGTAATTCATATTTTAAATGACTATTATCATATTTTAACGACTCAATCGACATCAATATTTGGTTCGCTGAGTTTTGTTTGATCAAGGCGACGAATTTGTAACTGACACTATAGAGAGTTTTTTGATAGGGTTGTCATTAGCAGTGGTCAATTAGATCGACCGTACAGCAAGTTCACATCCATTAAAAAGATACGAAGAGGATTTTCGTAAACACTGTAAGTAAACCAAACCCGGGTAAAGCATCTACAAATACTACTACCTTCTATAAGACTAATTTCGTGGCGATATTTTAGCTTTGCGAAGCCATATTACGGTATTGAATAGTATTAAGTATTAAATATTAAAGTTAGCAAAATATTCAATAATTCCTTTTTTTTTATGCGACCTGACATGGATGGCTAATACCACACAACTACCGTTATGATATTAGCCCAATACACCTCATTCCCGAAGGAATTTGGTGCCATGCCAGGACCTTCCCTTTATGAGCACGGCTACATTGAACTGGATGGAAAACACGGACAATTTTTCATTGCCGCTTCGACCATCTTTTCATCCAATGCGATGGTACCAACCCGGGCGGGCATAAACCCTACCACCTGTAGGGGAAGGGGACCTACAGTTTTACATGTATTCCGAACCATGGAGCAGCTCGCATTCGTAACGAAATGCACTTATCGAACTCAGAATGAGAAAGACAGTGGTGCATGTCGGTATTGATCCCAGGTCTCTGGTACGCTAGGCCAGTCCCCGCGCCACTAGGCTACGAGCCGCTCGTCGCCTTAATAAAAGTCATAAATTAATCTAAAATCTTTGAGAGAACGTTTGTCTTCTTGTCAGCATTAATTATATTTAAAAAACGTTTCAAGGTAACTAAAATATAATCTCGATTTAATGTCTAAGAGGAAGAGAGAGTTGCTAAACATCGTGTCGTTACACAGTTCTTAATAAAATGTTATATTAATATTTCCATGTATATTATGAATATTTCCATTTTCCATGTATAATGTTGTATATTTTTTAGTTTACCAAAAGCAGCCACTACTTGCTCGAGTGCAATATTCTATAAAATACAGATACTTCTTAACTGCTCTTTTGGTACCGGCGCGGCGGCCCTTGTGGTGTGTATCCATTTCCAGTTATGTCAAAACAATAAAAAAATTGCAAAAACTTTTCCGATAAGTGGCAGCCCTAACTATGCGTTTGGGTGAATAATTGGGTGAAAAATCCGAGTGCAGTGTACTGTCTATGGATGATGAATAAACAATACAATACAATACAATTGCCTGAAATAGCTTGAACTGAGAGTGGTCAGTATAAATTTGTGTCACACTGTTAGTAAGATCTAAAATTATAGACGCGATGACAAATAGGCTTCAGTCGATGCATTTGTCGTCTCACAATATTTATTTATCTGAGGGCTGATTTTTCAATGATCTAATAATCAGACAGACAACTATTCAACGGATTTATTTACGCCTCTGCTTATTCATCCGCTATAGTAAGTCCATGTTTTTATTAGTAAAATTATAGTCAAATAATTGTGATAAAAGCATCGAAGTACTAAAGCAAATATCGATGGATAAAATATATAATTCTCCGGCAATGGCTATCCATCTTTTGACAAATGTGAATTTATACTATCAGACCGATAAGTACTATCTCAAGATATCAAATCGCTTTGAATTAAATACCCAGGCTGAAAGTCTCTCTCTTCCAAAAATATTATTAAAAAATAGGCTTGTGAGATATAATAACTAATTCCAGTTAAACAACAAAATAAAGACTAAATTTCAATTCCATTTTGTTGTGTTTATGCAAACTCACTACGGAGATACTTTCGTGCTTGATGAAGTATTCAACTTTTTACAGAAATATCTCAAGTAATAGAAAAACCAAACATGTGCATCTTCAAATATTATGATTTCGAAGTATTATTGTTTTTTCATACGGTAAGCTAAGCCGATGTCCCTTTTTTCAAACTTGCCTGTCCGCACTAACTGCTATGTCCAAAATATTGGCCTAAAATAATTCTCCCTCAGCGCCATACATTCCAACGTACCTATGTTTCGTTATTTATCACCGGATGTAATGCTTTTTTGCTAGACGAATATGTGACAATCGATGTCCCCCTTTCTTTATCTACCGTGCCGGCTCTTTCATCACAGCGGGGTATGTCAGAAGTCACTCATACTTTTATTTATCACACATTATGGCACATTATCATACGGGAAATGTTTATAGAAACTCCGCATAGAAAATTGGACCAAACGCGCCATTTGCCGTACACCAAACGTAGACACCCATATGGGCTTTCGAATGTTTACGGGCTTAAGAAAGGTATATAGTAAAAATATATATAACCCGAAGCTTACATACTCATGTTATCTTTCTTTTTAAATATTTACCAGGTCAAACATAATATTTCCTATATAGTTTTCAGCATGCTGCATATTTTAGAACAGATTCAAATAAGAACTTGCATATGCAATTAATTAATCAACAAAAAATCATAAATTTTATTTTATTGGCCAATTTAGTTGTCCATTTTAAATATTTATATCTGTATTATATTTTCTCTAAATATGTAGTTGTTACCAATTCATAAAAATAATCCATTTTATTTCAATCGCAACCATAGGAATATTAAGAGATATTTACACCTTAACTTTGCTATCGCCTTGACCGTAGGTCACAATAAAACTATTTTAATTGTGCGCATGTCAAATGGCTGCTCCGTTTGTAGGTTAGGATTCAATGCACACTTTATGTGACACTTTATTTGATGTGTTAGATTAACCCAATTAGGCCAGCACTATTTTTAATTTAGTGCAAGGATATTTTATTGTGAGAGAAGACTAACTCAAGACTCTTGATTATTAAAATGGCATCTTGTTTATGTGATTTATGGAACTACAATTACGGTCACTATTATGATATTAGCCCACAAACCGCACTAACCTTAACATAACCTTTATCTAACCTTAACTCACCTAAAATTAACCGAGCCCACATTATTCTGACCTAAACTAACTTTACCTTTACATATCAACATTTCACAATTGAACCCAGGGGTTGAGAAACGTTCAGCCCAGTGGCTAAGTTACTCAATAATCGGCGATATATTTAGTGCCGGAAATTCGTATACATATAACTCGGGAACTGTCAATACTGCGTGAATCATAAATATATGGCTGGAAAGAAGGGACCTTTCTTTCGTTCCATTCCAATTTAGAAATTAATGTCGCGCTTCGTTTGTTTTTACTGTGTTTTTTAAACCAACTTTTTCGTGGCATCGTGAATGATACCGCTCCCACTTTTTCCACGGACGTTTTCGTATTGCCCAAAATGAAGTTGCACCTCAAAGGAGTTCCCCATGGCGGCGTAAGGACAAGGAAGCTGTAACCGCGATGCTGAACGAATTATGTTCGGAAGATTCCCAAAGGTGCTTCCAATCGTGGGAGCAACGTTGAAATCATTTTGTAGGGTTAGATGGAGGCTATTGTAAAGGTCGATAATATAATGTTCTTCGTAACTTAATTTGTTTGTGTTATATCGAAAAATTCTCGGAACTTATTTGCCACTCCTCGCATGCATAGAAAAATTGACGAAACGAGATGAAAGGATATGCGTTAGGTGAAAGAACCTAAACAATGAGCGTAATCAAACATGATCTATCAAAATCTAGACAGAGTCGCTCCGGCGCTGACATCGATACATCAAAGTGCCGCCCCCACAGTTTTATCTTCGAACGAGGTCGCACTGAAAGATTTATAACTTCTGCTTCGAGAGCTATGACTTTGAGGTCGAAAATTGCTAGCCGAGAAAATATCTCACAATAATGATGAGCTCACGCCAATGGCTCACACCCTGCAAATAAAATTATGTGGTTTGTTTCTATTGCTAGGCTGGAAGTGGATGCTGAAACGTTCAGCATAGAATGTGCGTCTAAATTACTAGTCCGACATAAGATAAAAAGTGGTAAGGATTTAGTTTACGTCTTATTATTCAAATAATTTAGACATCTTCGAAGATAGATATTTGATGGTAGAACGATTTAGAAAGACAGATAAGAACATAAAAAAACCGGCCAAGTGCGAGTCGGACTCGCACACGAAGGGTTTCGTACCATCGTACAAGATTTAACACAAAAAAGTAACGTTTTTTTTGTAACATTACATTTGTAAAAAGGAACATTTGTTGTTACAGCGGCAAATTAAATACACACTCTTTGAAATTTTCAGCTGCCTACCTATTACGGTTGATGAGATACAGATACCTGTGACAGACGGACGGACGGACGTACGGCCGGACTGACTGATGGACGGACGGACGGACAGCGGAGGCTTAGAAATAGGGTTCCGTTTTCACCCTTTGGGTACGGAACCCTAAAAAATATCATGGCCAATCTCAATGACAGATTTAGCTAATTTTAATGTCACTTTTTAATATAGGTTCGCCAAGTCTTTAGATTTGATATCGCTATGTTCCATAAATATTTATTTAAAGACAACAATGAATTCATTGAAGTCAATAATTTTGTCACAACACACATACATTTATTTTTGTTACAAACTGACAACCCTTTAATAGACTTCGATCGCAGAATGATTGGGGATAAAGATATGAAAAATTGAACACCTAACAGCGCATATATTGAAGACGAAAATGCAACGCATTGTTCAATCGGTATACGGATAAACTAAGGGTAGAAACTAAA
Organism: Incurvaria masculella; assembly: GCA_946894095.1. Lineage (NCBI taxonomy): Eukaryota > Metazoa > Arthropoda > Insecta > Lepidoptera > Incurvariidae > Incurvaria > Incurvaria masculella. The sequence continues at coordinate 13,205,871 of OX335643.1, forward strand.
ATTAATTGAGAAGCGCGAGGGGCTCTCCGTTTCAGCTCGGGCAAAAATGATTTCGTATGTCTGTCCGGCTGTTTTCCTGTACGGGTCGCATTTCTCAACCGATTCTTGTCATGTACGTGTTCGATAACTATGTAAAAAAAATTGTCACAGTTTTTCAAAATGTTTCAACAATGTTCAAAAATGTTACAAATCTTTTGTTTTGTGACAAGACCTTTAGCGCTAGGTAAGTACCAAGTGAGAAAAATACAAAAATAGAGGATTTTGTTTTATTGAACATTTATTCAGACTAAGCTATGAATAAGCTATACAAAGACAGACATTTATTATTTATAAATTAGAAGGAAAAACAGGAAGAGAGCCTTCCATAGTGGAAAGTAAGTGTACATTGAAATTACCGAATATCATAACTATTTCTCACTGAAACATGGTGAGTATAAAGACAAAGATCGAACGACCTCAAATTTAAACTTTAATGTCATATTTAAACTCGAGTTCACTAACTTATCCGACACTATTTTCTTTGCAGTCGAGTATCAAGTTAATGAAGTCATTCATAAACCAAAAATAACATTACATCCGCCCACATTACCGACACGTTACTCAAATCAGGTCGTAAAAACTACATTAAATTGCCAAAATATCGTGTCGGTCAGATATAAATCACTCCACGTTTGGCTGCCTGCAATATGTTGCACACGTTCATAAATTTAACAAAAAGAGTCAAGGTGTATAGTTTATTATTATAGTATAAATGGTGTTAAATCTTAGTGAGGTATAGTAGTTTTTGTAGTTTTCACTCATGATTCGAGTTATCAAATTAGACGTGAAGATTAAATTACAAATTTAAAAAGATTTTTTTAGAAACCGGCCAAGTGCGAGTCGGACTCGCACACGAAGCGTCCCGTACCATCGTACAATTTTTAACACAAAAGAATACATTTTTGCACTCCTTTCATTTTTATTATTTTTTTATTTTACGTGTTTGCTGTTATGGCGGCAAATCAGATAAACACTGTTAAAATGTCAGCTGCCTACTTAAAACGGTTCATGAGATTCATCCCTGTGACAGACGGACGGACGGGCGGATGGATGGACGGACGGACGAACGGACGGACGGGCGGATGGATTGACGGACGGACGGACAGCGGAAGCTTATAAGTAGGGTTCCTTTGGCACCCTTTGGGTACGGAACCCTAAAAACTATGGAATTCTCCAAGAAAAAAAATGATGAACAATAAATTAACCTTTTTAATATTACGATGTCAAAATTACGGCAGTGACTGTTGCCATACGTGCGAATGTAAAAGTTAACTTTACCTTACAAGTGACTAAACTTCGATAAAGAATCTTGCACTTTTTAGAATTCAGTAATGGAGTTCTGCTTCCAATGCAAATATTCGCTGTGTAGTCGTATTTATACCAATTCTTCTGTGGTAGTAGGAAGAAGGATATTTGACCACATAACAAGATTCTTTGCAAATAAAATATATGATGAAATTACAGTGCGGGGCTCAGCTCCGAAACCGTCACCCCACTTCCGCCTAAAATTCCAAGCACGGATTTCCAAGCATTTTTAATAGCCTAATAACAATGATCTAGGAAATGTCAACAAATTAATTTTGAATCACACAGACACAATATAAAATACTAGGATAAATTGCATCCTTGTAAGGTTAGATTCCGTGTTGCAACGTTATAATTGCGAATCGGCAGTCGCCGGCGCGGCGTGGGCGGGACAAGCTTTTAGCAAATCTCCGGTGTCTCCAGTAAAAGTTGCACAAGTAGGCGTTGTTGCTTTGAACTGCGGTGGAACTGTTTACAAAAATCGGTCGCATCGCAATGGATTTTAAAGTGGCATCTTGACGTCATTATTTTACAGTCGCTCGAAAGGTGGTCTTTCTTAAAGGTTACGGTTAAGATTACACGTAGGCAATCACTTAAGATTATACGTATACACATACTTATCGCATTAAAATCGGGCAAGTTATAGCGGAAAGAAATACAAAGATACCAGACTATAGAATAAGTAATAGTTGGAGAATAAAAGTATACCTAAGTTACTTTCATTCTCCAACTGCATATGCTTGCATTTTTGACTAACTAGTGGCTTTAAAAAGGCTTGTTGAGAGCTACTGTTGCTTTACCTCATTACAGAACGTTTCTTTGTTTTTCTATGCAAGGATATGCTCGATCCTTTACGCTTGAGAATAAACCAATTACCATTTCCAATAGACGTTTTGGAATGCGTTACACTTCAAGCACTTCAAAGTTCACGAAGTTTGGGACTTAAAAAAACAAAGAGCGCATCCAATGTTTCGACTAAGTCTTCTAGTGTCTTAAGTGGATAGGTCAATCCTATCCACTTAAGACACCTTGAGAGCAAGAATCCATTTTAGGATTTGGTAAGTAATAACGGTGATTTTGAAGTACATTTTACTCTCTGAAGTACTCTATAAAATTTAATAACTTTCTTTCTCCATTAACGCTATCTTATCAAAGAAAAAAAAAATCGGTAGTACATATATTTTTTTATGTACATAACTGGACATGAATTGCTAATATCTCACCTATGTTATAATGATATTAGCTTAACACACCGCACACTACTGCTCAAGAAAAACATTATCTGTAAATAGATGGAAAGCATGCTAGGCCCTTCCATATTGCACGGCTTCATTGACCTGAATGAAAATCACGGACAATTTTCACTGCGGCTTTGACCATCGTACGTTCAATGCAGTGCGACGAATTCCTTAGTCAGTTCTTACGACACGCACTTTAAAAATGCAGTGGGCCTAATTGTATTACCAACCCACAAAAACTGAAAACTCCGAATATTTTCTCAAATGTCTAAAAACTACTTTTCACTACTTACCCAAAACATTTCACATGTGAAACTTCTGCAGAAGTTTACATAATAGTTCTAGAGAAATATCTGTATAAACGAAGCGCGTAATGCCGATGCAAATCGTCTTTACATTTCGTCGTACATTCTCTTCACTTGCATCAAGTGCAAATCCTCTTGTTTACGTTACAATAGTCACCTACATACGGAGAAGTCACGAAACTTGTCGCTTTTATGGCACGCACCAGCAATGCTGACTAACCCAGATGATGTCACTTGCCTCAAGCGGAATTAGAAACCTGACTGTACCGACCGACAAGGGTACAGTGACATCGAGAATACCCGCCTTAACTGAAATGAATTATACTAAAATAGAGAACTTCTAAGTATCAGTCATCTGGAAATCTGCTTATTTGAGGATATTTGAATTCTTACACTACCGAACACTGAGTTTGAGAAAAAAAAAAAACTTTACAGTAACTATTCTAGAACATATGTTTATTTATTAACTTCTTTCAAGATCGTTAGAATTGTTTACATGACAAAGACGCAATCGGCAGTTCCAGTAAACCCATTAAGTAATCTCAAGTAACTCTTTTTTACCTCATGCTGACATAGAACCTGTGTACTTTTGGCGTTAATGTTACATGACATTACAGCAAGCAAAATAAACTCCTAACACGACAAAAACAGTGATTAGTATAAATAGTAGAAATAGATTTAGTCAAACATAAAATTTATTTTACTTTAGTCTTAACCAATGCGTAATTGTCTTCAGCAGAATATTTTTTTCATATTTTTTTTGCTTTCGCTGAATTACCACAGCAATCCGCATATTAAAAAGGATAATATTGGTGGTGGACATTCTCCATGATTTCATAAGTATTCTTAATTGACTCATAATATTAGGTAATAAACTATCATCAAAGAACTGACCAAACTTTACAGATCTTTTGAAAGAGCTATTATGTTAGGTACTCACGGCCTCCACTTTAAACTCTTTGTACCTAAACTGAACTATTACCTTATATATCTATATCGTGTATTATAACTTGCTACATATGTACCCTAATAAAGTATTAAAAAGAAAAAATTGCTTTGGCAAAAAAAAATATCTGAATATTAAAACAGTGGATGATTTTATTAAAGACAAGACAACCATAAACATTCGATTATGAAACAAATTACATTAATAACTATTATGAATAAATTATTAAAGGTCTGAAGATGGTGGAAAGGTGCCCATAATACTAGCGCTTAATATAATATAATATTTCCGACTTGTACTGCCGAACTCAACCTGTGTAAGAGAAACCATTCTGCTTTGCTATCTCCTGTCGATTCTCCTTTTCGTTTTCCGAGACAAGAGATAAAAAACGATTCGTATTCTTAATTTTAAACACCAAACGGAAAATACGTTGGGAGAAGTTTCTTAATCTTTACCGCTCTGGGTTCCTTTTAATTCCTTAAACTGAGCAGTAATGTCTCTATCTACAACCTTATTCTCCAACTGTACACGTATAACAGTGAACGGCACACTTCTATGAAGATGCTTTACGAGTCCGCGAAATAGTTCATTGTACTAGGACGCCGCGTGCGTGCCAATAATTCTGAGCACGCAGACAAGTTGGGTGTGTTGTGCGACGCATACCTAGACAGTGCGGGCGCCTTATTAGTTCGTACATTATGTGTTCCTTCCTTACCAACCTGGGATTGGGGGAAATTGTTGGAGTTTTAGTATATATATTTATATTTATCTAGCGTTCATTCAATTTTTGTTTTGGTTTTATGACAACTAATGCAATGCAGAAAAATTAAAGACATAAGTACACTTTATTTTATTACTCGTAATACCTGAATTTATTAAGGGGCTTTTACAAGGCATACAAAAGATTACCCGTTTTCATGTTTTCAGCCTTGACCGGAAGCTGCTGCCATATCAGGGTTCTATAAAAAATAAATCTGAGAGGTCAGTCAATAGTTGATGAGACGATTATTATTGACACTGAAAAGATAGAGAATACTTTTTTAAATGTGGCAGCTGTCATAATTTATCATTCCTACAATTTCTTGTTTCTATCAGAAACTTCCGTGGACTTATTAGCATTACGATTATGAAAAGTGTCTAATAGAAAGCGATAAGTTCAAAATCAAGTCGTAGAATAGTTCATTTTGGTTTCTACTCTTTTGCTATGTTTTGTAATTGCTATAAGTTATTACTTCTCTTTTTGGCAAAATTAATAATGAATTAGAAAATTAGCGGTATTTTCTGACAACAATACATAGAAAATGTATATTTTCCCAAAAAAAAAGCACTCAATCAATCACAAGACCTAGAAACATTTATGAAATAATCTTAATTTCGAAATCATCCTGAAATTCGTATGCGTTATCACGGATATGACTTCACACAGTGAGTAAGCAAGGTTCCTATCCAATTGTGGCATTATCTGCTCTGGTGTCGTAGGTTTATTGACCTAAGAGGGCGAATATAGAACAATACGAAGCGTGTATTTCCAACGCTACCCAAATGTGTTTAGCTGTGTAAATATTATGGAGGCTGACAGTTCGTGCAGCAACTGCGATACAGTGTATTGTCGTAAGTAAATGAATGTCTTCATCACTGATAAAAACGATGCATTTGTTGGTAATATACGGCGATATACATACTATACAAGAGAAAGATCAAAGTTCAAATGGGACGATAGTGTGTCGTAGTGTACACTTAGTTAAAATGTTAGCATAGTATATAATTACATGATTTGTTTTACGCATTTTGAAGGTTACAATATCATAGTTTTTCCATTATTTAGGGTCAATAGCGATTTTATTTACATTTCAAAAACAATCGGAATGTTTTTCGGTATAAACATGGTGACCCTTCCCGGCGGACCTAACTCATTTGCGGGCACTGTACAAAACCGTGCTATTGCGCTCTGGGACCTTATTCTGTTTTATCAGGCTCCGTGATGAGGAGGATGCAACATGTCCACAAAGCAGACAATGCGAATAGTGTATGATTTTGTAAGATTTACGAAAATTTTAATAAAAAAACGACTAAAATGAAACCACGACCGCTGTAGTAAAAAATCTAACAAAAACCAAATTGATTATAAATTGAAATAAGCTATGTCTGATGACTAATCTTATTAAGATGTTTTTACTCCATCCACCTCCAAATGTATTGTATTAAATGTGCGAAAAATTCTAACTTTCGGACCTAATAACTTAGAAACAATACAAAATTTTACAATGCCAACGGTCATCAGACATCTAGTTCGATGAAATAAAGCTATTTTGAGCAAAATTTGGGATCTCTGATCAGAAATATGGGCGTGATCTTCATTCTACGATTGTATAGGGAATTGAGTGGGAAAGAGGACTAAGCTAAAATCAGTTCTATAAAAAACTGTTCAGCTAATAATAGAATTTGCACCTTTCTTATTTTGTCTGAACATTTCCCGGATTTTCTTTAAATCAGTAACAAAAAAACATATTTTCAATAATCGTATACTAAAATGTATATTCCTAACGAACTTTATGTAAACACATAATGCCGTTCTTAGTTAAAAGAAGGCTCACGATTTATTTCCAAATAACTTAATCCCGGAAATAAAAAAATATCAATTTTAGTAATGTTTTGGTGTTTTGAAACTTTTAGCATGCATTCGGAATGGCGAAGCGAAGCAAGCAAGTAATATTGAGGTGCCGCAATAAAGCAGTAACTAAAAGAAGAGTGGTGCGTTCTTGTGAACACGGATTAGGGTCTCTTCTACCCCTCGGTCGCAATTGAAAAAAAAAACCTTCAAAGATAGTTATTAAAATAATTGAAGCATTAAAAAATGAGTATGTAAAATAATCTTGATAAATCTGATAGAACGCCCATAAAAAGTCGGAAATAGTCAATCAATATTTATATTTCTTAGAGTACTTAAGCTTTTGTAATTAATGTAAATGTATTGTAAGTGAAAAATATTTGTTGATCAGAAAGAAGGCGTGCATGAACATTTTATATGTGATCAGTGCAGAAATCTCACATTATTCACACTTCTATACACACTGGTCGAGGCAAATTAAACTTGACTGACACCTGAAACCACCAACTAAGTTATTCTGTCAATAAATCAAAGAAAGCATGAAGCCATTTTTTTTTCTCCTAATGCATGGAATTAACACGTGTCTTGGCTCACGCCTACGAGACATTTCAGATCTTTGTTTACAAGATTCTTTCGGCGTTTATGAAAGTCTGTGAAAGAATCTTTTTCAGTCGGTATATTTAGATTGTTTCAAATCCTAGTGTCAATGAACTTGATTTAATTCATCAGTCGGTTGTATCGTTTAACAATGTTTCAAATCCAACGAATGTTATTTTTTTATTTAGTTTTTTTTTATTTAAATTAATATTTCATGTCAGATTTTGTATTGCTTTCCTAATGTTTATATTTCAAATCGTTTCATTTAAAACATATTTGACGCTAATTATATGCAGAGTTTATTGAAGAAGCAAGGATTTACAAAGGGATTCGCACGTATTTTCTGAGTAGAAAAAATGCTATTTTTGTGCATTGTGTATTTAAATTCGAGCTAATTTGAAAAATCTATTTAAACAAAGTCATCATTGTGTAATTACGTGATAAGAGCTATGCGCATTCCCAGTAGAGATAACACTGCAAGATGTGTAAGTAACGAAAAAACGGATATTAGTCATTAGTCGACGAAAATTATAAAATTGTGTGCCAGAGCAAAAATAGGTGATGTATCTCTTTGCATATTTTCATCAAATCGATTTTTTACCTTGTAGATCCCTACCAACAGTCCGACTAAACAGTCGGATCTTCCCCGACTACTTTCATATTGAACCTCACTGGTATCCCCTCAGTATATTAAGACTCATGGTAGGTGTATTTAGTGCAATTGATGGCAAGAGTCAAGCTATACGTAGATATAAACCGCATCTAATTCCGGTAAGTTGTTCTCAAATTATAATAAGACCGACCCGTCCCGACTCGGGCAGGTAAACTGCTATGTTACCGTTAATGCCATTAACGATTTGTATTTTGATAGGATTTCATGGTAAGATTCGTAGCTGATTCTCGAACTTCTTTTTCCTTACAGGATCAATATCTTTCCATAAATAATATGTTGTTCTTTTAATTTGCGAATTTGAGAATAATTTTTTGAAGTTCCTCTTTTCGATTAATTAGGGAAATATGATAAATTTCTTATGCCAGTGTTCATTTATTCGATTCTCGTAAGTGCCAATCAATTAGTGTGTCAGAAGTCATCTCCTAGTACGCAATCGCCGTCAATTCGATCATTTATCATAGAATCAATTTTATGGTCGTGTTCATTATTGTTATTGTCATCAACTGTGTTCCAGATAACTTTATAACAAATATCTTCGATTTCACTCGAACTATAAACCATATTTCTGTGGATGAAAATATAATATTTTATTTTATTTGGGAAATCAACAGCGCTGCAGCGTGTTACATCACAAGTTAACAAAATTGAGGAACTAAAATACGTTGCCAATTACAGATTTCCTCTAATATTAACAGAGTAGAAGTAGACACCAGACACAAATTTTGGTTATTTATAGAAAGTATTATGCATGTCTTTTGTCGACGCTTTGTGTGCATATATTCGTTTTGATAAAACTTTGCAGAACAACAGTTTAAACATTATTATTGAAAATTCATCAGTATTAGATTGCATCGTTCAGAAACCTTTTTTTTTATGCCACCTTACATGGATGGCTAATGCCTCACAACTACTGTTATAATATTAGATTAGGATTACATTCCCGAAGGAATTAGATGCCAAGCCAGAACCTTCCCTTTATGAGCCCATATGAAAGGCCCAGAAATCGATATCGAACTCAGAAAGAGGAAGAAAGTAGTGCATGTCGGGGCGAGGAATTGAACCTAGACCTCTGGTACGCTAGGCGAGTCCCCGTGCCAATAGGCTACTAAACTAAACTAAATTGCGTACAATAACTAACCTAACCTAACCTAACCTACACTTCTTATCGTCAGTAAATAAATTCTCGGAGGAGCAATTATTATTATGTATTAACGACAGATAAATATCTGTTTTTGGTTGAATGTGTTGATTTTTTTGTATGGTATGATAACAAAACATTAATGCCAGTCAACTTACAGCAATGAAGTACCAAGTTACTTTTAGTTGGTGACCGTCTCGCTGTTACACAAGGCAAACAAAATTAAATTGGTACGTGAGAAGAAATCTAGCAGGCGGCAACGTAAATTGGCTGGTATATTAATAGGCAGATACTCTACACATGTTAAGTGAACTAATGAATAGGGCGGAAAAGTCGTAAGACAAACACCAGATCGGTATTGTATAATTTTCCCACGTTTTTTACGAAATTAAAGATCCTATGATATACATCTCTTTCTATCCAAGATTGAAATGTTCGGTCACTCCATGGAACATATGTGAAACTGTAAGTTTCAGCCCCTTTCCCTACTTACTTTCTCTACTGGGCCCATACAATCTTAATTCGCTTCCTCTGCAGACTCTACGTCGTTAGTCGCTAGGCGTTAGGCCGTATGCCCGCCTAGTTTGGTACCATCAAATTGAATTAAACTTTGAACCAAATTAAAGATAGTTAATACTGATAATAAATTTGTAAGGGGTGTTCATGGAGTAAGTTGCTTTTTTTCTAAGATACTGCGTTTGTAGACTTTATGTAGGATACTAAAACTAAATTGACGATTGAAATTGACATAATACAACACTTCATTACCAGAAGGGTGAGTATTGAGCGTTTAATTGTTATAACTTGCAAACCACTTACCCGATTTGTATGCGTATTTTATCAACATATAGCATCTCTGGGAGCAGTCAGGTTTGGGATGGGTTACTGTTTTTGATGTTGAAGCTGGCTGTGCTTTGGAGTCCACGTAAAAGTTAAAGTCCTCTTCGTTACTTACTTACTAGGTGTGCCAGGCAGCAGTTTAAGTGCAGAAAGATTATGGCGGCCCATCATATGAACCAAATGTTTACGAAGCTCAAAATGGGGACTATTGTGTATTTTTTAATAAATCAACCATATCGGCTCAAAACGATCTTGATGTAATTTGGTAGATGGTTACATTTTCCTAGATCAGCCCTTTGGACCGGCTCTTTGGGCTACTTTTTATCTATGAAATAGTTCAGCTCATAAATAACCCGAGCGGAGCCGGGTACCGCAGCTAGTATAAGATAAGATATTGTAATAATTAAAGATTTGATAAAAATAATAAATGAATCTTTTTTAAAACCGACTCATTTCTCGAAATCGAAAAATATTAATTCATGATTGCTCCTCTATTCAAACCTTCCTATTATCTAATGTCGTTGTCGTCCAGTCCTTTATACTTCTAGCTCGTCGGGAAGTTACTTTAAAATCGATTGCAAAATTTGTACCGAATAGACAGTTAGAAAAATCAATAAACAGACGCACAAACGAGTTAACAATAGGGTTCCGTTTTCGCCCTTTAGGTACGGAACCCTAAAAAAACGATAAAAAAGGTCGAATCGGCAATGAAAAATATAAATCTCCAAAATATTCCACGCTTCTTTCCAATTATTATAACAACCATTCCCAAAACACCAACCAAACCTTGCTTAAAACCAAATACATAGTCGAAATATGTGAAAAAATACATGCCACCGAACTATTCCGACCAAGAATTTGATATTTCGCAGTGATATTATTATATTTCAAAGAAAGGATTCCGGGGACGTCAGAATGTAAAACTAGGTTCGGTTAGGTATTTCGTGTACCCGAAATCAATTGGTTGCTTTAGATTGTTGATCAATCAAAACTGATCGTAAATCATCAAAACGGTTTCATTCACTCTGGTGCCGATGAAAATTTATGGAGCCAAGAAAATAGACGGGAATAACGATTTCCCGCCAGATTTAAAACGAGCTGCCTACTTCCATCCCGGTTCGACGTCTCTGTCCACGTCAATTATGCAAAGCTTTATGGCGGCAGCGGCTCGTAAATTAATGGAGGCAGGGCCGGCAGTAAAGACGCGAACAAATTAAAATTGGGTTTATGAATAGTGACGTTCCGTCACCGCAGTCTGCGGAAGAGAGACGCCGGAACCCTAATAATTTCGTCCTGTCCGTCCGTCCGCCTGTACGCAGGTCACACATTTGCTCGGAGAATATTGACACAAATTAGATGAATAACGCGCTCCTGAAGTCGCAATTTTTTTTGTTTTCTGTATGTTTTATCAATTCAGTAGAAAATTCTGAAAGTTTTACACATATTTAATGTATACTCTGTGTACATAATATACTTCTCAAGACTTTTTGTTATAGTTTTTGAAGTTTTTCATATTGTCATTCCTAAAACGGAACTCTTCACTGTGCGTGGTCCGACACGCCATAGCCGTTTTTTTTAAATATTGTAACAATGTTATTATTTTTCTTCATTCCACTCGTTGTACTTTCGTCTGGATCACAGCCGAGGTCATAGCTAACGTACACCTTAAATGTTGATTTACATTTGTGGGCATAGGTTTTTCTCGGTATCTCGGCTCTGTGGTGACTTATTATTTTCGGTTTTTTATTTACGGACATCTACGTTGAATTCCCTAAAAATGCCAAACTGATGGCCCAGGATGGTCCAGGCGTGCGTGCTTTGTTTTACGTGATAAATATAATATATCTAATGCTGATAATTTGATGCAAAGGCCACCCAAATGCCGTAAGTTACACTACCATAAGTATCGCCCCTTGACGAACTTCTGATGCAGTTTCCTACTGTTCTCTTCTAATTTTATATCATACACTTAAATGGCTATGCCTGCTAATGATGGCTAATACCACACATTATATATTAGCCGAATACATCTCATTCCCGAAGGAATTATTATTCTCTTTATGAGAACGGCTACATTAAACTGGATGGAAAACACGGACAATTTTATCATTGCCGCTTCGGCCATCTTTTTATCCAATGCGATGGTACCTACCCGTAGGGGAAGTAGATCTAGTAGGGGACGGGGACCTACAGTTTTACATGGATTCTGAACCATGGAGCAGCTTGCATTCGTGACGAAATGCACTTATCGAACTCAGAAAGAGAAAGCAAGTGGTGCATGTCGGGGCGAGGAATTGAACCCAGACCTCCGGTACGCTAGGCCAGTCCCCGCGCCACTAGGCTACGAGCCGCTCGCTCGCTATATCTACTTGGATGCGCAACCACGCAATTCACGATGTCTCCGATCTCCAAGGTTTTTGCTTGGCGCCACATCGTCAGGACTAATTCAACTCTTCCAATGTCAAAGTATTGGGCTATGCCATCAATCATCGAATTAAGTCAGGAGCAATTAGACCCTCTCGAATGACGGCATGATCTATTATTGTCACTACTAAAGAGGGCATTTTGCTAATAAAATCACCCTCATAGAATCGTCACGAGAGATTTTGATGCATGAACATTGAATTGACTTTTAAATTGTCTTCTAATAAATATGAGCGTGCTACGGATATTTTCTACGCTGAAGACTCGATTGAGATTTTACTGGTGAACTCAGTCTGAGAGATATATTAATTCACCCATTTCAGTAATGGATGGAAATTCACTCAATGATGGAAAACGAGAAGTCCTCACACGAGTAGCTTTCATTAACTAAATAAAAAAATGTGTGTACTCATTTCTTCTAGATAGAAAATGACATCTACTCATGTGAGAACTTCTCGTTTTTGTGTCATGAGTAATCCTACAGAATAGCAAGCAAGCGCTCTGGGGGGGTACCATGGTAAGTTAACTCGCCGTGATTAATTCTGAGCTAGTTTAAAAAAAATTGTTGGTTTATAAAAACTTCAAATGTTCAAAAAGACATAAGTACTCGCGAGGCCTGTAGCTCGTAGAGCCACTAGTATATGTATCCATAACATCACGGCACTAACTTGGAGGGATAGAAAGAGACTGATGATAGAGCGGCTATACGGCATTCTTCTTTCGTTGTTGCTTTGTTAGCCTCGGAACCTTAGTGGCGCGATGCCTTGCGATTCGAAAAGCTCGGTGAAACACCTCGGAGCGCGGTTAGGTTCTGGATGGGTGACCATTTTCAACCGTGGAGGCTGGCCGCGGTTCGGATTCCATGTAAAACGGTACTAAAGGTGGTAGGGTTAATCCCGCCCGGGTTGGTACCATAGCATTTAATGAACGATGGTCGAAGCGGCAATGCAAATTGTCCGTGTTTTCCATCTAGTTCAATGTGGCCGAGCAATATAAGGAAGGTCCTGGCATGGCACCTAGATCCCATATGTGTTAGGCTAATATCTGACGGTCAAATTGGTATTAGCCATCCATGTCCAGTTACATAAAAGAAAAAATAAAGTTATTCAAATCTTCATACATGCTTTCAAATCACGGGTGTTACATGCATGGATGATCTATAATAACACTGCCGAAATCGCTGCTGAGACAGCGAAATTCAAGGACAACCAACATTACACTGGAACTGAGCTCATATTTCGTATACAATTATGTAAAGTGATGGAGTCTGGGCATCCATATGCAAATTACATCGGCGCGTGAAACATTATTTTGTATCTTTTGTGATACTTACAAGATCTTTAACGTTCATGAAACAAAACAATGTGATTGTACTACGTAATTTTTGCCTTAACTAACTTTTTACCTGAACCTTAACTAGTAACACTAAGCCCCGGTTGCACGAAGAGACGGCCAAGTTAATCAATGTTCAAACACGTCACTTTTAGTGATCCGCATAGAGTTCCTTCCATACTGTCCACACAAAGTGATGTGTTTGATCACACTTTGACGTTGATTTTGATTTTTTGTCCTTTCGTGCACTCAGCCCTAAGGTATGGCAACTAGCTCCCATGTGGTGTGTGGGGTCATGCCATGACAGTAGGTTTGGTACCAGTCTGTCCAGTTACTATATGAAAAACAGGCCAAATGCGTGTCGGACTCGCACACGAAGGGTTTCGTGCCATCGTACAAGATTTAACACCGAAAAATCACGTTTTTCGCATTCCTTTAATTTTTATATTTTTTTTATTTTACATATTTTTGGTTATAGCAGCAAAATAAATACACACTCTTTGAAAATTTCAGCTGTCTGCCTATTACGGTTCATGAGATACAGCCCTGTGAGACAGACGGACGGACGGACAGTGGAGGCTTAGTAAGAGGGGTTCCGTTGGCACCCTTTGGGTACGGAAAAAAATTACTATCCAAATTATGTGCATGTAGTAGCGCTTACCTTATCTGTGCCTGTGTCCGATGGGAAAGCGATACGAATGTGTGTGTCCATGTGTTTGGTAATATTTTATTTTCGTACCACGCGCACCGCGCGCATGCTGTCCGGTGCACGGGAGGGGGGTAGGCACATACTCGTAAAATGCTATTCGGGTCGGTATGCACGTTGCAATACTTCTGATAAAGTTGAAGATGGTATCCGAGATATTTTACAATTGTACCTGTTCACTTTTCTGTAGACATGGATGGCTAATACCACACCTAGGTACATACTGTGATGGCATTACTCCAACATACCTCATGGAAACTAGGTTCTAATTTCCCCCTTCATTTTCAAGGACCATTTCCATTGCCGCTTCGATGGTCGTTCATCCAATACAATGGTACCAACCCGCGCAGGATTTACCCTACCACCCATCAAGTCAAGAAGGAGTCCTACAATTTTTGTACGATACCTTAGATCGAAACAGGAACACTCGCCGTGTCCCCACGTTATCGTATATTTCTGATCTTGAGTGTCAATCTAGGATGGAATTAGAGTCCTTTAAGATAACCACACTAAGTACGTTCTCACACTTAAACCAGTTTACAAATAACCACAAGAACAAAGAACCCGATGTCCGGTTCATAAGTAACTTTTCCACATAACCATGGTCAGTAAACATCTTCGCTTCTGAGAAAAAACACTACCTTCACGTGTGGTTGGCTGACTTTCCAAATAATCTGTCACTTTTCCTCAGAGTTGTCTTAAGGAAAATAAAAAGGACTTAATAAATAGTGGGTATTCCCCATTATTCATTCAATGTTCCCTCAAAACTCCAAGCTTGTAGTAGAAAGCGTGTAAAAAAACAAAAAAAGTTCAAGTGATTGATACTTTGCTGTCCTGGAACTAGTTTGGATTATGTTTTTGAGTTTACCATTTCAGTCAGATTTCTTCGAATCGTATTTTTCCAAATACCGTGATCCTTTAAGTTCGCAAGAATATGTAGCAAATATTGTATCGTTATTGAGTTTAATATACATATCTATGTTTTTATAATTTCTATCTTCTTTCGTCCTTTTTTGTCTGGCGCCTTGCACCTTTGCCTCGTACCGTGTCTCCATACAGATATCTATCTTTAGTCAGAAAAGTTCAGCAATGTGTCTGATATTTTAGGTAATGCAGTTCATCAATAACTGAAATCGATGTTTTTGTCGGTACCGACAATTCTAACCGCTGTTGGAATACAATATTCCAATGACACTATCAAAATAATAACACTAACCCTCATCTGTAAATGAAACTTTGATAATCAGACGTGCCGATAAAAAACATTTAAAGAAAGACATGGTGTTAATCCGTTGAGTTGAACTAAATGCGAACCGAGTATATTTTGTTTGATAGCTCCCTTGATTTCTTTCGTTTCGGATTGGAATGTATTTTCGTTACTGTGTGTATGCTGTATGCTCTACCACCGTGTATACTGCCCACTGCAATCTCTTCCTGGAATCCCTACCAAAGGTCAACTGGATCTTCGAGCAAGCGAATTTTCATATTGTAGCTTACTTATTTTTTATTTAAATGACTGAGCATTGCTATCCAGAGGGGCAATGCAGCAAGCGTGATGGGAACACTGCCATACGTGTCGCCGCTGGACGAAGTCTTTTATCTTGGCTCTTAACCCTTGTGTCTCCTTTTTTTTTCTTTTTTTTAATTTTTTTTTTAATGTTATCAAATAAATTAGTTTGCCAGTTTCAATGACCTCTTCGAGTATAATTGTATACTTAAATATTTCCTAAAACTATTAAATTTAATTAAACTAAATAAAATATGTCCTCTAATTTAAATTATATTTTTTTAAAACTATCCAGAATTCTTGCCGCATAACACCGCTGAAAATATATTTACCGTACTCTTTCATCTTTCCACCTTCAAATCGTACCGCACGGCACCATAAACCATCTCTTCCGAGTTGACAATTCTTAAAGACCTACTAACAGAACTTCCATATTCAGTATAATCAGTGTCTCTGGTCTCAGCGTCTCAGTTCTTCAGTATGAGCTGTTTCTCTTTCGACGTTGCTTATGCAACCCATGGTATAGAATAATGTTTACAAGATGAACACCGGTGCACACGCCTTCACGACCCACTTCTCTTGATCGTCCGAGGGTTATTCGTGTTCGCCTATTCCCAGTTTATAGCATTTCTTTATGAAACTATCGCATTGAGCGAAACATTTTCACGCCAAAGATAATCGTAAGCATAATCATTTAAATAGTGTATTGAGTATTGACTCAGCGCATGCGCTGTGACACGGGCCAAAACATGACTGTCAATGGACCTTTTTTACTTTATACGAGGATAATGAAAACCACAGGAAAATGTTATGTTACGCATCAACCATCTTGAATCAGCATCCAATTTATTGCAATGTGACTCAAAACACCTTTTGGATGAGACAACTTCCAGTTTTTAACCACAGATAGGTCGTTGTTTATTTAAGTTTAAGGTTATTAAGTGCATTTTGTATGCGGTATCCATGCGGTGTCATGCAGTCTTGCAACAGTAGTGTCAGACTAAAATGACTAATTTTATTTTACCTATATGTATACATTATCAAATAACAATATCCCTATGGACAAGGCCGTTGTAGACCAGTAGACACCTATTGAAGAAGGTAATAAATTATCTACCCTTCCTTCTCCATTCCATAAACTCTTTATGGAACTTGCTATGTAGGTGGATTGAGTGTACTATACATTAATAAGGTACTTAGTGCCTAATGCGGCGTGACGGGCTTATATCATGAACTCAGAACAAAACCACGTAAATATGGACACCTTCCTAACTCAATAAGTCACAGGGTTAATTCTGGAAACTAAAATGAACAATTATCATTCTAAGGGTATTGCGAACCATGAAAATATATCAGCAGAAACGTCTGACCAGAAACTGTTCCTTTGCAAGGCGCAGATAAGGTCTGGCGTGGAGTATTGTTCGCATTTGTTGGACGGCTCAGCTAAGCACGTGCTTGGCTCTCTGGACACGCGTCTCATATCCCTGAATTCAGAGACCCTCCTGCTTCGAAGGGATGTAGCCGTCTCTCTCTGTGTTCTATCGTCTTTACCATTGAGAATGCTCCTCTGAGCTAAATAATTCTGTCCCTCCGTCCCATTTCTATCTTCACTCATGCGGAACAGGAAGGGAATGCACCCAAAAATAACAACCAACCCATACTTTAGATACTTCATCTATAGAGCCGGTAAATGTAATCAACTTGCTGCCGAGGTGTTTTCCCCAAAGTCCCTGGGGTCCTTCAAACATAGTGTAAATAAATCACCTGGCCGGCCTGCATGGTTTTCTAAACCTCCCTGAAAGTTCAAAACCCCAGGTATACGTCAAGTTCCTGGCGTACGGCATTTGCCTTTAACATAAGAAAAGATCCTTCTGGATACATCTCGACTAATTGATTGCATTTCTGTACTCAAATAACTTGGGGTGATGAAGATAATTTTATGTGGAAACGAAACAAAAGATTAGATGCAATTTTAACTTTAATATTGAATAACTCTCCTACACCTCTGTGAGATCTTACCACAGAGGTACAGGAAGATACTGATGAGACCAGACAAAATATTAGGCTAGAGCTATGGCTTGGGTTAATAAAGAAGATTGAGGATCGACTCAAAAACTAAATGCATCGCAACGAGTATGATAATATCTATCAAGTATAATGGAACAATGAAGTTGTGTTGACATAGATTCAATAGAGCCACCCACGGTAGAAGTCTCACACGGCGCAGTCAATTGAGTGCAATATGATTCAATGACAGTTGCATCATTTGAGAATGCATCGGCTCGTGAAATTAATCGTTCTTGGAATTCGACACGCTTGCATTTTACAGGAGCCGACATTTCGACAGACATGTGTGTCCAAGATAGCCACTTCCAGTACATAATTTGTGATCGGTTTCAGTTTCAGTTTCAGTTTCTTTATTTCCTCCATTAGATGTATATTACACACTCGGATTCGTCATTTTTTTTTTCCTGTCGGTTCGATTACTTCTGGCGAAGAAGAGCCGACAAGAAACTTCGTCAGGTTGGTCATTGTATTATTATTTTTTCCAGTGATACTTACAAACTAGTTTACAGTGATTGATTGATTACTACTGCTCACAAAGAACATTATTATAAGAACATTATATACATTGGTGAGGAGCAAACTCTTGACTACTATAATGACATCTTATTCTAAATTAATAGGAATTATGATCTAAATTATTCAGGTGTAAAAAGCCATCGTCATTTTTGATACAAGGTAATATCAAATTAAATATAAGTTAGTAAATAAATAAAAGTAAATAAAATCGACTCTATAGTAACGATTTAGGGTTCTGCCATACATGA
Source organism: Incurvaria masculella (assembly GCA_946894095.1). NCBI lineage: Eukaryota > Metazoa > Arthropoda > Insecta > Lepidoptera > Incurvariidae > Incurvaria > Incurvaria masculella. Next base: position 13,224,360 of record OX335643.1, read on the forward strand.
TTCAGATATTGTATTTCGTTCAACGGTTTGACCACGCGTGCCTGTGACTTTTATATTTATCAATCGTTTGTGGAATGTATAACCTTGCTAATTTAAAATAATAACAACGGTAGGTAGGTAGGTAAAATGTACACACAATGTTGCCAAAAAGAAATGTTCCATTTTAAATATATCCCGAAGCTGTATTCTAGACTATTTTTTACTGTATTGAATTCTTAAAAGTTGCAATATTATGTCACCACGTCGATGATGTCACCATAACGGTTCCTAAATTTTAAAACGGAAAAAAATAACTATTTTAAATAATTCATTGTTTTAGAGGGTTGGTTTCAATTGAATTGCAAATGACAACTTGTTGAACTTATTGTATACGACTAGATGACGTTCCCGTCTCCGCTCGGTTCAGTGTTGTTTCCGTCAAAAGCAACTCAAAAAAGTTTCATCGCAAACGGAAGAATGTTTTAGGAATGCATACAGAACAAACAATATTTTCCACCAGATTTTCGCGATGAAAATTTAAGAAATCTCCAAATTTCTGTCAGCCACGGTACTGTTTAATATTTATAGATTTATAGGACGCCTAAACAAGATAAGCGCGGCGAAGCTGTTTGCGTCGCCGTAGAATGAGATATTGCACGCAAGTACACAGCGCCGCATGTGCATATGATGTGATGCAACGCATTTCGTTCCTGCAAGCGCATTCCCTCCCCCCCTGCCCCCCGTCACAGCGGTTGCCGCAGTCATTACCGCAAGATATTCACTTTCCTCGTGAATTTCAGCTGCGGTACAACTTGAAGCCCGCGGCCAGAGCTTATTTTTTGCGCTTATTACACTGCGCTTGCTACATACGGAATTCACACTCCTGCATCCTCATTGAATCAGGGCGTGTATTCTTGGCATTCAGTCATTGCGGATTCAGTAGAGTTAACGGTAATGTCAAAGTAAATTCTTCTTCTGTTAACTCTACTGAATCCGCAATGACTGAAAGCCAAGAATACACGTCCAGCAAATAACGTCCGGCTTATTCTGGTGCATTGCAAATCGCTTATATGGAAATGGATATGTAATTTTTCGTTAGCGCTTAGTTTGGAAACACAAGGAAATGTTTCAGATCTTGCCACTCTTTCATGTGACGCTGCGAGCGATTACCAGAATACCAAAGTAATGTCAAAGTGAATTCCTCTCCTGAGAACACTCCAGATTCCTCAACTAGGAATTACTAGAATTTGGGCAGCATGTCCGGAATGACGTTATCGCCCACGGCTTGCTAATCCCCCGGTGGAGAAGTTCGTCGCGAAGCTAGCGAGTCGCATGTTCGAGCACGCTGACGATTCGCCACACCTACACCACACCCGAAAGAGCTGCCAGAGGGCTCCGAACCACCCAGTTGAGCGCTCCCTGCAACCCGACCTGCAGCAACGAGATGCCCGGCCTGCCGCAAGCTCATAGCGGCCTACAATGACCGGCAGTGCTTCATGCCCTACAGGCCCGCGCCTGCACCAACTAACTAGGCAGAAGGCCCCACTACTAGAACTTGATGAGGAGTCAGCGTGTATTCCGTATCTAAAGAAATAAGCTCGAAAATTGGCGTCCAGGAATGGGACAACCCCTTTTTCCAAACAGTGGCATGTCGCATGGCGCTCTGTCTTTTCGGACGAGACCAGCGTAGGCGAAAACATGGACATTGACCTTTGAGCGTGTCGTAGGAGCTGGCCGCTCCTACGACACACTCAAGTGAGCCAAGTGAGTGACCGCATTGCTCCCACCAGTTACCATAAAACGCAATAAAATTAATTCCAGAGCGATATGTATCCGTTGATATCGTTATAAATATGTACGTAACTTAGTACGTTACATAATGTTAGTAAGAGCAATGTCCGTTTTTTTTCGCTTAAAAATTGTTGAATGATTTATAAAGAAAAACTACATATCATTTAAAAACAGATGTCATTCAATTTGCTTTAAACAAAAATTGTATGTAATAATCTCTACATCAATCTTAATTACAAAAAGATTTATGTAATAAAGTATTTAAAAATGTTTCAAAAAATTCAGCGTCATTAACATTAAAATAAAATTATCTTGATAGCCGTTTACCACTTTGATATATTGATACATGATAAATGATATTTTGCGTTTCATTTCATGTGTCTACAGCGAGGATTTAACGGCTTCTGCCAAGCGACTATCACTCTTATTTACTATACCTACTTCCTGAATCTTAAAATAAAATGAGCTTGATAATTTCGCATTTTTTTCGGTTGGTTTTTTAAATGCAACTTTCCAACTCGTTGTTTACTTTTAAGGTGGCCCATCCCGCTCATCTCCCCATACAAAAGGGGAAAGAAGATCACGCCCATATTTCTTGTCAGAGATCCAAAATTATGCTCAAAATAGCTTTATTTGATCGAACTAGATGTCTGATGACCATTGGCATTGTGAAATTGTGTTTGGTTTCTAAGTTATAAGGTCCGAAAGTTCGAATTTTTCGCGCGTTTTATACAATAACTTTGGAGGTGGATTACGCAATGATAAAGTAAGAACATCTTAAAAAGATTTGTCATCAGACATAGCTTATTTAATCAAGATTTATAATCTATTTGGTTTTTGTTCAATTTTTTTCTACAGCGGTCGTGGTTTACTTTTAGCTACAAGTCGTTTTGAAATCAAAATTTTCGTAAATCTTACCAAATCATACACTATGCACATTGTCTTTTTTGTGGACATGTTGCATGTTCCTCATCACGGAGCCTGTCTTATTCTTTGAAACAGAGAAGTTCCCAGAGCGCAACAGCACGGTTTTGTAGCGTGCCCGCGAATGAGTTAGGCCCGCCGGGTTGGGCCACCTTAAGTTTCTATATCCAGGAGTCCAGGTGGCATTTAAACGTTCCTACCGTATAATATTTTATCTATTGCCTTTGCATAGCTTTTGACTGTAAAACATTAAACAAAGAATTGCAAATTGATACCTAAGATTTTGTGTAGAATAAATAGATGTATTTAATTCACATTGCAGTTCAATGCCTGTTTATTAATTTCTTGATTACTTTAAAACGTTTATTAAACGAATAATTACCCACTGTGTCTGCCTAATCGGTCGAGTCACGAGGTGGCGTGATGGTTGGCAGTAAGAAGTGAGTTATAAATAATTGTATTTAGTCATAATTCATTCCATACTCAACCAAGCCCTTCTATTATTCCATAACTTAACGCCCGCACCCTTATAATGAAGACAAAAACAATTAATCTCAATTTCAATGACCGTTGATAATTACTGCTCCAAATATTTGTCAAAATGTAATCGTAACAACTCAGTTATAAATTATATAATAGACTAGAGACACGTTGCACAGGGGCGCGGCGACTTGCCTTACATGCCAGAGGTCTTGGGTAAAAATCCCCGCCCATTCATGTACCACTTTATCTTTCTGAGTAAGTGCGTATTCTTCGTGAATGCGAGCTGTTCCATGGTTCGGGATCCATGTAAAACTGTCCTCCTCCTCTGCCTGGGTTAGTACCATGCATCGCATTAGATGAAAAGATGGTCGAAACGGCAGTGAAATAATTGTATATATTTTCCACTAAGTTCAGTAAAGCCGTGTTAATAAAGCGAAGTTGGGTTAAAATCATGACGGCTATGTTGTGTGAGCCGAGCCACCTTTGTCCAGTTACATACAATAAAATTGTTCACAGACAATTACTAGTTTTCCAACCAATATTTTTTAAAACTCGTAAAATGTATGTAATTTTTGTTACGCATCTCTGAAGTTTGTTTAGAACAAGAACGTTTTAGTAGATATGCGTTTGATGTCGTAAAATTGAGAGCTAAACTACTGCGCCTGCATATTCATTTCCACGCTAATGAGAATAGATTTTCCGAATGATAATTTAGCATTCTTGTTGGAAATTAAATATTGTTAAAATAAATCTCTGTGTGTGGAAAGATGCGGAGAAAACACGATTTCTCGAACAGAGAAATCTAACTGACTCTACCGTTTCGAGATCATTATGGGTAAGATTGTGTCACTATCAGTTTGTCACGTAGTTTAGTGTAGTTTGACTACCAAAAATTTAAATAAATGAAACGAAATTATATACCATCGGACAAGACTTTGTGTACTTTAAAATATTTTCGTATTTGTAACGAAATTGTATAATTTAATTACATCCGACAATATATACAATTATTTTGGTTATTTGAGAGGCATACGGGAAACTCATATATTATTGCCAAACAAATAGGTTTTCTCTGGTCATTTAAATCTTACTTAATTTTAAATTGGATCATGTAAGTCCAATCTGTGGCGTCTAGGGGATGCCCTCATGTACCATACCATGTACAAACATTGAGGAAAGAAATGCACAGCTTGTGTGGAAAAAGAGCATCCACAAACGTATGTTGTAGAGGAGAAAGTCGTTACCCTCATCAATTCCCCATACTACGGGCGAAAACTGTTTACATGCCTAATTATTTACTTATATGCGACGGAGTCCTAAATGTGGGTTGATGTGTACTCTTATTCTGTGCTCAGTTTCAGCTTTCAAAGCATTGACCTAACTGGACACACGAATATAAATGTGCAAATACCACACATCTGAAGTAAGTGCCCAATTTTGACCATTAATCCCTTCGGTACATAAACATTGTGAAATAAACTGCGTTGGAACTCGTTGGTTGCAGTCGCTTTTACACAGTGTGACGTCATTGTTGACTTTGCCGCCTTTTCCATCGTTAACTCTTCGATATTCGATAGCTCTGTGGCGTGGTCTAATTCGATACGCAAATAGGCCTAGCTTGAAGCTTGTGTGTTTTATAATTGGCAATTGATTTTGGTGTCTCGATGTTTGGTTAATTTGTCAATCCGTCTAAACGGTGACGGTAAAAAAATAAGGCATAAAAAACCATAACGCACTCTGGTTACAATAACCCTTTTTATGGTAAGTAAGGGTTGACCCACTGATTCATTGTGGATAAAATGTCTTAACTGTTTTCTGAATATTTCAAAATAAAACTTCAAATAACTTACTTCCTGCATGTAAGGAAAATCCCCGCGTCCCTGAGCCTCGAGGCGCACTGGGTCACTGCATTGTTTCCTGTGTATGCTGATGGAGCCCATAGGGTGAGGTCAAGTTTACGAGTTTATGTAGCTTCGCCTCGATATGGTTTAGGTACCTCACATCAAGAAACTAAAAAATATTTTTTTTTATAAACATTGAGAAACTAAACGGTTTCAAACCTGTGAGTATAAACAGTATCAACATGCACGCCGTTTTCCTGAAGGGGTAGACAGAGATTATAAATTTATATGTGGCAGGTACCATCACAGTACCTACCTATACTTTCTCTCGCTTATTCAACAGGGACGCATTTTTAGGGTCCCGTACCCAAAGGGTGAAAACGGAACCCTATATCTAAGCCTCCGCTGTCCGTCCGTCCGTCCGTCCGTTCGTCTGTCACAGGGCTGTATCTCATGAACTGTAATAGGTAGGCAGCTAAAATTTTCACTGAGTGTGTATTTATTTTGCCGCTATAACAACAAATATGTAAAATTAAAAAATAATAAAAATTAATGGGGGGGCCCATGCTAAAAGCCTGATTGTTTTGTGTTAAATATTTTACGATGGTACGGAACACTTCGTGTTTGAGTCCGACTCGCACTTGGCCGGTTTTTATTGCATTTAGCTATTTGATTACAGGTGTTCCGAATGCGACCTTTTAAAAATGGTTTGTCCGTAAAATACTGACCAATAGATTATTTTATTACAAGTATGGAACACATAGTTAGGTGGGTACAAGTTTGTTTAACATTTTAAAAGCCAAAATATTGTCGATGAGAAACCCTTCCTTTGTGTGTAGGTTTTGAGCCCCTCGTTCCCCCTAAACCCCTTATTTAATTTATAGCCCGATAAAATGGTTTTAAATATTTTTATCTTACCTTTCAATTCAAAGGAGAAATCATCCACGGACACTTTATAAAACAGGAATTACATCGTTATAATATATGTCTTAGTAAAATCACCCACAAACTTCGATGTTTAAACCGTGTATGTTCTTAACCGATTTTTATGATAATGGCAGTCCGTCCGTAACGGGCGCACTTTGAAGTAATTATGAGAACAGCCCAGCCGAGAGCTTGCGAGCTTTGCCTTCCCGCCAAAGGGGAATTTATATAGCGCCACCTAGGAACTTAATACGAACTAGAAAAATGTACTAGTACATAATTTGTGCAGTAGGAGTATCCATAATTTATGTCCATCACTCGGAGTAGGGTTAAGCTAACTTTTGACTAAATTATGTTGTTTCTTACGTTACCGTTTGGCCTCTGGAAAAGGTGCTATTTGGCATCAGAGATTGAAGGAAGTTCATGATAGGTGTAATAGATGGCGATAGTATGGCGCACTACGACCGAACACCATTTTGTTTGGTACTCTCTATTATTATCGCCATTTTCTGCGTAGTTGCGCACTTCGGTCTTTTATATTTCGGCTGTCGATCTTTCCATTACTTACATCGATTTCATACATTATTATTTAAAGCAAGCAGCCGCAATTTGATACTTTTTCATAATTCAAAATATTTATTTTCATATAATTAAGTGGTGATTCCGGAAAAAAAAATGTGCAAATATAGTTTCATTATACAAAATATAAAATTTACTCTCATACACTTTGGACAGAGTGATGATTAAGGGGACCAAAAAATTAGCCAAAGTACATATTAAGGCAAGTATTATCCTTTAAAATTAGGGTTACGTATTGAACGACATAGGTTAGCCCCAGAGGTTGTTTTTATGTGACTGGACATGGATGGCTAATACCATACCTTCTGTCATGGTATTAGCCCAACACACCACATGGGAACTAGGTGCCATGCCAGGGCCTTCCTTATATTGCACGGCTACATTGAACTGGATGGAAAACACGGACAATTTTCATTGCCGCTTCGACCATCGTTCATCCAATGCGATGGTACCAACCCGTGCGGGATTAACCCTAACCCTAGTAAGTAAGGAAGGGGACCTACAGTTTAACGTGGAATCCGAACCACGGCCAGCCTCTCTCAACGGTCGAATGGTCACCCATCCAAGACCAGACCGGACTCAGCGTTGCTTAACTTCGGAGAGCGAAGAAGTTTCGCGCCACTGGGCCACTGAGGCTGACGAAAGGCTGCCCGATTGCTTTTTGGGGATGTTGTCAGTTTATGACATTTACGATCCGTCAGAGGTCCTCCAGGTCGCTTCGCGAATCCTGATGATGTTCGCAGCCTGGTGGACGAAACATCGAGCTAAATAAGTAAGCTAAGCCCTGTTTACCCGTAAACGTAAAATATGTATTTATACATAACGTAACTTAACATATGTTTGTAGAGCGTCACTTTTCAAGACTCTCTTCCGAAATATTTTTTTTTAGCTTATGAAGTTTTCTACGTATTATTACTACATTTACATGGCGCAAACCTGAGTAAAATGTTGCCTGTAATTTACAAGTTATTTGCATTTGAATACTGTAGAAACAGTACATATTCCATGCATTGAAACGCATTTTCACCGATTCAAAAATAATAAATGAACATGTAAAATGTGCTAAATATCGAAAAAACATAATATGTAGTACTAGCATCCAAAGTCAGTTACCCCCAGTATACTTTTTAATTTTAAGTGACTTACCTTTCAAGTAATTTTATCGCTTTTATTTAGGTGGATATTTACTAAATTTTTACATTTTTTAAGGATACGTTCAGTTCTGCTTTCGCCGTCTTAAAATTTTCTAGCTTTAAGATAAATTTAATTTGGTTTTGTTTTAGACCACTTTTTGGGGTTTTTATCATTGTACTCGTAATGTAACTAAAATTACATTAGATTATTGGTTACTTTGGGACATTTTTTTCTGTTGGTGTAGTGTGTACTTTGCAGCAACAAACGGAGTTTACGCGAATTTCATGCTTGCGGCGACCGAGTCACGCGGTCTCCAAGTCGTGCAGCTGGAGAGAGCATAATCTAAAAAAAATCCACAGAGAAATAGGTGGCCTAATGGTCTCATTTTGACAGAGGCAACGAAATAAAATTGTCTTTTCTCTTTCTTTGGTGAAATTCATAGAATATTGGTGAAATTGGGTGGATCAAAAAATATCTGTGCTGGGCTGCAGACTACACTACAATTAAAATAAAATTCATAAGCGTTTCGCCACTCGGTAAGCCTTACGATTTCCTTTTAGTGTCAACTTTTGCTTGTTCACGTGTACCGTTCGAGTTTCATCGCTGTTGGTAATTTTTTCTGGTTTCATATGACACGCCGCTACATAATTTTCCCATGTAAACCAATAATATATTTACGTCGTATTATTTGAATGGGATAAAGTGGAAGTAGGGTCTCTTTCTGTGTACTATCTACTATCATCTGTACCATGGAGAACGCTCTTTAGAGCGATATAACGCTGTCCCCCTGTCCCCATTCTTGCACCCATCAACTGTTAACATTGCTCTTAAACCCACCGATTGTTTTGATAGGGTAATTAAACTGTAGAATGCATTCCCGCTGAGATATTTTCCCCAGAGAACAAATTGGAGTCCTTCAAATCTAATGTGAATAAGTGCCACCCTGAATGGTGGTTGTGGTAAGCGTACACCATATTTTGTACTTAACAGAAAAAACTTGATTTGTGTGGAATACTGCACCATAGCTGGCCCTCTTAACTAACCATGTGCCAAGCGAAGGGACCAAGCTGGCGGCAACCTCTCCATAGAACTCGACTTGCAAATTTATTGTAGGTATAAACCTCATATCGAAAAAAGGAGATCTAGCGCTCTTACAATGAGACCTGCTGTCACCTGTGACCCCACTTTCTATTGTAAATTCACCTTTCAATCGTGGATGCAACGTTCATTTAAAAATAACGGCTGTGATTTCCATTAGCCACGCAAACCCAGCATCTCGCTGGTTGGATAGGATACAATTTTGACTTTATAGGAACTTAACAGTGAAAGATTTTTGTTCAAAGATATCTCAACTTTGAGAACTTTTGGGAATGTCTTGAGAACTTTTGTGGTTTGAAAAAAAATAATAAAGCAAGATTTTTTTTTTATTCTTCTTTATGTATCTGGACATGGTTACAATGTACTTAAGGCTGTTCCGACCCATATAAAGTTGTTTGCACACATAACGCAAAAAGTATTGCACTTTAAGCCACGAATTCATAATAAAAGTTTAATATAGTCATATTACTTGCAGCGAAAACAATTTCACAATTTCAGGATTATTGGTTTTGTTACAATTTATTTAAATACGATTTTTATTTAACAGCGCCATCTAACGGTGTAAAACTTCTAATCGGCAATTACAATGAAACCATTAAACCTGAAATTGTGAATATGTTTTCGCTGCAACTACTATGGTTATATTTAATATTTTTGACGAATTTATGCCTTAAAGTGCAATACTTTTTGCGTTCTGTGTAAAAAAAAAATTGTATGGGTCGGAACATCCTTAAGGAACATCCTTAAGCGGAGCTTTAGGGAACAAATTTGAAGAAAGATAAGATTAAAATACCATCCTTTAACCCGACGTTTCGAAGTTTTATCCCATTGCGGACATGGATAGTTTATTTGAAAAATGTTACGGCTTTTCACGCGACAGGAAGAGACATTCTCCGACGTTTCGAGCTTCTTATTCAGCCCGTTGTCAAGGAGGCATCCGCCACGTTCGTACGTAGCAGACAACTGAGGTGACAGCTAGGCTCGCCGTGGTCGTAAATGGTAGCTGTGGGTGGGGCGGAAGCGGAAATGTGTTTGGCTGCGGTCCGAATCTCAGATGACAGGCAGTATGAGCTCGATACAGGATCCAATATTCATAACCACTAATGGCGCACATAATGGCGGTTGTTTGTTTTGAATTGTTGTCCCTGAAATGCTGCTTCAATCTCAAGATATGGCTCTATTGAACTGGATGGAAATGGTGAGGATTTGAAACTATGACCTCTACCATGAAAGTGCTGTTATGTCCAGTCTGGGATTCTAAATACCGGCAAAGAGAGCTTAATCATTGAATTCAAACGTCAGCTCTTCGAAACATTGAAGTTGAAGAAAACAATTCATACTGTTCAGCCGTGCAGCTAAAAAGCAATATTATTTTGACACCTTATTTATAGTATTTATTTAATGAATGTTAAATGTTGAGAGCAAGATAACTTTCATGCTGAGATTCATAAAGCTTACTTGTACTTGGCTAAGCCAAAGTATGCCTTCCGACTGTCACTTTTGACTTAAAATGTATGGAACGAATTTCAAATTTGACAGTCGGAAGCTATACTTATACCAATAACATTGTTTGTAAGGAACAATCCTCGTTTCCGTACCCAGCTCATCATGCTTCGGCCCGCATGCCACATCCTTCGCCGAGTGCCAAGTTGCTCTGTGAAAGCTGTCCGCACGAAGCTCATCCATCCGCCTGCAATGCGCGACCGCGCGGAGCAAATCAAGCAGTGGAACAGAGACAACAAGGAGCTGTTTGGGCCGCTTTTAGAAAGCAAAAAGGAGAAATTGAAGAAAACCAAGACTGGTGAGTACAAATACTTTAGATCAAGTCAAAGCATGGAGCTTATGCTTACATCCTTATATTTTCTAGAATTCTAGCAGCAGGAAATCAGAATGAGTTGCATAGTCCACATTTTATGATATATCATTAAATGATATATCTGACAAAATAGATATCTATGCTTGCACTCTGGCCGAGTTCCAGAAGGCAGTTACTGCTTACTTTGAAGCTGCACAGTTATTTTTTAATAAGGTGTGTACTTTATCTATAAATTGCCTAACGCCTTGGCTATTAAGGTGGCCCAACCCGCTCATTTCCCCATACAAAAGGGGAAAGAAGATCACGCCTATATTTCTTGTCAGAGATCCAAAATTTTGCTCAATATAGCTTTATTTGATTGAACTAGATGTCTGATGACCATTGGCATTGTAAAATTGTGTTTGGTTTCCAAGTTATAACGTCCGAAAGTTCGGATTTTTCGCGCGTTTTATACAATAACTTTGGAGTTGGATTACGCAATGATAAAGTAAAAACATCTTAAAAAGATTAGTCATCAGACATAGCTTTTCTAATCAAGATTTATAATCGATTTGGTTTTTGTTAGATTTTTGACTACAGCGGTCGTGGTTTACTTTTAGCTATAAGTCGTTTTAAAATTAAAATTTTCGTAAATCTTACCAAATCATACACTATGCACATTGTCTTTTTTGTGGACAGGTTGCATCTTCCTCATAACGGAGCCTGTCTTATTCTTAGAAACAGAGAAGGTCCCAGAGCGCAACAGCACGGTTTTGTACCGTGCCCGCGAATGAGTTGAGGCCGCCGGGTTGGGCCACCTTAAGCTGTAATGTTAGGTATATTGTTGCATAATAAATAAATAATTTTTCTTCAGCTCCAAACCCATAGCGACCACATTTTTACGTACCTTACTATTGTGTTTTGCCACAGCCTTCAGCCTCTTACCTTGCAGGCCAATATCTCTAGACCTGACTAGGTATTTTTTTGGTCAGAATAAATACGGGCTGTCATGCCTGTTAGGTGCTGTTAGGCACAATGTCAGGACCTTCCCTCTATGAGCACGGCTAAAGGTCCCGTTCCTTACTTACTTGGTGATAGAGTTAATGTCGCCTCGTTTGGCACCATCACATTGAATACAAGCAGCCAGGTTCCAACCATCCAGGTCAATGTAGCCATCCAATATATTGAAGTTCCTGGCATGGCACCTTGTCCCCATGTGGGCTAATATCACGACAGTAGGCTTAGTATTAGTCATCCGTGTCCAATTCCATAAAAAAAACAAAAACTACAACTTAAGGTGGCCCATCCCGCTCAACTCCCCATACAAACGGGGAAAGAAGATCACGACCATATTTCTTGTCAGAGATCCCAAATTTTGCTAAAAATTGCTTTAGTTGATCGAACTAGACGTCTGATGACCATTGGCATTGTAAAATTGTGTTTGGTTTCCAAGTTATAACGTCCGAAAGTTCGGATTTTTCGCGCGTTAAATACAATAACTTTGGAGGTGGATTACGCAATGATAAAGTAAGAACATCTTAAAAAGATTAGTCATTAGACATAGCTTATTTAATCAAAATTTATAATCTATTTGGTTTTTGTTAGATTTTTGACTACAGTGGTCGTGGTTTACTTTTAGCTATAAGTCGTTTTAAAATTAAAATTTTCGTAAATCTTATCAAATCATACACTATGCACATTGTCTTTTTTGTGGACATGTTGCATCTTCCTCATCACGGAGCCTGTCTTATTCTTTGAAACAGACAAGGACCCAGAGCGCAACGGCACGGTTTTGTACCGTGCCCGCGAATGAGTTAGTCCCGCCGGGTTGGGCCACCTTAATTAAAAAATAATCAACTTAAGGTGGTTTTTCGTCAGTCCAAAAAAACTGTCGTAATGCAGAAAATAGGATCCATGAAATGTGCCTTTTGTGCTTAGTGACAATTTATGATATCAACAAAACATAAGCTATCTAGATTAGATGCAGGCGTCACTAGATATCTTAAGTTGTTGTTCAGTTTGGCACATTCCGTAGACTCGTCAACATTATTCAGATCGCATAATAACTTTTCACTCAAAATTAAGAAATCCTCACTCAGATATTGGGAGGCCCGAATATCCAATCATTGTATACTCAAAGAGTCAAAGTATGCACCTAGTCATTACCAAAGGATGTGGCTGCATAGAAAATGTAATCAAGGCCTTAATTGTAAATTATTTCAAGTCGGAGTGTGATGAAATAGTTTGGGGCTAGGGTAGATAAAGGCTACAACCCAGAGATTTATTAAGGTAAGCCTTCCCGCTTGAATCCCCATGCAAACGTGAAAAGATCATGCACATATTTCTTGTTGGAAATACAAAATTATACTCAAAACAGCTTTATTTACTCGAATTTGATGCTTGATGACCATTGGCATCGAATAATTGTGTGTGGTTTCTAAGTTATATTGGTCCAAAAGTTCTACTTTTTTGCGTGCTTTGTATACTAAGTTTGGACATGGCTTACTCATCGATTAAACAAAAACATCTAAAAAAGTTAGTCTGCATGCCTAGTTTGCTTCAATCAGTTTGTTTTTTTTTTTTTTGCTTACAGTGTTCGCGGTTTAGTTTTAGCCATAAGCTGTTTTGCAATTACAAGGTTTGTAAACATTACCAAATCAAACACTATTCGCATTGTGTGCTTTGTGGACATGTTACATCTTCCTCGTCACGGAGACTGTTTTTTTCTTTAAAACAGAGAAGGCACGCTTTTGTGCCGTGCCCGCAAATAAGTTAGTACCGTCGGGAAGGGCCACCTTTAAAAAGTCTTATTAAAGAATCAACCGAACTGAATGAGATAATGTTTGGATATATCTGCATTCCCTAGCACTGAAATAGAAAAGCATGATTTACTGACGGTAATTCAGAAGGGTATGTGAAGATAGTTAATACATCCGAGCAAATGGGTGACGAAAGAATGACGAAACAAATATACGGACCAGAAGCGAGTGGAATTGGCATAGCTTGGAGAATGTACCAACCACGCCAGATTGATGCAATACCAACGTATTGGTTATAAATAAACTTCATTTAAATACTTTAAACAAATTATTATAATAATATAACTGTCAGCGTATCAATGCATACTCTGGTAATATATTGAAATCTTTAAAAAAGCTTCAGTAAACATTTTTTAAATGCGTCTCAATACAAACATTCCTAGGTAGCTTCTACACCCTATATTAAGCTTGTTTACAACTCTCCTTCAATCACTACAGTCTATCTGATTCATTAAGGCATGCGTCTTTTGGTGGCCCAACCCGCTCATCTCCCCATACAAAAGGGGAAAGAAGATCACGCCCATATTTCTTGTCAGAGATCGAAAATTTTGCTCAAAATAGCTTTATTTGATCGAACTAGATGTCTGATGACCATTGGCATTGTAAAATTGTGTTTGGTTTCTAAGTTATAAGGTCCGAAAGTTCGAATTTTTCGCGCGTTTTATACGATAACTTTGGAGGTGGATTACGCAATGATAAAGTAAGAACATCGTAAAAAGATTAGTCATCAGACATAGCTTATTTAATCAAGATTTATGATCTATTTGGTTTTTGTTAGATTTTTTACTACAGCGGTCGTGGTTTACTTTTAGCTATAAGTCGTTTTGAAATTAAAATTTTCGTAAATCTTACCAAATCATACACTATGCACATTGTCTTTTTTGTGGACATGTTGCATCTTCCTCATCACGGAGCCTGTCTTATTCTTTGAAACAGAGAAGGTCCCAGAGCGCAACAGCACGATTTTTTACCGTGCCCGCGAATGAGTTAGGCCCGCCGGGTTGGGCCGCCTTAAGTTTGCATAATCAATTATGATGTCTTGTCAAGACAGTCCAGTACTACAGGCACTATGTGGACTATAGTTACTTTCTGTTTTGTTAGAGTGTGTGTGAATTCATACTAACTCGTGCTAGACCTGGTGCCAAGTGCAAATCATATGACAGAGATGTTTGGCGCCAGCGCCATTGATAAAGGAGATAGAAGCTCACTAAAATAAAATGTTAATTAGCTGTCGTAATATGAATCAAAATCAGTATGGTGAATTTAAATTTTCTTACTATTTACGCAATTGTCTGAATTTTCCAAATTATACCCAAAATATTATATATGCGCCCCTACCTCTCTTTCTTTCTAGGTTAAAGACTAAATGCTATACTGGAAGGTTCGACAGTTACAAAATTTCCGATAACTCATAAATAAACTAATATATTATTATGACGGAACTCCAGTAGCTAATAACAGCGACGCGACATACTTAAAGAAAAGGCACCTAGTTCTATGTAGGGTTTGGGTCTAATATAATAGCAGTTGGTGTGGCATTCCCTATCCATGTTCAGTAACATAAAAAAAATGTTTACGAACTCTTCAATGACATGGGTTACACATAAACACAAGAGTCTACTTAGTGCAATCTACTACTACTATTTCCTGTCCAATTTCTGCTTTATCTAGCCATTCAGCTGGCACATACCCACACATAGATAACATTGTCTCACTGTTTTTATTGCAGACAAAAATAAGTCCCGCCCAGACACAAGTGCACCGAATTTAGACCGCGGCGGTCGTCTCGCCGCATCAGACAATGCGCCCGGAAGTGTAGCGACCCCAACGAATATGTGGTCGAAGGCGAGGACCGGCGCTCTAGGACTGAAGCTCTCGAACGTGAGGGGGCTCAAGACCATAAGCCGCTCGAATGCGGCCCACAACCCCTCCACGAAGGACCCCGGCTACGCGTCGGAGGACAAGATACTCCAGATCAAGCAATACAAGAATGACTACTCACAGGAATATCCCTCCGTCACGCTCATTCTCAACAAGACGATGACTGAGGAGTCGAAGGCGGCGCTCGAGAAATGGAAACAGGAAAGGATCGCCGAGATGGGATTGGACGAGTTCAATAGGTTTTATGAAGGTGAGTGAACTCTTGTTATCACTTTGCTGTCTGCTTATGAATTAAGATTGTTTTTTTACCGTTTGCGCTGTTCGATTGGTGAACGACTTGTTCACCAATGACTGTTGGCCTAGTACTACATCTATGCAAGGATGTCAATTATGTTAAGTTTATATGTTTCATCCACTCTTTTACTTAGTCAATTTATTGTTTTTTTTAACACTTTAGATGTCTGGATATATTCCTTCTATAAATATTTGCTCTCTGAATTTTTTTAATTTGCGACCTGCATATTTTTCTCTTCATAAGTCAATGTATGCGTATGTGCCTCCCTATCTATGGAGCATTCGACATGTTTGGCCTCTATATTTGTAACATTGTTTAAGGCCAAGGCAATGTGAACTCGTTTGGTGTGCTTAACAGAGCAAGACCAGGGTCTGACCTTTGTTGTGTGAGAGTGCTGAAAACCTTGAAAGGAATGTAAGGTCCTACCTTGGTACATATATCTATACACAGACTAAATATTGATAACTTACAGTCCTATTCAGATTGAACCTGTCAAAACTTAGTACGGAATGAGCAAAAATCGATTTAGTCCGACCTTAATATGCGTACTAAAGTTAGTCCGCCCACTCTGAATACTGCTGTTAATGTTTAAATGACAAATTGACCAACATACCAAAGTTCAAATAGCCTGCCAAGTTGCTTTGAATGACTATTTGATTGTTAACAGATGTTACTTTAATCCCAATAATGTTATGAATTGGAAAACTAAAATGTTGGTTTAAGTTGATTCTTGCTCTAAACTCATTTAATCCATTTAAGGCCCTTTAATCCATTTAAGGTGACTTAATTCTATTACACAATCCAAAAAATCTTTGTATACAGGTTGTCCCAAAAGTCAACTTCATAACTTGGAGGGCTGATATGACCTTAAAAAAAATCGATAGTTTTCGAGATATTGACACTTATATTAATTTTGTGAAAATCAACACCCTAGATCAGTTTTTCGCGTGCCACGGGTACAAAATTCCATATTCTAATATTATATTTTTTTCTTAGGCAGCACTGAATAACTCTTTGATTGATCACACTCCAAAAAACTTAAAAATAGTGCCACCCACAAATAAAAAAATATTTTGTCTGCTGCTTATTTAGTGTACAACAAACATGTTGTCAAGGAGCACCTGACCGGCCAGCATTTTTTTTAGTTTGAACACATGAGTGTCGTCGGGCACCTTAAGAGGTCTTAGCATATGCCATATGCCACACCACATATATATATATTTTTAACACTGCATTGCGGGTGTGTGACGAGCTTCCATAAAGTAATTTCCTTTGCAAAATGTAATTTCAGAATTTGTTAGAACTGGTTACACAAAGACAACTTTTTATGACAACGTTAGTCTTATTAATTAACAGTTATACTAAGTCCACCTTTTATTCTTTAAAGAAAAGAATATTTCTGTAACCAATATTGATGACTGTTCTAATAATCTAATACTTTGAATTGAATTTCTTAGATTAGCAAAACTCATACGTTTTTCAACAGCCAGAATGGCCGTTTCACGTGTTTGTTTAGTATGTGTATTTGTCACATGCGTAAGCAGACCTGGGCTTGGTGCGTAGCGTTGTAACTCAGTTGCAACAGATTGTGTTCATTATAAAACATGACCTGCTCATTGGAATATTACATTTCAGACTCCCAAAGTCAGTGCGTTTGGTATTAGAAAACCAGAACTGTCATTGTACAAATATTTGAATAATTTCTATTGTTTATCTTTGGGAGAACGTTGAGGACCATATATTTACTAAACCAGTGTGGATACATTGTATCACAGATCGCAACTCTACGATTGAAATCTTGTGAGGGTGATAGAAGCACAATTAAAGAAAAATTGCTTATGCAAACTGCCAAATGCAATATGAAGATCCATAAAAAAATCTATAAAGAAGATGTACAAATCCTAGTGTATACTCGACGTAATATATTTTTTAAATAAATACCTAAAAAAGTTTTAGTCCCGTCAAAACCGTTTTAACGCATGTTCCTGTCTTCAATGAACATTAAACGTCATTGCTTTTTCACCACCGGGCCAGCAACGTTTCGCATCGATACCTATTAAGAATTATTGTCGCTTATATTAAAGTCAAGCAGCTGTATTCAGAGTGGGAGGACTCACTTTAATACGCCGGACTATTCCGGTTTTTGTATGGTCAGTCCAGTGTCAATCTCGTACTAAGTTTTAGCAGGTTCTCTTTGAATATGACTTAATGTCTTAGTGATATTATATACATTTTTTAATGCTAATTTATTAATAATATTAACCTTTCCACGTTTACCTATGGCTTTTTTTGAGTCTTTCTCTGGTATTGACTTGCTTTTGTAGCCTTTATCGGGAATTTAGGTGAAAGCTGCCGTCCACTAATGACAAGTTTCACATTTTAAGCGCCTCTGGATTTCCTTCTTGATTGGGTTTCAGGTGTGTGTGAATGTCCTCATTTTTGGTGAACTGTAGAGTGTCGCTAATACTGCGACGGACCTGGTTTTTATATCCGAGTAGGTCTCTTAAAAAAATAAAAGAAATAAATTACTTATTAGTTTATTCATTTCTTACATGATATATGCAGAGTGTTAATGAAACAGTAAACCTTGTCTTCTAGCGGTTTTGGTGGAGGCGGCAATCGTAAAGACTTGCGGCATTCTTTTTATAAGTTTCCTTGTATTCCATTGAAAAACCCTTTGTGCTTTCTGATATTTGAGGTGATCCGGTTAACCGGTCAATCCGTATAAACGTCGTTCTCCTGTAGCTTCTTACCTTAAATTTTTATTTCCTCTTCCGCAGCTCAAATGGCGGTTGGAACCAAGTTTCACGCTACGCTCAAGCGTTACTTCACGGAGCCTCAACACAAGCTGGCCATCGAGAAAGACGTCGAGGGAGTGTGGACCTCGGTCGCTGATGTCCTCAAGAATGTGTCTTCCCCAAAAGCGATTGAGTCCAATGTCGTCCACCCCGTGCTTAAGTATAGGGGCATCTTCGACGCCATTGCTGACTATGAGTAAGTTTATTTTATACTTGATTTTGGGCTTATAAATGGCTTGTACTATAGCAAGAATGCTAGTAACAATCTAATATTTTCTTTGGTTAGGTTAGGTTCATAGTTTCAACTTTTAAGCTCAATACATAATATATTGATTAACTCTAAATAGAAACCAACTAATCATTTTATTAGTTGGTTTTAGGGTTTATCCTTGGGTTAGTATTTTTTTATTAAATCTAGATTTTAATTAACTTCATTTGCTCTTGTGGTTTTTCCAGTGAATGAAAACGCCATGAAATAATTAAATTTATTCTAGACCCAAAAAATCACAATCTTCGATAATTGTAAAACATCAAAGAATGAAATCCTGTGAAATATCCTTTAATTGATTTATATCATTTCATTAATAATCATTTGTCATTGATTATTTCAATAATGTATTATGACACATTTTCGAACTAATTTATCATTGTTTGCAACCAAGAATCTTTGTTCGTCCTGATAGATTAATTTTCCTGCTAGTGTACCCTCAGATTACGAAGTGTGTTGACTGATAACATTCCTGTGATAATGCACAATGAACTTAACCTCAGATATCACTTTCTTGATAACGTCACAATTTCACAACACTGACCCGGTATTATGTTATGTAGTTACTACACTTGTTCTTGTCATGGATATTCATCATTCTTAAGTGTATCTTGTTGACTAGCTAAAGAGTAGAATCCCTAGCGAAACAGGATATAAAAGAATAAATAAGATTCGGCTTTTAGAAATAAGGGCAGGTTTTATTTTGAGTCTACACAACTGATCTACGTGGTCACGATCTGATAATTACTTGACCAAGGTTTGTACAATATACAAACTCATATTATGACTAGGCGTTTAGGGAAAATCAATGTCGTTTCCGGTTTAGATGCAAAAGTCTGAATATGAAACTTTTATGGAAGGTTGAGACAACATCTCTGCCCTGCCTGCATTCCCCCCGTCCGGTTTTATGTTGAACCTCTTAATATACCGCTACACGGGCAACTAAAGTTGCTAAACTTGCAGAAATCTGTCTATTTCAACGTCACGACAACATCCAGCCTCCGACATCAGATCTCCGGCAACATGATTTATGGACAAGTATGGAACCATTTATGGAGCAATTAATTTCCCGCATATGGCGAACAAATGCACAGATATGTGGCAATTCGATAAACAACCCACCGGCGACACGAAAAGTATGGAGCGATGTCGAGCAATATTGTTCCACATTGCGGATAATTGCCGAAAATGTATTGGGGTTACTCTATATTGCTCCACTATGTTTGGCAACAGTTGCCCAGCAATTAATTGCCTCAAAAATTGCCCGTGTAAACCTTTAACCCTTTGCCCTTCGGCAGCTGCACCGTTCCTTAGAATAGAGAGCCACTATGTCCTTTCCTCCATTGCAGATGGTTTGCTTCGAGGTCCTTACACACAAATAATCAGGCTGATATAAGCAGCTCTTCGAGCAAAATTACTATCGAAACTGACCCTCTACAATCTCGGAACTTACTCTTTTATACCTATGAAAGCTTACAGCTTTGCACCGTTGCACAAATCAAGAAATAAATCTGTTGCTTCTCCGAATTGCAGAGACAAACCGATGCTGATCGAGTGGAAGAAATCGGACAAGCCCCGCAAGGCGATCTCGCTCACCTACGACAACCCCGTCCAGCTGGCGGCGTACTTCGGCGCGGTCAGCAACGACCTCAACTACAAGCATCTCAACGTGAAGGACGCGCTGCTGGTGATCGCCTACACGGACGGCTCGAAGGCGGACGTCTACCACCTGTCCGTCGACAAGCTGAGGGAGCACTGGGCCCACTGGCTGAGCCGCCTGGAGAGCTACGCGACCAACCACGGCAGCGAGACGGCCAAGATCCTCAAGGGGGGCAAGAGGCTGTTCGAGGAGGACATCGGCAATCTTCAGTGAGCATGTCTCTGTGGTGTGAGTACTTTTTTTAGAAATTCCGAAGCGTGTGATCCGCGAGCGTGAAACAAAAACTGCGGCGCGTGTGAGATGGCACGGAGTGACCGTTTAGGGGTCAACGGGACAGTGAACATATTTAGAAAGGTTAGATTGTTTTAGAATTGTACTGGAGACATGAAACTTTGGCCTTTCCTGATTATTGAGACTCTATGCTATTCAATATCTGTAATATTTGGAGACTGTATTAAATATATAAGTGTTTTTGAATACACATTATTTAGATGTCTTCTTTTAATCGACTCATATGTTTTCATGCCTCTAAATCACAGTCGGAAATCAACTGACGATGGTTGCATCCTATGAGTAGTTTTTCACTGTAGTCTGGTAGCAAATATCCGAAGTTGCTTACTGGACTGTTTTTTTTTAAAGTCGATTGAAGGAGAAAACTGAACATAGTTTATTTCAATAAAACCTGTAATTACGTGGACAGTCTCACAAATAAAAACTGTTAACTGAATGCTTTGTTTCGGCTAGTTGAAGGATCGGGTTTGTAATGTGACAGTGAGTACTATATTTCTAATTGCCAAATTGTCTTGGCCAAATAGGGTTGTCTGGGATGATGCGTTTATCTATCGATGGATGTCTTTTGATGATGGCTTGAGAAAAAAAAATGTTTTCCTGATAAGGTGAATCCAATGCAATCGTTCACTCAGTTCAAACTTTATACTTGAATTTTCAATTCTGTTTTTATATTCAATGAATACTCGAATGTTATATCAAAGTTTGCTTAATCTGATTACGAACCTGTACAGCCAATACAAAGTTTCTTATATGCAACACAAAAATTGAGGAATGAATAATAATTGGTAAATATAGCCTTAGTTGTTTCCGCCAATTTGATATTGACTTTACTGCAATAGCAATTTATCATATATAATTAATTAGTGCCTCAAATTCCATAAAGTCTTGTATACCAGAAAATTAGTATGGTTTGAACAGGTCTCCTCATAACTATAAGAGAGGAGACCAAACTATACACTTTCGTTTCAAAGTAAAAATGAATGATGTTAAGGTTGATTTTTATAATTAAACGTAAGGTATCTTTAACAGTGGTGGCATGCATAATCTGCCTAACCATTGACAAAAGACAAACATATATTGATTGTTCATCTTTGCTTCGACCGGAAGTGGAAACTTTAGTCTGTCTCTCACTGTACACATGGGCTGCACATAATACTCTGCAGACTATGCTAACATTATGCCATGCTATGTTATGCTTATTCGCGAGTTAACGTATAGGGCTCCAGGGGCAGGAGATGAAACTTGTAGGGGGGCGTTTGCGTATTGAAAATGGGAAGTTCGCAAACTGTTTTGGTGATATGTTTATTAAGATGTCCTTATATAAGTTATTTTACTTTTATAATTATTTTGGTTTGTATGTCCTATCCACACGTGCGCTAGCTTTTTTATTGTACTACTATATATCATACGCCATGTAATCTAAGATATGTTATAAGTTATGTTTGTTTGCCAATGTACCTAAAATCTCAGTTTACATAGAATGATTAACAAAACTCGGCAAGTTTCTAGCTTGGTTTAAATGCCTTTGACTTATTTTGTATAGTCTAACATAATATAATTTGATATTGGGCTCCTTCGAAATGATAAGTGACTGTAATTTTTTTTTAGCAGGTCGAAATTGTTAAGGCCAAATTTATTTGCTAGTCAAACAAATTTAGTTTCCCTTACACAATGTTTTAGGGTAAGATACATCCTAGGCTGAATAAATTCTTTACTTTGATAGGTTTTTAATTTGTGCATCGAAATTAAACGGTCCCATACAATGGAAATGCATTTGAAAGGACAATTTATCAGTCGTGGTTTATATTTTTTCCTGTAAATATTGTCATAAATAAGTGGCCATAATATGTTTTTTTTTTTGTGGGTTTTTCTAGTCATTTCACTTCAAAACTTTAAACCCATCGCCACTTTTCATTAAAGAAAACTAAAGTGTACAAATGACCATTTTAATATCCCCGCTGAAATTGAGGAGTGGGGTATATTTTCAGGAATACTCGGCTAAGCATATTTTAAGGAGTTAAGTGAGGACTGCTGCTAATATTTTTGTTTTGCTGGAGACTCGAGTCTATTAATTGGCATGTGGACTTTTTTCCATAAAATTTTAAATCAATTAAATTAGAGGTAAGAAACTCGATAATTTGTATGTTTTCAGTGTTTACGGTGTATTACTTCTCTCACCCTCATTTTTTGAGATGTCACCCGGGTCGGATGGAAACTAGTCTAATCTAACCAAGTGGTCTACTGTATCAGTTGTCTCTGTGTAAGGGGTCCCATTGCATTTCTACCGGACGTCATGTCTAGTGGATTTATCAATGGTGGTCCATATTACACTTAGACTATTAATTCTCCTTCCTCTTACTAGGTGGTAGGGTTGATCCCGCCTGGGTTAGCACCATACCATTGAATAATAGATAAGAAAAGAACAAATTGCAATGAAAAGTTAACCATTTTTTTCCATCTAGTTTTATGTGGCCATGCAGTATGTGGAAATTCTTGGCATGACACCAAGTTACCATGGGGTGCTGGGCTAATATGAGAGTGGGTCTGGTATTCCAGCCATCAATGATACGTTGTAATGAATATAAACAAGTGTATGTAAAACATTTTGAATGTGGAATGGGCCAAAATATGGAGTGACTGACGGTCGATTCCAGAGAGTGTGCATCTAAGAATGTTCGTATGTTATGGAAGATCTTGACATGACACCTAGTTACTATGGCGTGCTGGGCTAATATGAGAGTGGGTGTGGTATTCCAGGCATCCATGTCCCGTTGTAATGAATATAAACAAATGTATGTAAAACATTTTGAATGTGGAATGGGCCAAAATATGAAGTGACTGACGGTCGATTCCAAAGAGTGAGCATCTAAGAATGTTCGTATGTTCTAAATATGTTTGAATTTTCAATCTTTGCAGTCAGTCCCGCAATACAGGTGAAGCGTGATATCATTGTACATATAATCTTAAATACTGTTACTAGGAGGCATTGATTACAGAAGGAGGGCCTGTAGAAGAATTGGAAATAATCGATATATTATTGTGGCGAAATTGGTAGCCGCTATTCCCTCTGTAGGTATATTTGCTAGTTGTCTCTTTCTTTAATTAATGTGTCCTTTCTATTGAGTCATTTCTACGCACATGATTTTTTTGAAAGTGCGATTTACATGCTTTGTACGAAAAAGTATATTTACTACAACTGTATTGGTGAGCAGTCTAAGCAGTTATGTATTTAAGGTCCAATTGCGTTCAGTTTGATAAGGACGATATTAAAAAATAACCACAGCGAATTTCCATAATCAAAAAGTAAACTGAAAATTATGGTCCAAGTATAATTTAAACTGTAAGTCTCTGATGCTTCATGTTCTCGAATTAGACTTATATTCTCACATTTTCATAAAAAAAATTTGAACACAGAGTATGACCGTCGGATATTTACCATTATAGGTTTCAAATATAGCTAGACCATAAATGCATTTTTCATCTTTTTGAAATTCCAAAAAGTTCCAGTTGTTTTTAAAAATAATAAAATGTGGTTTTTTTTACAACCTTATTGAACTGAATGCGATCACGTGTTATCATGCCCTTAATGTCATAAAACAAATTAAAATGCTGGGAGTGCAAAAAGTTGCAAATTATAAATGGCATCTGTTTTACACATATATGTTGATGCATAAGTTATAGTATTAGTTTTATGGGATTTGAGTACACAGCTGCCTAATGACCTCACCACTAGAGTTATAGTTTGTAACTTTATATTTAAGGAGTTATAGCATAAATAGCTACGGATAATTGAGTCGCCATCTACTTTGACGCACACACCCCCTTAAGGTGGCCCAACCCGGCGGGCCTAACTTATTCGCGGGCACGGTACAAAACCGTGCTGTTGCGCTCTGGGACCTTCTCTGTTTCAAAGAATAAGACAGGCTCCGTGACGAGGAAGATGCAACATGTCCACAAAAAAGACAATGTGCATAGTGTATGATTTGGTAAGATTTACGAAAATTGTCATACACTGGCGGCCGTGGACAGGCAAACGGAGTGTGGGAAGACCACCCGCCAGGTGGGAAAACGACATCAAATGCGTCGGCGGAAAGCAATGGTTCCGTACCGCTCAGGGCTGGGAGGACTGGAGAAGGATTGTAGAGGCGTATGTCCAGCAGTGCACGCAAACACGCTGACTGACTGACGAAAATTTTAATTTCAAAAGACTTATAGCTAAAAGTAAACCACGACCGCTGTAGTCAAAAATCTAACAAAAACCATTTAGATTATAAATCTTGATTAAATAAGCTATGTCTGATGACTAATCTTTTTAAGATGTTCTTGCTTTATCATTGCGTAATTCACCTCCAAAGTTATTGCATAAAACGCGCGAAAAATTCGAACTTTCGGACCTTATAACTTAGAAACCAAACACAATTTTACAATGCCAATGCTCATCAGACATCTAGTTCGATCAAATAAAGCTATTTTGAGAAAAAATTTGGATCTCTGACAAGACATTTGGGCGTGATCTTCTTTCACCTTTTGTATGGGGAGATGAGCGGGATAGGCCACCTTAAGTATTAAACACTTGTTTTTAGGATTTCGCACCCAATGGGTGCCAACGGAACCCTATTACCAAAGATTCCGCAATCCGTCTGTCCATCCGTCAGTCCGTACGTTTGTCTGTCAGCAGACTTTATTTCATGAACCGTGATAGGGAGATGTCTTATATTTTACAGAGTGTTTATTTCTATTGCTGCTATAACAACAAATAGTAAAAAGTCAAAACAAAATTAAAGGTTTTTGTGTTATACAATGTTGTATGACGGTACGGACCATTTGTGCGAGTCTGACTTGAACTTGGCCAACTTTTTTTCAATTTTAAAACTCAAAACAAATAATTGCATTCTTTTCATTTATTTTCTTCAAAAATACCTTTCGTATTTTTCTAAAAAATTTAAATTAAATAAGTTGGAAATTTAAATATTGATTGCACTTCGGTGGCTTCAAAACATATACCAAGTGGTCACTGCGACAACTCTTCATCCGGTTGTTCAATCGGAACCGGAATTCGCAAGTTGTTTCGACCCGCGAAAAACCACCAAGAAGCAAATCTATTCAAACAATGTATGCTTTCAACAGTAGCAGGATGGCATGCATTGCGGGAGGTACTAATAAAGTGGTAGCTTAATTGAATATTAATTAGTTTTGATTTCTGCATTAAATTTTCCATTGGTATAGATTTTAACTATTTATTTTTGTTATTAGGCAACCCAAAATAAATCCACTGATAAACATATTCGACACATTTTATTAATTGAGACGTTCACATCAATATTTTTACATTTTACATACTCACATACCATCAATATTAAACATCCACTTAACACGATCAAGTAGTTCTCATTACATAACATTTAATTTAATAAAATAATGGTTAACATTTTTTAGAACTACCTACTATATGTTACGTAAATTATTACATTTAAATTAACGCACACTATAATGTTAAAAATTTACACGAGGCATCAAGCCTGCAAGGAAAAAGTTATAAATAAAATTCAAGATTTAATGGAGTGAAATGGAGTTAAACCCCTAAAATATGGTTAAAACTAAAATAAATGCAAAAGAGAGGGTAGGTACCTATTGCATATTTAATATTGGTAATGTTTTTTTGCAAATTCATCTTTTAAACTCTTGTAAGTACTCGTATTGTAGGTAATGGGTTTCATATTGTTATTTTATAGCAATACACTTACGGCAGGAGGATGTAACGATTAAATCCGTATATTTAGGTTTTATTCTGTAGACCGCTTGAGAAGTTTTGAGCGCACATGCAGATGGCGCTACGATCGTTCGCAGATATTTATGCTACATCTGGTACGAGAATCCATTGAAATTTCAACCCCTACATCTTTAATTGACTTCTGACTAGACCACGCGTCGGACGTCTTCGAGATTGTGCCTAGATCCTGTAGATGTCCCCAACCTGGTGGACGAAACGTCGGGAAGAAGTAAGCTCTACACGGTGTATTACCTAAGTATTATGTCAATCGACAGTGGAAATCATAAACATTGCTATAAAGCCTAACACCACCGAAATCGTGGGTTTGCTCTCGGATGTGTTTCCTTCAACGTGAAGTATTTGTGTTACTTATGTAACACTTACACCAACAGGTATCGAATCCACGCCTCATGTTTCAGAAGCGCGATATAGAAACCGCTAAGCCATAAATGCGGTCACTAGCGAAGATTTTAATATCACCGGTTTAGTTTACATCTCTCGAACAGGTGCCGAACCCCGTTTAGGTGATTCAACTGAGACTAGATGGCACCACCATCTCAAAATGAAAAATATATCTTCAAAAAGCAAGATTTTTAGCAAGATCGTCGACTGCAACTAAAAATAATGGAGTTTCGATGGAACTACGATTACAACTTTTTTTATGTGACTGGATATAGATTGCTAATACCACAATAGCCCAATACTGCTTTTACGAAGAAATCGGGTGCCATGCCAGAACCTTTCCTTTACGAGCACGGATACATTTAATTGGATGGAAAACATGACAATTTTTCATTGCAGCTTCAACCATCTTTGCATCCAATGCGATGGTACCAACCCGGATGGGCTTAACACTACTATACCTATTAGAAGAATGATTACATGGGTTCCAAACCATGGATTCTTGCCGAAGGCAAATTTGAACCAAATATTATTTTTTAACTCAAACGGAAAATAGTTTTATAGATATTAACAGCAGATGGGGTACGCTCTTAAACTTTCACGCTTGCATCACTCTATACATACATAGTTTTGTAGTGAACTCAATTTTGTACACAGGCGTTTAAAAACACACACACATTACAAGCTTTTGTAGGACCCCATGGCCCGGAAAACTAAATGAAAATCCTTACAACAATTTTATTCGTCGAAATCGATTATCCTGCATTTCCGTAGAGAAGTCATTATTTTTAATTTTATCTGAAACCTAGACTTTTTCCCGAAAACGAACACAACAAAAACTATTTTCTTGAACGGGAACTACCGGAATATAAACATATTATATTCACTAATTACTATAGGTATACTTGTAACCTTTACCTGTACACACAGAATTGACATAATTTCTTACAAATTTTCAATTCTCAATTCATCATTCTTCAATTTCCATTTGGTGATTTAAAAAAGTCTAAGAAATGCTCTAGTGGCTCAAAATATTATTATAATCACATGTCAATATAGGGGTAACATTTTTAATTATAAAAACCTCCATCTATAAAATACGTAAGACTAGATACTTAAATTGTATGGGGTCAAAGTGTGCAAAAATGCTTACAAACATACGTGTATCTGGCATCTTAGCCTGTAGTTTTAATAGAAATTTCTGACCTGCAGATTTTTTTGATGTCAAATGATACTCATGAAATATGGGCACGTGGTCGGTTGTACATAAGGTCACTATAAATACCTAAAAGATTCTAACATACTATGAATATGGTACAATTTACCGGTACATTACGTGTCATGTTAAAGATTGCGCTCCAGTTAGAAAAGGGCATAAGTAAAAATTTTATTAAAATATTTTTTTACAAAATGTATGAAGAAGAAATTAATAGCCTTGCATGCATCCACGTAAATCCCTGGCGCTATTTTTCCTGTATCTAACTTAAATAAATATTCAATATATTTTTGACAAATTACAGTTTTATCTATTTGAGGCAAACTATGGATCTACACTGTAAATTCATGTAATGTATTCTAGTTATTTATAAATTAAATCCAATGAGGTTCTAAACTATCAAACTGAGATATGCGCGAACACACGTAGGTGGATCATTAAGGTGGGCCCGTAAGCATCACAAAATTACGCTCCCCATACAAACGCAGTTTACTAATCATTTGAAAACCACTATTCCAATTTGAGATTTAATATCAAGCAACAAATATCTATGGCTGCACGTGTTTGTCTTTTCGAAAAATGAATCCTGTGTCACACAACAAAGAAAAGAAAAATTGTATGAAGATTTTCTTTTGCCTGTTATTTGACTTGCTTTAGATTTTTCAGCAAAACAAAAACGTACAGACACAGATATTTATTGTCTACACCAAATATCAAGCAAATTGGAACAGTGTTTTTTCAAAAGATTAGTAAACTACGTTTGACTGGGGAACAGAGCTTACAGGCCGTTCTTAAACGGAGAGATTGAACATTCAGAAAATCTCCATGTTTGCAATGTGTTATGTCGAATGCATTTCACACTATTAAATTGTGCAAGGATTTGGAACGCGAGATGGAGTTGAAATTTAATAAAATCTCCCTGTTCAATGGCTGAATATTTTGAACATCCGTATCCGTAAAGTGCAATAATACATCATATGCTCGGCGCTATATTCAAGAATACCGAATTATCTAAAGTAAATGAAACCTTGAGTGATAATTTAATTCGAAGATCTATTGAGGATTAGCTTAATCTTAGCAGCTCGCATCAATACCAGTACATGATATTCATCACTTTATTAATAAAGTTCCTTTAAGTGTATATTAAAATAAATCAGCACCTGGGCAAAGCCAGGCTTAGTTCTTTTATTTCATCATATACATACCTATATATCTAATGTTGACTAGGAGTGCTATGTAAATGCCTAAGTTTTAGTAGGAAAGAAATTAAATGTATATTCTTTGATAATAAAATACAATATCTATACAATAATAAGTACATCTTCCTTACGGGTTGTAACATTCGCTCAATACTTTTATTTTTAATTGGATTCAATTTCAGGTTTTGGCGCTAACGTAGGTAAAAGTAATTTTCGCGTCGGCATTTGACTGTACTGTAAGAATCGACCTGGCATTAAACATAAGTACTACAATTTAAGGAATGTGATATGTATGTCTGAATAACCGAACGGGAAGCAAGGACACATTAGTTAAAAAAGAGCCCTGGGACGATGATGGACCCGAAACCGCAAAACATAACCTTCGTGGGTATTGCGTCTACAAATTTGATCACCTGCTGTATTATGAGAGGAGGGACTAATAGGAAAATTCCATATTATATGGGTACAGTCAGGTGGCGAAATTGTTACACGAAATACCCGCGAACTGTATGTTTGCTGGTTCGGGTCCAACCTTTCAGTATATTCATATAGTAGTTCTTTTTACAGGGCTCTGTCTTATCAGTTGCTACACGTTCGCTTCATGCATACATACATAGCACATTCCTTGGAAAAAGCGACATACTTGCTTAGCACGAAGAAGTATATTTCATACTGCAATTTAGATGGATTAAAACCTATAAAATGTTCGTAGATATGGATCGAAAAGACGTTTTCGTATTTTTAAGGTAAACTTATCAAAGAGACATAGTAAACCGTCACATTCAACAAATAAATATCATCGCGGGCACCATTTCTGTCCCTCGAGAACAGATATCAACTCTACCCAAATGTAAACTCAGTTTAGGGTGCACTTCGTTGAATCTAATTTAACTGTCGAAGAAGGCTGCTGCCAAGCAAAATCAATGACATGTTCTTCGCATTTGCGTTGCTTACACAGGCCGACATACTCTTTTGTTTCATTAACAAATCTAAATAAATATTTTGCTGTCAATAGCGAGGTTTCCCAGATAAATTAAAAAAGTAAATTATAAATTTGGGATCAATTTATTTCGTTATAAGAAAAAGCATCCAAGGAGAGAAGATATCAAAACGAAGTAAGCCTGAGGCTCTTTAGTAAAATGGGAAAATGGAATACTTTTTTTTGCAATATAAAGGCAGAGGCAACATCAAAACAAAACATCGAGACAGGTTATACTAGGTCATGGTGTTGTAACTTGTTACTGAAATAAATTGTTGCCAAAATAAAGTTTTACCTCAGTTACAACTTTTTTTTAAAACCGACCGAAATCTGATAAAAACAAATGTTTTGCCCTACTTTTTGTGTGGTCTTATACTTTTTTATTGTGTCGTGGAGTATATTTTTTACAAATTAAAGTGTAATAATAATTAAGATATATACATTAATTTCCGTATTAAACTATTTTCTATTTAGTTCTCATTCCCGTTGAAGACATCAAGTTGGTTCGAATCACTTTTATCAAATAATTCGGACTAGCTGACTGATACCTTCTTAAACAAAAATAACCTACCTGTTTTTTTAGTGTCCAATGTTTCCGTTCGGCAATGACATAATGCGATGTTAACTTTGCCTGGTCATACCAACATTGAATAAACGTGCGTTGTTATTTAGCGCTGTCACTAGATTCGGTACAAATATTGTGCACACAGTTATGTTCGTCCAGGTCGTTCATTCATATTGCGTACTACTAAAATGTGAAATGAATATTTTGTAGTAGGTTCTTAGATTATAAACATGGGCTTTTTATGCGAAACATTATAAGGCTCCCGTCGAGTCGACATGGCATTCGTTGCTCACATCGTATGTGTGTGTGAATGATCATGGGCGTAGATGCTTTCCTAGACACAGACCATGGCGTGTATTCTCTGAATTCAGTCATTGCGGATTCAGTAGAGTTAACAGTAATGTCAAAGTAAATTCTTCTTATGTTAACTCTACTGAATCCGCAATGACTGAATGCCAAGAATACACGTCCATTTTATATATTTGTTTTTTGGGCTCTGTCCAGTGTGGACAATTTGCCAGTTTCAAGTTTCACTTCTTGATTCTTGAATTCTTGAATTGAAGTAATTTATTCTGGTCCTTTCATAATTATCACAAAACAAACTTTTGGCATTGAAACTTTATTGATTGACGGTTTGATGAGATAATGGGTGAAAATAATTGAGTGAATTTAATGAATGCCAAAAAAAAATTTTTTTTTTAATCTCGCAAACACTTT
The DNA here is from genome assembly GCA_946894095.1 of Incurvaria masculella. NCBI lineage: Eukaryota > Metazoa > Arthropoda > Insecta > Lepidoptera > Incurvariidae > Incurvaria > Incurvaria masculella. The sequence goes on from OX335643.1 coordinate 13,255,768, forward strand.
TGCTAAAGATTTAATTATAAATCAAGAATAAAAAGTTTAAAAAGAACATAAATGCTACTGAGCAAATAAGAGTAAAATACAAACAAAATTAATAGGTACTTCACTAAACAAAAAAAAAACAATTTAAGAGGAGAACTATTTTACACATAATAGTAACTACAGTTGAATATCATTACATCTAATAAATTTGGAAATAATATTTACTACTCTGGGTTGATCGAGGGTTAATAGGGTATTCATGTTGGCAGGAAGAGCAATTTTCGAATCTGTGAGTAGTTTATATAATGGTGGATTATTATTGAGAGAGCAAGAAAAAAATATGTGGTCAAGGTTTCCCTCATCTAATCCACATTCACAGAGGGAAGTATCTCCAATGTGGATCTTAGTTAGAAATATTGGGGTACAACAATGCCCCAATCGCATTCTACATATAACGGAAGTTTCCTTTTTAGACAGTTTTTTATATTTAGAAAACCACGGTTTTGTCGGAATTTCTGGTTGTAATGCAGCAAAATGTTTACCTTTCGATCTTCTGGATCGAATCCATTCAATTGACCAGCGCTTGTATAGACTTTGTTTGGGTAAAGACAATAAATCAGAGGGTTGAATTGAATAATAAGTGAGTTCACCAGACTCTATCGCTCTTTTGGCTAAACCGTCAACCAGTTCATTGGATTCAATGCCAACATGGCTTGGAATCCAAGCCAAAACAATTTCCATGTCATCGGCATTGCACTGGGCAAGACAGTGTTTGATGGAGAGAACAATATTATGGGGTTTATTTTTGAAAGGGTTTTGGTGTAAAGCCTTAAGGCAACTGAGGGAGTCGGTAAGGATAACAGTTTTTTTAAGATTAGATGACCTTATGTAAGTTACAGCACCAAGTATAGCCACACATTCTCCAGTAAAAACCGACGCCTCTGGAGGACACTTCCATGATCTGGAAACATTGATGTTCGTATGAATGAAAGCTGCTCCAACACATCCATCTCTGGATAATTTGGAAGCATCAGTAAAAATATTTTGCCAGAGAGGCCACTTTTGAGAGGAGACTTTATTGAATATTTTATCAGCGTTGATCGATTCTTTGTCAATTCCTATGAAAAATTCTATTTTTGGTTTAAAAATAATGGAGGCAAAGGGAAAATTATATGGAGGGATGGGGGACGATCGAGTAATCGGGGATTCAATAGCAACAAATAGCTTGAAGCTTAGGGTAAGCGGAGTTATAGACTTACAGCTCCAATATTTCTTAACATGCGAGTATTCTTCTAATAGGCGGAGTTTGGGAAATATAGGATGATTTGATAACTGAGCAGCGCGAAATAGAAATCTATCAGCTAAATACTGCCTTCTCAAGGCTAAAGGGGGCTCTACACATTCTACCTGGAGGGCATTTTTAGGCGATGACTTCATCGCTCCAATAATCAAACGCATACATTTTGCTTGAATCAATTCAAGTGTAGACAATGCTTTCTTGCTGCATGGTTCAAGAATAAATGAACAGTAGTCCATATGACTACGAACTAATGCATTGTAAAGCAATTTGAGGTTAAATGGATGGGCTCCCCACCATACACCAGAAAGAGTACGAAGAATGTTAATATTTCTGTCACATTTTCCAGAAATGTAATTTAAGTGCAAAATACCATTCATTTTAGAGTCAAGAATTACGCCAAGAAATTTGGCATGGTTCTGAATTGAAATCGGATGATCATCATAGCAAATAACAACATCGGGGTTTGTTTTTTTCCTGGTGAAAATAACCGCGTTACTTTTGGAGGGAGAAAGATCCAGACCGTGGTTGGATAGCCATAAATGCAATTCTTTCAAGGCTGAGTTTAAGCTTTTAGCTGCCTGAAGTATCGACTTGTTAGCAACGTATATAAGAATATCATCCGCATATTGAAGAATGCGGCAATGGGGGTTGATACTTTTTTCTAAATCGTGGGTATAAAGGTTATATAAAATTGGACTAAGCACTGAACCCTGGGGCAGCCCTTTCCATATAGTCCTAGGGAGTGTCTGTACACCATTAATACGGAGAGTGATCGATCTAGATGAGAGAAGGTTCGATATGAAGTTGACTATTTTATGGGGAATTTTGAGAAGAAGAAGTTTTTTTCTGAGAATCGGTAGAAGAACATTATCATATGCAGCTGATATGTCGAGAAATACAGCAACGACTGATTCCCCTCTGCTAAAAGCAAGACGGATATCAGTAGTGAAGATCCCTAGACTATCAGCAGTACTTCTCCCTTTTCGAAAGCCAAATTGACTAGAAGCAAAAAGATTTTGATTTTCTACAATCCAGGTAAGCCGATTTTTTATCAAATGTTCACAGATCTTTGATAACACAGATGATAATGCAATTGGACGATATGAAGAGGAACTGTTCGGATCTTTATTGGGTTTAAGTATAGGAATAATAATTTGGGACTTCCATGAATCGGGAATATTCCCTTTATTAAAAATTAAATTAATAAGTTCTAGAAAATAAAGCTGAGAATTTTGACTAGATTTACATATAAATGAATAAGGGATTCCATCCATGCCTGGCGCACTATCTTTAACATAATTGAGAACTAATTGTAATTCTGAGAGCGTAAAAGGAAATTCCATTCCTGATTCGGTGTATGAGTGATCTGATACAGTGGTTGAGTTGTATACTTGAGGAGTTTCCTCAAAGTTGGGAGCTATGGGTGGGGCTAGCTTATCTAGAAAGGGCTCGACCCAATTTGAAGTATCAGCTTTAAGGTCGTTTTGATGAGATAAGGCTGACCTATACCTCTTAATATTTGTCCACACCTGAGAGGGTTTTGTATTAGGAGATATAGAAGCGCAAAATATGTTCCAACCATCTCTTTTTTTCGTGTGTAGTAAATGTTTTGAACGAGCTTGTATTTTTTTGAAATGTAAGAAATTCTCCATAGACATGTCAGAACAGAATTGTATTTCAGAGTTATTTCTATGTTTTATTGCCTGGGAACATTCTTTGTCCCACCACGGAGGAGATGAAATAGCTGTAGGATCGATATTCTTAAGGGGTATTGTTTCATCGGCAGAAGAAATAAGAGATGCTACAAATTCATTGTAGCAAAAGAGTAGGTTATCTTCTGTGATCATAGGAAGTGAGGAGGTCCTTCTTTCAACAGCTGCAGAAAACTCAGACCAGACAGCGTCACATATTCTGTACCTCAGAAGAGGCACTAAGCTCACTGCAGGCATGGATTTAAGGGGAATAGTTAACTGAATAGGAAAGTGATCACTGCCATAAGAAATGAAGTCAATATTCCATGTCATTAAGGATGCAAGAGTGGCAGAACACAGTGTTAAATCGACTGCGCTAAGACGTTGGATCGGCGATACTCTACGAGTAGGGGAACCATCGTTTAAAATACATAGATTGAAGTCATCGATCAGGTCCAACATTTTAGTACCAAATGTGTCACAATGTGAAGAGCCCCATACAAAATGGTGACAATTAAAATCTCCAAGAACAACAAAAGGAGAAGGTACAAAATTAAAAATATTTCTTAATTCAGGTATTATAGTGATATGGGGATGAGGAATATATACACAGATGAAGGTGATGCCATTCGTCCTCACAGCCACCGCATTAAAGAGGTTGCTGTGAGGAGGAATATTCACTTGGCATGAAGAGATGGATTTTTTGATGAATAGGGCGGCGCCGCCCCATCCATCATCCCTGTCATCACGCAGACACGAGTATCCCGGGACTCTAAAAAAAGAACCCGGTTTTAGCCATGTCTCCGTGATTGCAGATATAATAGGTTGACATTTATTCAATAAAAATAAAAAATCAGGTTTTTTGTGGCGGATGCTGCGAGGATTCCACTGCAGCACTGTTGCTGTTGTGGCCATTTCGGTTAGTAAAAAGCTGATGTAAAGTAACAAGTTTGTTTGCGACGTTGGACGGTAAATTTTGCGGAGTTAAAACAGAAATAAGAGATTCAATGAGAGTCTCTAAAAAGCTGACACTGGAATCTATTGTGGGTACAATATTTCCAGGTTGAAGAGCGGATCCGTTGGAAGAAGAAGGAATGGAGAAACTATTTAGGATGGCTTGATGGGCTTGCCTGTCATAACCCGGAGATAATGGGGCATGAGATTTTGGTTTTAAAAAAACGGTTTTTTTATAAGATGTTTGAGTTGGCGGGGATGGTTTAGGGGATCTAGCTACATCGGCAAAGGATTTTCCAACGCGTGGAAGCATTTTTGAAGCCTCAACATAGGATATGGAGTCTTCAGCCATGCGTCCCTTGATCCTACGCTGTCTCTCTTGTTCTGGGCAATGTTTGCTGGTGGCAACATGGTTACCAGTGCACCATATGCAAATGGCATCTTGAGGGCTGCGCGAGCAAGCGTTATCTGAATGATCATCACCGCATCTGGGGCATCGAACTTTAGAACGACACAACAGTTTAGTGTGACCAAACCTTAAACAATTATGACACTGAATAGTGGGGAATTGATATTGTTCAATGGGTAGGGAGGTGTAGACACAAAAAATTCGAGGGGGAAGGGATTGACCATCAAAGGTCAAGACTACAGTCTGAGATGGTTTCCATACTGGTTTGCCGTCTACAATCGTTTTAAAATTAAGGCGTCTTATTTTAATTATCGGTCCGTAACCATCAGGGACCTTTGCATGTTCCAGAATTTCCTCTGAAGACCACTCGACTGGGATTTCCCTGACAATTCCAATTCTCGTGACATTATACGATGGAATCATAGCTTTATAATTGGCAGCTAGTAGGTGTTCGTTAGTCATAAAGGAGTTCGCAGCATCCGCCGTTGTAAATTCAACTGAAACTCGGTTGCGGCCGACACTTTTCACACCATCCCGTTTAATGTTTTTAATGCATGTTTTCATTAAAAAAAGACCAAATTTCACTGGATGTAGTGATGTTCCCGACACAGGCGTCGGTTCAATACGAGAGACATGAACAATGAAAGGGGATTTATCTAAGTCCGTGTAATTTTGACGACCCACTGGTACAGTGAGCGATGAAGTTTGAGCTGGAGTTTGAGGCTTTAACAGAGAATCATTTTGAGAGACAGTTTTGGGTTGTGTGTTAATTTTGTGGCGTGGTGTGTCATTATCTGAAAAAGTTGAAGACGTATCAGACAGTTCGCCGATATTCTTCTTTTGTTTTTTCGGTCTTGTGATTTTTGTTTTTCGCTGACCTAAAGGAATCGATTGATCCATGTCGATCGAATGTATCTCCTCGAAAGCGCTAGGAGATGGAGGCAGACAATTTTGCTGCAAGGGAAGAGAACGCCTATCGGCATCATGTGCAGCTCTGGTGGCTACGACCTCTAACAAATCCGTGGAGACAGACTCCCCTCCGCCAGGGTCGGGTGGCCGCATATTGCGGCTAAACTCCATCGAATACACTAACCCTCGATCACCAGAAGAAATTAAACACAAATCACACACGAAAAGAAAGTATTTGCGAGCATATAAATGCCACCAAAATTGAAATTTTGTTCACTCCTATCTACAGCGAATGACAGCAGCGAATCATACACGTCCATGTCACCTTTTGCTTGTTCAATAAAAAAAAAAAAAAAAATAAAAAAAAAAAAAAAAAAAAAAAAACAAAATCGGTGGTCTGCTTTTTGATTGTTTGGCAACGGTAAGGTCTGTATCAATCACCTACTTACTTTACTTTCCATCTTTCTTCAGTGAAAATATGTTTCCAGTTTTTATTATTCTGTTTCAAGTTGTCAAATTTGAATAAATTGCCACCCTGAAGTTATTTTGGATTTCATTATCATATAACATAAATAAACCTAGCAGCAGTCATCTTTTGGTGCCGTAATGTAATGTATTGTCAATGAGAAAAAAAGTGTTCCCGAAAGATATCTGATATAAGGTGGGTAATTCACAACATGTCTCAACGTTTCGCCCAAAGAAAGGGGCCACTCGCCACACTCGAAATGTCCAACGGATAGCGTCACGCCGTGTCGGGGTGGCCAACCCAGGCGCTCACGTCGCCACCGAGTTGGCACCGGAGGTACGTACCTTCGCACGAGGGTCTCTATGATGAACCTGATAGTTATCTTGTAGATTTTCTCGACATTGGGCGTGTAGCGGGTAGCTGCCATCATCTTCTGATGCAAGTAATGTATGGTCGATGAGGAAAAAAGGATTAATGAAATATATCTGAAATTAAGTGGGTATTTCACAACATGTTCAAAGTCTCCTCAACGTTTCGCCCAAAGAAAGGGGCCACTCGCCCGTAAGGTTACACACTCGAAATGTCCAACGGAAAGAGTCACGCCGTTTCGGTGTGGCCAGCCCAGGCGCTCACGTCGCCACCGAGTTGGCCCCGGAGGTCTCGTACCCTCGCACGAGGGTCTCTATGATGAACTTGATGGTTATCTTGTAGATGTTCTCGACGTTGGGCGTGTAGCGGTCGCCCAGCGTCGACTCCACGGCCGCCAGGAATGGCTGCTCGATTTTCTGAAACGAGAGGGAAACGTCTAGTATTAAAAGATGCTTTCAGGGCAGGACAAGGAATATTCATTTATTTATTTTTTCCTCCAATAAGGGTAAACACACTCTTAAATTCTTATTTTTTAGGGTTTCCTAACCAAAGGGTGCCAACGGAACCCTATTACTTAGCCTTCGCTGTCCGTCCATCCATCCATCCGTCCGTCCGTGCGTCCGTTCATCCATCCGTCTGTCACAGGGCTGTATTTCATGAACCGTTGGCAGCTGGCATTTTCACAGAGTGTATATTTATTTTTACGCTTTAACAACAAAAAGGAAAACAACGTGATTTTTTGTGTTAAATATTGTACGATGGAACGGAACCCGTCGTGTGCGAGTCCAACTCGCACTTGGCCGGTTTTTTATATACGGTTCGATTATCACAACAAAAAAAAACCGGCCAGAAACTTCGCCAGAAATCAAAATACAGTACATTTTAATTATTATGCTACCACATACAGAATTAATTTTTCTATAGGTATAGACGTGAGAGTAACCTCAACAAAATAGTATGAATAATATTCCCGCAAGAAATTCCAGATTCCTGCATTATTGTGATATTCCTGATATTGTGGGTAATAGCATCGAGTAAGAAGGACGGCATTGACGTCCGAAACTAATCTGTACAGTGATACATACACTGAAGGCACCGCCGACTAGTTAGTTCAATTACGAATTCGTGCGCTCCTGATGTTCTCGAGTTCCAACGACGCGTAAGAACTGCACAGGGCGCCATTTAGTGAAACAATGATTCTATTACGTTGCCCGTATCAAATATGTTAGCGAACTGATTGGCCGGCCCTACGGTCAGTGTATTTACACTGAAATGGAGCTTCGCTGCCGCTTGAATTTCTACACTCCCGTCCTTCCTGACTTACTACTGTTAACTTATACCGTAGTTATACGTCTATAACTGTGGCACCCTTATACCATGTCTCGGCGGATATCTGTAGCCACTCCTTGGCCCGGGGCTTACAGGGGCGTTCAATTTTATTCCCCTACCTACTCCACAGAGAAAACCGGCTGGAAATGGGAAATATCACGGAAGCGATAAAGTACTAAAGTGTATAAGTTATCAAAACATAATCAAAAACATATGAAACCATTAGTTTACAGATCCAGTTTAATGTTGCCGTGCAATAGGTATAATAAAGGTAGTTCTCATGGAACCGTGTTCCCGTGTGGTGCCCTAATTCGAATCAACACTTTGTATGGGTCGGATATTTTAAGGACTTCTTTACTCCAAGCGCTTAACCCTAACTTTAGGCACGTTTCGTTTGAAACCATCGAAGCAGATTAAGGAAGTAGAACCAACATTTAAATTAATTGGATTCCAGAAAATTCACCAATCGTTAAATCCCAGCTTTGGGAGTATCAGTGATAAGGGTATTTTATGATAAGTCGAGTACCATCAGGCTGGTTTCTTGGAGGGTTGTATGGTTTTTAAGTATACTTCCTTCGCTTCATCTACAGACATACATACATACAGATATACGTACATGCTCTTTGATTACTCGTGCCACGTATGTGAACTTAGGTAGCTATCCGTCTCCGGTTACATGAAAAACTCCACTTATCAACCATTAAAAAATCGGGCTAGAATCTCTATAAAATTCACGCGAAACACTAATCACATTTAAAAACGTTTAGCTAGTCATGATTTATCACGGAGGTACACCGAAAATCTGAAAATGGTATCATGTTACGTTAGGTGGATCGAAAATTAATAACGGGAACACGGAGATTTCAGCGGAAAATCTAAACCCTGAAAATCTGTAGGTCGACGCGTCGCCGCTCAAGGGCCGACAAAGCCTCCCGAGAGTAGCGACGACGCCGGACCGTGACGTGCAATTAAACGCGCGTCAGCCCTGTGGGTTGGGATCCCCACGATGGTAGCTCGAAACTCAACATTAATAAGCTGATGACAGACCTGGGAGACTCCACCGAAAAGTGTGCGATTACCAGAGGTGGGTGACCGTTGACAAGTAGACCTCGCCGAAAACGATTAACTTATCGCTGAACGTTTATAGTCCGAACTGCGGTAGCTAAATAAAAACATTACCAGTAAAACCTAAGATTGAAGTCCAAACGGTTCTAAGATATTCTAGGTTCTAGGATTTACCTCAGAGACATGGTGACATCTAACCTAACCTAATCGAACCTGGAATTTACCGAACTCTATTGGTAAAAGCCCGCGAAAACATTCTTTTTTGTACATTTACCAATAATTCATGTTGGTAAATCCTAAGATTCACGAGTAAAATCTAGGATTTAACCATATGCTAAATGTAAATCACGAACGCTAGTGTTTAAATCTCAATGAATAATTTAGGCTTCAAACTTTTTTAGATTGATATGTTTTATCGTTGAGTCATCCATTCTTCTGACCGTCTGTCCACCAGTCCGGTTGTACATATGGCTTTGTGTAAATGTCCGTCCGGCTCTCCGCGTCTGTCCGTCTGTCCGTGTCAGACCATCGTCTCTCCCTCAGATCAAAAAGGAAGCAGATGTGCCCCTAGTGCGTTGTCGCCATTTTTCTAAAACTACCAACCCAAATGAAACGTACAACGACATCACCGTATCCGCCACACATTAAACTTTGAGCCGCATACGTTTTCCTTCCAAATGACAATCTACTGTGGCGTTTAGGGTAATGAGCCCCGTACATGCCACATGGAAATATAGAAGGAAATGTAAGGATTTGGTTTGATGAAAACTGACTTAGCGAACGCATTTGAGGAGCGAAATCGCGAATCTGCAGTGATCGCTGGACTATGAGCCACACAAATCGCGGCTGGTTTTTTATGGGATTGTATGCACAATATATCCATCACACTTCTCCTTCATTTGCGTGGCGAAGTTCGTTGTCCGGGAAGAATGTCGCGTCCGGGCTGTCCAAGGCGAGCCTCTTTAGTAGGTATGTTTAGTCTAAATGGGCTGATAAGAGAACGGGGCGCAGGGTGAGCTGCCCTAGTTCAGACGAACGGTACCTAGCGGAGAGTAAGAATAGGACGACACCTTCGGTACTAGTCTGAAGAACTAGAATTGCAAAATCTAGTAGTTTCGCCGGCCGATGCAGCGGCGTAGATATACATGTAATGGAGAGATGCATTATGTTAAGCGGGATGTGAGCGTGCCCAGCGATCAGAACTAGTACCATACTGGAGATATGGAAGCCAGCATACTGACCATGGCCTCCATTATTATAGTCGTGTTTCCCCGAGACGTTAGTGGGAGTAGCAGCACATTTGAAACTTGAAATTGGCGAATTTTTTATTATTTTTTTATTTATTTCAGGAAAAACAAACAGAGTAACATAGAAAACTTAATATAAGTGTTAATATATTGCTTAGAAAATATGTTAGTCCAGCTTCGTATTTCACAAGTTTTGCAAAAGTAGTAGGACGAAGCAGTATATGTATAGTGTAGAACAGAGAAACAAAATATGAAAAACTTACAGCTATTGATTAACTTTTATATTAAAGATGTTATATGCTAGTAAGCAAACCACAGTCGATATCGTCGTTGCAATGTCTCTATTTAGACATGATTTAGACACAGGCAAACAAGAAAAGGTTTATCAGTGTTTTACCACGTTTCATACTTGCCACGTTTAAATTCGTCTACTAAGCCGACTCGTAGCCGTAGCCTCTACCACAAAAACACCGTAGAATACTCCAGCTTGTCAATGACTCACTGATTGTGAAAACCACAAATATTTTGCCCATCATGCTAGGTTCTACCTGAATTATGGACGGTATAAGCGTCTATACATTTCGCAATACATATGGTATCGCGGTGGTTTTGCCATTATCAATGGCATTTGTTACCGGTTTTTAAATACCGAAGTTATAGATGTGCATGCTGATGTGCAGAGATTATTGCTAATAAATAACTTTTTGGCATATACCATTTTTATGTCGGGAATAACTGTTCGGAAGATAAGCAGTGAAGTGATAAAAGCTTATTAGTAATACAGTAGGAACATATCCCCCTCCCTTCTAAGAAATATACTACATATGTACCTGTAATTTTTTTATAATAATAATAATAATAATAAACTGTTTATTAGATGAAACTTATACATACATTCTTAGAGTAGACTTAATATAATTGAACAAGTGTTAGTTTCATCTAACGGGCCACCATATTACCTTGAGGCAATCTCTTCCTGGCCACCCATTAGATTTAACAACATAATTTAGGTAGGTGAATAAGGTAAAGTAAGCATTAACTTAAGATTAAAACATGCGATATTATCTTACCTTAGAAAATGTTAGGCCGATTGTTTAATAAATTTACCAGCGACGATATAATCGCTTGCAGATATTGGTGCCGACAGAATGGCCGTCGATCTAACACAATTTCCGCTCGACCTACCATCATCTACTAGCAATCATTTTCCCGAGTGCACGTAGGTATATCGACGATTTATACGTATGCAAACACGAGTAGACAGTTTCAGGGATCGGAAAGGTTACTTACGTACTTACGGTATTTACATACGGATGTAATACGTTGTAGGGGTCTGATGAGGAGGAAAGTTTAGGGTTGGATGGATGCTGAATTGCTTTGATTTAATCTATTGTAGATTAAATCAAAGCAGTCAATGACCGAATCCTTTTATATTTTACATGTATCATAATTTCTGTAGCTAATTAACTACAACTGTGTTACAACTTAGACAAGTAACCGTTGTATACAAGAGTAATTCTGTGACGAAACTGACAAGCGCGTGCAACCGTGTATTTATTTTTTATGGTTCCGTACCCGTCACAGGGCTGTATCTCACGAACCGTAATAGGTAGACAGTTTCACAGTTTCACAGAGTGTGTATTTAGATTGCCGCTACAACAACAATACAAAATAATTACAAAAATAATAAACTATATAAGAAATGTCCATATTGTCGTAATTTCCTTAATTCCTATACAATGGTACGGAACCCTTCGTGTGCGAGTCTGACTGGCTCGTTTTTAAACATGATTCATTGATTGATTGTAAATTCTTTAATACGCCACAGAAAACAATTTACAAAAGAAATTATAGTGCAATGACAGCATAATAAGTGGGGTGCAAAGGCGGACTTATCCTTAAACTATTAAACATGGTTATTATGAGCTGTACGATACGCATAACGCAATTTTTTTATGATTTTGTCACCTGCTATCGGCTATAATTGACGCCAACTTAAATTTATATATTTATTTTCCAGTTTTTAGGATTCCGTACCCAAAGGGTGCCACGATTAACAAAAATATTTTTTGTTGTTTTTAATCTTGTACGAAGGGCCTTTCGTGTGAGAGTCCGACTCGCACTTGGCCGGTTTTTTATTAATTTCTTTTTGTAGTCATAAAATACTTACATAATTTAGCTTTTATCTGCACAGACAAGTTCCATGAGTCACGGTTATTTAATGAATTCCATTCAATTACGTTTACTCCAAAAGCAAACAAAATAGAGTTAGAAAGTACTTCGAAGATAAATGTTCTCACATTTTAAACACGCTTTGGCCGAACAGCAGACGGAGCTCTTTGTTGTTTATGCAAACACTGTGCGCGCTTTCATAATAGCCATTCCGAAACATTTTCCGAAGCCAAGCAATGTATCGTAGAATACGAGTACCATTGCTACATTGAACGGGATGGTAAGCACGGAAAATGTTCAACGCGGTGGTATTAACCCGGGCGTGATTAACTCTACCACCTAGTAAGTAAGAGAGTGGACGTACTCTTACGTGGAATCCGAACCACGAAAGACAAATCCTTTAGTGGTTTCTTACGACATGCAAAGGGAATAAATAAAGTGTGGCCACTTATCGGTGCCAATGTGTACATTTAGATAATCTCTGCTCCGACTGGTGCTATACACCAGCTGGCGTGCTACAAGGGGGTGTACTTTCTCCTCTTCTTTTTTATATATTCATCAAAAAAAATGCAACGATTGTCGTTCCATTTTTTATTTGTCATTAACACTTAAAGCTCTATAGGCTCTATGGGCTGAGGATGTTGACAATGCGTTTGCCTTCATAAACATCGACCTAGACTCACTACTCTCATGGGCAGAGCGCTATGGCTTACTTGTGAACCCACAGAAGACGCAGGCGATTATTATTATCGGTTCTACGAAACTCAAATAAAAACATTAAGAAATTATTAGAACAATGTACCGCTCGTTCGTCTGTAAGCCTTCTGGACTCCCATTACCCTTTTCATCCCCAAGCGGAATCTTTAATTCTTCAGTCTTTAGCAATAAAATGTACCATTAGACGAATATTTATTTACAAATTTCAACCATTTCGTCTATCACTACCGTCGTAAAAGCCTGCACTAAGCCGTCTCGTTGTGGCGCGTCCCAAGCGAGGCGAAGGTCGCCTTTGGTGGATGTTTTTAGACGCTCTGAACATCGTGGTTCCACCGTGAAATATGGCGCAGCATTCACTCGTAATGTTTACCGCAAGTCTTGAATTACTTATTCCGTAGTACAATTTATTACCCTCAGTTGAGTTTTCTCCATTTTCATTAACACGTTATATGCAATGAACCACAAACTAAATTATATAATATAATATGGAAAACGTCAATCCCGCTTGATTTTTTTTTTAATCTTTCGAATTTAAAAAGTAAACTTATGGTAATCAAAATCCCAATTAATTGAATTTAATGTACCATGTAAGCATGAGTAAATATAAATGTAGAATTTTAAAATGAATTCAGAAAAAAATAAACCCTTCTATCAGATGTATCAATATAATATCAGTGCACTATGTAATTTTCTGAATAATGTTAAAAAAAAACTAAGCAAAGTATTGCTTAAAATGATTGCTGACAATGGACAATGGTACAATGTCAGCATTTGCACATCTGGATTTAAATGATGCAACATTGTGAAAACAGGACTAAGAACGCATTTATAAATAAACTAGCTGAGTTACCCGGCTGCGGTCGGGGCTATGTAGTTTCGAAACGATGTCATGCTGAAGCTACCTATTGTTGTTATATTTGCATACACATTTAAATCTCCCTTTTCACCCCTTCGAGTTAAGGCGAGAGCCTAAAGTTAAACGCTAAAAGCTAGCCTATGTCCTTAAGGTCCAGACTCTTTATTTTAAAAAAGTCATGAAAATTGGTTCAGTGGTTTAGGCGTTAAAATGTAATAGATTGACAGGGGTACTTTTGCATTTATAATATTAGTAAAGATTACGAGTGTTTTTTTTTTTTCAATAAAACACAAACTATGTTTTCTATTATTTAAACTACATAACCATTAAATAATACTTGTCCGATGACGCCTATGAGCTTTAAATTTTTTTCGAAAGATATGCCAGCTGGCCAGGTACTTCATAGATTACGTTTGAAGGGCCCCAATTGTTCTTCGGGGAAATGCTTCGGCAGGACATTCCACGGTTTACCGACTTTAGAGATAAAGGATATATAGGATCGGTTGATTCTTGTAAGAGGAACGTGGATACTGTATGCTCCTTTGCAGGCATGCTATTCCATCCTCATCCACACTTCGGACTCGTATCGTTCCATTGTCTTGTAAAATCGGGTCCAACCGACCAATTTTTCGTACCTTCACAAAATGTGTGAGATTCACCCGGGAAGGTTATCCTCTCGTTTCGCCGGCTCATGGCGAACAAACAAACATATCCCGGTAAATCAACAGGAGCGATTGCCCACGCTATGACCCACGTTCAGTGTCTAAACATCGCAGGCGCGGGTACCTGACCCAAACGGGAACCACTTCCGCGCTTTGTTTGTTTTAATTTTCACTTCGCCCAACAAACATTTTCTTTCTCATCCCACGTTGCGTGATTTTTGCACAAATCATTTTTTCATCGCGATCCGCTTACGCACGTGCGAGCTCAGGTGTGCTATTTTTGTGAATTCGAAGTGCTTTTCGGATAAAAATACGAAGTCAAAACACAACCCGTTGTCGGCATCACTTCGAGATTCTTCGTTTGAAAGTTGTCTACATAAATCTGCGGATCCTATTTACGTAATTTTGAAAAATATCCTGAAAGTTACGATTTTTTTTTGTTAATTTTTCATTTATAGTGAATATGAAGTACGCTGACTAATTTGTAGATCCTTTCCAATAATCATCAAAATCGGTATATGATATTGATAATGATATTGATTTATTCGTCCATTTGTCGCGCACATACTTAATGCAAATTTAAGACTTATATGGTTTTCTCACGGATGTCATTGTAAGAACTGGCCCAAATTGAAATGGGACCACACAGGAAGCACCAGCTTTCAAATAAAAAAAGACTCATCGAATTGAGAACCTCCTCCGTTTTTAGGGTTCCGTACCCAAAGGATGCCTCTTACTAAGCCTCCGCTGTCCGTCCGTCCGTCCGTCTGTCACAGGGACCGTAATAGGTAAGCAGCTGAAATTTCCACAGAGTGTGTATTTATTTTGCCGCTATAACAACAAATAGGTATAATTAGAAAATTATAAAAAATTAAGGGGTGGCCCAAAAAACATTATTTTTTCATTTGCGAACCCTTCATATGCGATTCCAAATATTGCCAATCCCTTCACTACCTTATATAACATTATGTATTTAAGATTTTTTCAAGTGTGCCTTCATGAGAAAAACAATTCACGAGTCACGAGGCCGATTTTATAAAAAATTGCTTCTTTACATTTTAGAAACCATATTTTTTTCTAGCCGGAAACCGAACTCGTTGATTTTGAGGCGCGATAAACTGCACATCTCTTCCCTTTTTTGATCTGATGTGACTACGATCCAAACAAAATCATTGAAGCCGGCACTAGGTTTAATGGTCGGTAGACCTCAACCACGGCAATCAGCGCTTATCCATTATATTTTCACAAAGGCACCATCCGTTTCATAGAAAAAATCTCAACTGAATATGAGCCCTGAAAGCACCATTTCTGTACCTGTATGAGTACAGCGGCAAGGATAGTACCAACCAAAAGCACAATTTTATTACACGGTGCCGACAAAAGGTCCCGGCGGGAACACGAAATGCCGCGTGTAGCGCTCCCCTGTAATAATTTAACTTACCAGGAGGAAAGTAAATGTTAAGGACCCTTTGGTTCTTCGCTAAAACGAAATTACAGCATAATATGAATTGCAAGTAGACATCAATACAGATCTGTTCGAACTTTGGAGATATACCCTTTTTCAACCTCAAATTGTTATTACGCATACTAGATAAATATCTATAATATATTTAATGACAAAGTAAGAAACTAAGTACAATCGATGCGAAATAATATTTAGAAATTTATTGACGACGAAGTATTGTCTCAAATGATCAATGCGCTGCGATTTTTTTAACGCACATGGCGTTACCGTAGTAAATTTACTCGCCGGGTGAACAGCGAAGTGAGTGATTAGGTGCATTTGAGATTTAGTTGCAGTTCGTACCATGCTGTCACTCAAACAACAAAAGTTCACAGAAAAGCAGTTAGTATGGAACGAAATGCAACTGAACGTCAGAATTTATCACTCACTTGCCTGTTCACGAGTTAATATACCATGGTAATCCCCAGATTGGATCACTGGGTTTTTAAATTAATTTAAAGTACTTTTCCTCTTTCAGAGTATCTGCTACAACTGACTCATTGAAGTGAAAACTGTGTTTACCTGGCTTTGTCTGTTTTCAGTCATAATATGCGGTTTCACCGCATGTCAATTTTCAATATAAAAGACAGAAGCCTCACGATAAAAGCTCGTTAGAGTTTTCCGAGAAGTCTTTTACATTTAGGGTGTACGAAAATGAAGTTCAGGAGGCTGTGACGAAGACAAGCCTATTATTATGCTGTTTTTCTGCACCACCTGTAATATTTTTGAGTTATAGAAGTGTCATACCCAAATAAATTAATGAATTGAAATCTTAAAACCCCATTAGTCATCCTATAAATTTCGCACATATTTTTTTGCTGATAATCTGTCATTAGCAGGCAAGTCTGCTCAATTTTATACAGAAGAGAGAAGGGGAGAAATCTATTATTTTGGGTAAACCCATAAGTCACTAACTTCACCTTACGTATTGCATAATGTAATATCAACTGTGTAAAGTTGTTAATATTTATCACAAACCAGCTATACAATCTGTAGACCTCGGTGGCAAACATATCTATCCAAAGTATAATTATGACCTCCTAAAGATCGATTTAGATCTCTGATTCCAAAACTACCCATATCTTAACTTTTTCTAACTGGAGGTTTCGACTATCGGAAAGAACTGTGTTCACAAGGATAGTTATTGACTATTCCACTAAAACATTCTAACATAGCCGATAATTTAGAAACTCAGAATACTCTGAATTTACAATACAGAAATGAAAACACATTTATTTGTATGGGGGCGCCCTTTCATTTTATTTATTTTTTAATTTCACCTATTTGTTGTTATAGCGGCAAAAGAAAAACACACTTTGTGAGCATTTCAGCCGCCTACCTATTACGGTTCATGAGATATAGCCCTGTGACAGACGGATGGACGGACGGACGGACAGCGGAGGCTTAGTAATAGGGTATCGTTTGCACCCTTTTGGTACGGAACCCTAAAAAGGAAGGAGATGTGCCATCTAGCGCAATTGACTTGGCGAACGCATTTCGGGAGCACATGAGCTGTGGATGTTTGGACTGTATAGCATGCGGCGCGCGGCCGGCTTCCCATACGTTTATACAGGTTGAGTTTATAAATACCTGCACCGCTTCATGGGTGTATCTGATTTGAAAATAAATAGAAAAAACAGCAACAGTCACGTGACCTTACGGAGGACTTAACACATCCTTTGGATATTTTTGGATGAACATTAAGGCGCTAGGACTAGCCAACTACTCGCGCCATACAAATGCACTTTTTAACAAATGTAATAATATGTAGTGAAACGCTTCAGCAAATCCAAATAGAACTCCAGACTGATAATGGATTGTTAATAATTTTTTATTCCATCATTTATTTAAATAATAATAAAAATAAAAAAAGTTGATTTTTCTCATTAGAAATCTGAAAATCATTCGATTTCTAGATATAAGCAAAAACAGCATATATGCATAAACAAAAAATTCCATTTACTTTTAGATTTCTACATTTAGTCAAAAAAGTTCGGAAATGGACACCGTTTCCGCAATGTATTTTGTATAGAAAAAGGAAACATACATTAACGAAAATCATTCGATTCCTAGACAAGGAATCATATATTGTAAGGATGACACTCATAATCGTCAGACTTAGTTAGTTTACTTGGGGTGCCTCGTCTAACTTTGCGATTTGGCTAGTACCAGGCCCTTAATATTATTTCTCCGAAACAAGACCTATTTGGCCAATTTTTTTTAGGGTTCCGTACCGAAAGGGTTCCAACCCTATTCCTAGAGCCTCCGCTATCCGTCCATCCGTCCGTCCAACCGACCATTCGTCCGCCCGTCTGTCAGCGGGCTGCTATAACAAAAAAATTAAATAAAAAATTAAAGGGGGCCTGCAATAAACGTGATTGTTTTGATTCCCTTCGTGTGCGAATCCGCCTCACACTAGGCCGTTTTTTTGTTTTATGTTACTTTGTCTTTGCTTTCTGCTAATGGATTAACCACTGCAGGTGTCTGTAAAATCACCCAGTATGCACAATTGGTCCATACGGAGAAGTCGCGAATTACGGCCACACGACACTTCTCCTCCCTTTACTCTTCTGTGGGAGAGACCAATACAATGCATAAAAATATATGTAAGGGCCTTTGTTCGCATTAAAGCGCCTGAAAATCATTAAAAGCGTTGCACGCTGCTCGCCAGTGATTGTTATTTCAGCGGCGAGTTCAGTGCGAGGGCAAACATGTCATGTTTTGACTGAATAATTAGTAGGGTCGGCATGCACGTCGGATTCTGAATAAATTGCTTTGCCGAATCATACATTTGTGAATGATCGTTGTTTGGACTTTGAATAATTACGTTTATTCGGCGACGTGTGATTCTGTTGAATGTGGAACATTCATGAGGTTTTTTAGGAAAATGTTTAGGAATACGTTATCTGTAAATTAATGAATCACATGTACTTATGATCGAAATTAGATTATGAAAATAAATGTCTTATACGACCCCTTGTGTCATGATGACCCACTACATGGGAAATTGATGGCATGCCAGGACCTTCCTTATATTGTTCGGCTATATTTAATTCGATAAAAACATACAAAATTTCATTGGCGCTTCGAACACAAATCATTTAATGCGATGGTATCGACCCGGGCGGGATTAAATTATGAAGTAGTAAGCACGTAAAAATAATACAATTTGACACACTGCATATCTTTGTTGTTTATAAATGGTGTTGTCTACAAGAAAACACTAAAAATAATAATTCTAATAGTCATTCGACTAAATGTCGAAAAACTGGTTTTATCTTTCAACAGTGCCTCGTAATTCTGGTTACGTCCAACCAATTTTTGTCGGACTTTAAAGCGGAGTCGTGGGCATCTACTGTTCAACAATAAAGAGCGAATATTATAAAGAATTATAGAGATATTATATATCAGCCTCAATGGCCCAGTAGCGCGACACTTCGGCGATCGCTCTCCGAAGTTAAGCAACGCTGGGTCCGGTCTAGTCTTGGATGGATGACTTTTCGGCCGTTGAGAGAGGCTGGCTGTGGTTCGGATTCCACGTTAAACTGTAGGTCCCCTTCCTTACTTACTAGGTGGTAGGGTTTATCCCGCCCGGGTTGGTACCATCGCATTGTATGAACTATGGTCGGTTGTGGTGGCAATGAAAATTGTCCGTGTTTTCCATCCAGTTCAATGTAGCCGTGCAATATAAGGAAGGTCCTGGCATGGCACCTAGTTGCCATGTGGAGTGTTGGGCTAATACAGAAGGTGTGGTATTAGCCATCCATGTCCAGTCACATAAAAAAAAACAGAAAAAAATTGTTCTGATTTTTTTTATTTAATTTAAAATTTATTTCAATAGCAATTAGTAAAAGACCTTTTCGAAAGTGCTTCGTGCTCAGTACGGACCATCGGTTATTTTTAATATTTTAAATTTCCATTTAACATGATGTTTTCGGCGAATCATAATAAAAACCGGACAAGCGTGAACGGCTTCACGTGCCGAGGGCCCCGCCAATGCTACATGCAGGACTTGGAAGAAACTTGCCCTGGCCTGGATATTATCTATAAATTTTGTACAAAATTAGCTGTTATATAGCATGTAATATAGCTTATTCTCAAACAGTATGACGTTTTTAACAAACGTTATAAATTGGTACACAACTATATAAGTGTAACTATATGGGCATTTTTTTCCGGATAAATTGCGACAGACACCTTTTTGCGACGAGACCTTAAAAAGCATCAGAAAAAGAATATTGAAAGTTTTTGAGTTGATTAGATTCGTGTAAAGCAAAACATACGTATTTTTAGATGTTATGTTCAACAAATTTCAAGTGGTAATGCAATATATTTTGACGACGCTATTCAAATTAAGTCGATAAATCATATGATTGTGTATTAACCTTCGCCTGCGTGTGTACCACATACTTAGCATGAAAACTAACTCTTAGCCCCAATTGGGCGAAGAGACGTTTGAGTTAATGGATGTCCAAACACGTCACTATTATTGAACCGCATGGAGTTGAAAAAGCTCCTTTCTATACTTTCCATAAAAAGTGACGTGTTTAATCGTACGTTTACGCTGATTTTGATTTTGTGTCCTTTCGTGCACTCATCCCTCAGAGTCCTCTGTTATCTCAATATGTGAAATAATGAAGGCTGCTTACAGAGAGTTCTAGTTATTTATTTTCTCGGTAGTCTATTTTACAGGTATTTTTTTTTTAAATGTAAGTCCTTTTAGCTATGTAATGAGAAAAAAGTTAAAATCATAAATTTTCCGTTTTATGACCAAAGATTCCGTATATTGTAGAAATGAAAATTTCGAGCGCTTTTATAACCCCTATTGATATGGGTTCTGTCTAATGGATTAAGTCCTTTATTTCAACCGTAATAAACCTCTACCTACGTCGATAGCCTACACGGTAATGAATCTACTGCGTCAGGGGTATCTTCCCTAAAAACTTTTCCTCCACCCTAAATAAGTTGTCCAGAGTGATCCTAGGCTGTTTAATTGGGGCTTAAATAGCGGACCTGCTGCTATGCAAACAGAACACAATGTTTCCGAGAACATACATACTACAAGGTAAAAGGGTTTGATAGCTCACTCGTCCGTTAGTCCGTGTGTGTGTTATTTAGAATGGCAACCAAACATACTATTTTCAAGGACTAGGTGAGGTTCTAATGCAAAAGGTTCTCAATCTTATTTTGTCTACCGCCCAATTTGAGAAGTAATTTTTTTTTTTAGATTTACTGCATTTTATACATCACCATTTTTTCTTTATTTATTTTATTAGTATTACAACTGCCACCATGCAATGAATTGCAATCATTACTTTAATAACTTTTAATTAATAATTTATTTATTTGGTGTTTCACATCTCTATTCAAAAAGGTTTTTAACAAAGAATATAAGTACTGTCTAATATCGATGTTCATAGCGTAGAAGTTTTAGTTATAAAGTACTTTAAAATATTAGAAAAACACAAATCAACCATCGCCCCCCAGTTTCTTCTCGGCACTTTATCGCCCCCCTGGGGGTCCATTCAGAGTAAGAGTGAGTTCGAATTCGCCACTAAATATCAACTCACTTTTTTAAATAGTTAATGTTTCCACACTTCTAGAACATCATTACAGTTAGGTAAAAATCTGGTTTGTCCCGTAAATCCGTTGGAAGTATAAATAACGGTTCCGTTATTTAAATAATAATATATTTCCCAGCTATTTTTAGGTTAACTCACTCCCGAACTCGAACTCACTCTTGCTCTGAATGGACCCCCTGTAGGCCTCTGGCGCTCACTAGGGCGCGTTATCGCCCACTTTGAGAAAAACTGTTCTAATTTATGCGCTGCTAATTCATCGAGGAATTAACATCGATACATTAATTAGAGGGGACCAAAATAAGCCGATGTTTTATTGATTGTGAAATATAAGAATTTTAATTTCAATATTTTATGCTTCATACTTTGCATAGTTCTGAATTATTCAAAATTTGTTTTTGAATCACTTAATTTTCCGAAAGTATAGACTTATTTAAATATATTTAAAGCTGACACAAAAGTATAAATTGTGCAAGAATTGATAACTTTTGAAAAAATACACCATTTCTGAACCAAAATTGGTCTCACTACTTCCCTGCTGTTTACTAAGGCTGGCCTCGTGTTTAATAGTTCTCGTGAAATTCATAATAAACAGATGTAGTGGACAAAAATTAAGTATTAGGCAATAATTTATGGTTAGATTTAAAAATAACGACTTTTATTTAACTATCGTTACAAACATCCACCAATAACAACTTAGAAAGAACATAAAGAAATCAATGATGTAAAAGAAAAAAAGTACTTAAAGAAAGAAATGATATATTGTGTAGACCTATAGTATATTATAATATATAAATTATGTGATAAAATAATTAGAAAACTAAACAGCTAATCATAATAAGCACCTCCTCGTCCTGGATTATACGGTAGCGTCAAAGTCAAATCATTCTCAAATTGGTAAAATGAACATATCAAAGGATAAATAATGTTGAATAAACGAACGTAATTAAATAGAACTTGTGCAAAGTGCGAGGTACTCGCTACAGTTCTGTACAGTAGCAACTTTTCCAATTTATCCTCGAGTGAAAATGTTCCGGCTGCAGAAAACTAATAATTTCCTTTGTAACATGTCGGTGGCTCTAACATGTTTAACATACATGGATAGAGGCGATATAATAATAATAATAACAAAGTAACGTTCCGATGGACCTAACATTTTAAAATATTTTTAAATCGGTCATGGATAGAGGCGTTAGTTAAATAACAAAAATATTTCCAACTTATCGATGGTTTGAACATGTTTAACTACAATCCGAGCCATTCATGGATAGAGGCGATAGCACAATAATAATAACGTGTCGATGGTGGCTTGAAATTTTTCAATTCAATTTATGATATGGATAGAGGCTTTAGTTAAATAATAAAAATCGGTGTAACGTATCTGTGGTTCGAAAATTTTTAACTTAATTCAAGTCATACATGGACAGAGGCGATAGCGTAATAACAATTACATTGTAACGTGTAGGTGGCCCTAACATTTGACACGACATCGATAAAAGCGCCAGTAAAATAATAATATCAGCATGGAGGTGAAGAAATAAATTATTTCTTCACCTCCATGAATATCAGTTGTAACGTATCGGGGGCTCGAACATTATTAACTAAATTCGAGCCGTACTCGTACATGGAAAGAGGCGATACCAAACAATAATAATATTTTAACGTGTCCGTTCCTTGAACATTTTAAAATTTATTTGAGTACTAGCTGCGTTACCCGGCTCCGCTCGGGTTAGTGTCGGCTAAATTATTTCATGGATAAAAAGTAGCCCACATGGCTGATCCAAAATAGGGTCAAACTGGTCCAGGACAATGTATCCATCTACCAAATTTAATCAATATCCTTCGAGATGAAACAGCATGATTTAATGAGAAACATCCAATAATTCCCATTTAGAGCTTCGTTGACATTTGGTGGCTATTTAAAAAAAAAAGCATTTGCCGCCAGAACCTTTCTGCACTTGCACTGCAACATTGTTTACCTAGTAAGTAAGTAACGTGTAATGTAGGTAAGTTTTGCGTGGACTCCAACCCACAGGTAGCCTCAACATCGAAAACAGTAACCCATCTCGAACCTGACTGCTCCCAGAGATCCTATACATTGATAAAATACGCACATAAATCGGGTTAGTGGTTCGCAAGTTCAGGTAATGAAGCGTTATATTATGTAGCCTATAAGTTTCGAGTAGAATCAGGCTAGACGTAGATACAATCCGCATCTAAATCGAGTAATTGGTTCTCAAGGATTTTGCCAAGTAGTCCTAAAGTTGCGGGAAATACCAACCTGTACCCGCCCCCCCCCTCACCCGCCGCCGTGGGACCGCCCGCCCCGCCCCCGGCCCCGCTCCCGCCGCCGCCCCCGGCCCCGCTCCCCTCGGTGTGAAGTAGCGCTACCGGCATCGTTTTCGCAGCCCCGTGAAAGTTCTAAAGCCCATGGGCACAATATCTTTATAAATTGTAGCCTATGTGTTATTCTGATGTATAAGCTATATTATTGTAAAGTTTCATTAAAATCCATTCAGTAGTTTTTATGTGAAAGAGTAACAAACATCCATCCATCCATCCATTATTACAAACTTTCCCCTTTATAATATTTACTAGCTGCGGTACCCGGCTCCGCTCGGGTTAGTGTTGGCTAAATTATCTCATGGATAAAAAGTAGCCCACATGACTGGTCCAAAATAGGGTCAAACTGGTCCAGGACAATGTATCCATGTACCAAATTTAATCAAGATCGTTCGAGCCGAAATAGCATGATTTGATGAGAAACATCCAATAATTCCCATTTAGAGCTTCGTTGACGTTTGGTGGCTATTTAAAAAAAAAACATTTGCCGCGAGAACCTTTCTGCACTTTCACTGCTACATTGCTTACCTAGTAAGTAACGTGTAACGTAGGTAAGTTTTGCGTGGACTCCAACCCACAGCCAGCCTCAACATCGAAAACAGTAACCCATCTCGAACCTGACTGCTCCCAGAGATGCTATACATTGATAAAATACGCATATAAATCAGGTAAGTGGTTCGCATGTTATAAGACTTTAAGACTCACTACTTACCCTTCTGGTAATGAAGCGTTATATTATGTAATCTATAAGTTTTTAGTAGAATCAGGCTAGACGTAGATACAATGCACATCTAAATCGAGTAATTGGTTCTCAAGGATTTTATTCTGTTGGTCGCTCCTCCGGCGATTTAGCGTGATGCCAAGTAGTCCTAAAGTTGCAGGAAATACCAAGCCGTACTTCAGTAAAAGTAAGCGCTGCCGCCGCAAAACCGAGCCGTGCATAGCATTGCAGTTTGTATGACAGCCCCATCTTAGCGTAAGCGGAACTGAATTATATTTAGCCAATCCTAATTCCCGGGTAGTTAAATGTACATGTACTAAGTTTTACAAATCGCTAGTGCCTTGAAAATTCGCCAAACGGACACCAAACAGTCACGACGTCTGCCCTCCCCCCGCCGCCGCTCCCCGCCACCGCCCCCGGCTCCTCTCCCACTAGTGTCAAGTATCGCTACCGGCATCGTTTTCGCAGCCCCGTGAAAGTTCTAAAGCCCATGGGCACATAAATTGTAGCCTATGTGTTATTCTGATGTATAAGCTACATTATTGTAAAGTTTCATTAGAATCCATTCAGTAGTTTTTACGTGAAAGAGTAACAAACATCCATCCATCCATCCATCCATCCATCCATCCATCCATCCATCCATCCATCCATCCATCCATCCATCCATCCATCCATCCATCCATTATTACAAACTTTCCCCTTTATATTATTTATTAGATTAGATATTGCAGGCATAGAGGCATTAGCACAATAATAATGTATCGTGTCGGTGGCTTGAACATTTTTAAATCAATTTGAGCATGACATCGATACTATTGGTGTAGGCTTGCACTATTTTCGAGTTCCGGAAAACATACAGTACTAAAATGTTTCCATATTCAAACTAAAGGTATTAAGAGATCTCCTTTTTCATATATCTCGAATGTTTCAAAATGGTAATGGTTCCGCATTTGTTTGACCACCACTAATTATTTCCGATTACTCATGGCCTACTTCGGCATAGCTGTTTATTTAAACATTGACTCTTCCCTTTGTCGCGTGTTTCGGTAAAAAACTTCATCGAGAATAAATGTAAAAGCGACGTGGAAACATCAATCATCACTCACATTACAGTGTAGCAATGGTTCGTTTAACGATCAAATCCTTCAAAACACAAAAATCCTTCAAATATCTATGTTCATAATGGCATATCATCGCGAAATAAGAACAATCTAGCAACGTAAACAAGATTGTATTTTAGTCTGGGAAATATTTTAAACATCAGACCCTTTAAATACGCTAACGATATTATTTTACTTAAGCCCGCAAAAAATAAATTAAAGAGGATCATTTACTTTAGTGCCAGAGGCGTGCGGACCCACCGAAAGCGCAATTAGAATTTTCTAAAAGTCTATGTAGTCTTTGCAAAACATTTTTGCCTTTCTGTGTTCAGTTTGTATAATTTAATTATTTGTAAAAAAAAATATGTCTTTGTTCGAGTTTAAGAATTGTTTAGCGAATGTGAACTATCTTTTTAGAGATAGTTGTCTATATGTTTTTAAGGTTTTGCCCAACCATTTTCAAATCCGACTGCAACTGTAAATATAGTTGGACGAGAAAACTCTTCTGATAGTTCCATACATACATACATACCTTCAAGCCGCTTTCCCGGAGGGGTAGGCAGAGATGATAGAGCGCCATACGGTACCATCACAGCACACCTCTACAGACATTCATCTTTTCATACATGCTTTACGATTACGGGTGCTACGTATCAGACCTTTACGAAGAATTACATCGATTTGGTCATGGGACGTTGTTCTAGGCCGCCTGGGCACGACAATTCCGCTCACTTCTACTCTGTAAAGTTGTTTCGTAATTTTTCGTCATCCATTCGTTCCATGTGTCCAAACCATTTTAGCACTCCTTTCTCGATTCTAGTCACATACTTTTTTATTTGACATTGCTCTTTAACCCAGTCGTTTCGAAATTCGTCCCTTAGAAACCTTATAATATTTTGTAATGCATAAATTTAAATTTATTTTTTTCCTTGAAGGGTAACAATATGTTGAAGATATACCCGTGTCGAGTGCACTAATTTCGAGCATATGGTAAGAAAAATAATAACCGTAACCTATTTTTTTTTCATTTTTCCACGTACATAAAATTAAGACATATACAAAAAATAAAAAAAGATTTTTTTCTTGGAATCGACTCTTAATTAGTGCACTCAATGTGAATATAAGTGCAGAAATCAAATAAAATTAAAGAAAAAAAAATCCGGACTTTAATCGGGCTTTAGCCGTAATATATAATATACAAAGAGCACAAAACCCCGCCGTGGCATACTTCATAATTATTTCAGGCCACAACAGCAAAATATTTTGTTGCAATTTCATTACGAAAACAGAAGTCGGAAGATTTCATTTGCGAACAAAATATACGCATGGCGAAATTGCCGACTTCGCCGACGACATTAGTATAATTTAGCAGCATGAAATACACTTTTGTATTAACATATCTCATTTTGCATCATCTTGCGGTTATGCTACCTCGCTTTCTGGCCCTCATATTTCATTTAAGTTCCTTTGCTATCTCGTCTTGAAAATATTTTTACTAGACTGACAAAATTAAAAAAAGTACTAAGTAAAGAAACCCGGTAACTAAAAACTGTAGATAAAACACGCTGTAAAAGTGATTTTGGTGCCGATTGTAAGTGTGCCGGGTGATGATGTGAGGATGCGTGTAGGTACCATCGACGACATAAGTCCAGTAGCACTCAACGGTTGGGTTTGTTTTGCACATGTGGCGTACCCTGTCCCCGGGCGGGGCGTCCTACCACAACCCGCGCGGGCGGCAGCGCGGGGGAGGCGCGGTGCGATTCCCTCCTCTCGCTTCACCCCCGCGCGATGCGAGCGCTTCAAAGCAATCGCTCTGCGAAGTGCTACTGGACTTTTGAATACGATTGTACCTGTAAGTATGGGTTCCTCAGTATTCTCGCATTGCGAGAATATTTTAAATTTTATTTTATATTTTATTACACAATTATTTTAAAATTTATTTTAGAATTTTCTGTGTTTATTTAATGTAATTTTAATTTTGGTTCCCAGAATATTGGTAAAGGACTTCTGATATTACGATATTATATCGGTAATAACTTTGTTAGCAAAATCAACAATGACAAGCTTACTGTTAAAGGATAGATTAGTTACTTCCGAACTATTTCGGGCGCAGTCTCGTTGATATCAAGCGGGGAAATTGAATTAGCTAGTTGTTTCTTGTTGTGTGTTCATGCCAGCAGGGACCTCGTATGTATTCATTAGCTGCGTTCGACAGAACTCGGCGACTCGTCTAAGTTAGAAATTTAACGAGAGGCGTGCGTCTTGAAGTTAAAGTTTGTGCATAATTTGTGATCTACGATCAGTTGAATGTACAAGGATTGTGAAAGCTAGTCCGCTTTGAGACGTAAATATTATAATAAAATTTATTTTCCACTTATACGAAGTATTCACACTTAAAAAAATATGAGTGGCTCTAACTGTACCAGTCTTGCAATTCTTTCTAAAAATCTCTATCTAAAAACTTGACAGTTGCAAGCCTGATTTTGTAATTTAGCCGCAATGTTAAATCAGTTAAGGTAACCGTTTCAAAATCATCTATCTGTCGCAGTGTTACTGCTCAATCCGTTAAAACGACTGTTTAATATTAACTGATTGGGCTTATTTTAGATGAGAAATACTTTACCATAAATCACTGAATTTTAATTGTGCTAAAAATGAAATATCTTTTTTTAAATGCATAGGTATTTTAGAGAAAAAAATTGTGTTAAAAGAAACCAAAACAGTGTCAACCTGAAAATCGGACGATAAAAGGACAGCCCACGAGTCGGGCACCAGTTACTAAAACGTTTCCAATTAAAATGATCCGGAAAATGTTACTATATCGGGTACATAGTGCCAATTGCTTCAAATTACTAGATTTGTGTTATTATTAAAATTAAACTTAACGCTAGCTAAATCCACCGTACATGCTTTTACTAGATCATCTGATAAACCAGTCTTTCTCAAAGTGGGCGTTAACGCCCCTTGTAGGCCTATAGGGAGACGGTTTAGCGCTAAAAGGAAATCGGGGGGCATTGAAGTGGTTTAGGGAGCCGATGGCTGATTTGTGTTTTTCTAATATTTTATTGTAGCTACTTTAAGCGAAATCGATTTTTTTGCTAAATATGATTTATAAAAAATCGTGTAATTACCCTTATTAGAACTCAGAAACAAGATATAATAGTAAAATCATGTGGCACGTTATATATTTTAAATTAATTAAATTAATTTTTGCGATTGTTATTTGTAAGATGTGGTGAAGCTAAACATTTTGGGGGGCACTGGAAAATATGGAAACAATGACAGTTGGCGGTTGACAAATTAAGTTTGAGAAGCTCTGTTCTAAACCATGTACATGCTACCTACACAATGCATTTTTTTACCAAAATTTAGTTGACGCCTTTTTTCCGTGTGCTTGGCTTTTACGACGCAATAAAAGTTAATTCGATCAATTTTATTAAAGGTTAGCAAAGAAAGTCCCATGATTTTATTTCGGATATTTCTGAGAGAATGAAATAGTTTTCTATTTGCCAAAATAATTTATTTCTGATATTTCTGAGAGAATGAAATAGTTTTCTATTTGCCAAAATAATTTACTTGGACACAAGGCGGAGCGATGCGGTCCGAATCGTGCGAAAAGTGTGGCGGCATACTTCACCCTACCCCTCCTACTCTTCTTTTCCACGGTAGTAAGTAGGTAGGTCAAGGCTTGATTTATACAAGTTTATTTAATTTATAATGCATATACACTTGTACAGTGAAATGCACTTGCAACTACCCTTTGGTTATCCAGAAATAAGAGTTGCTTAGCTGCCTGACACACAAATCAATAAGGATGAAAACATGTACAACCATTATTTTATATTTTCGATAAACATTGTTTTAAAGCAACATTCAGGTTAAAATAAATTATAATCAACCATGTAATTAGCATATGCTTTTCCGAATTGTTTTGAGAAAAAATAGGCTTAACAGAGTCGTTACTTCATCAATTCTCCATACTAGTTTTTGAAAACTTGGATTCTAAAATATATTATAGAAAACTATGTCTGTATGTTTAATTTTTTTTACACATCTTTTAGTAAATATTGGCTAATAAACATTGGAAAAAAATTATCTCTTTTACGTAATTTTGGTTTTTTTTTTTACTGAAAAATACAGATATTTACAAAAAAATCAAAACATACGGACGCTTTCTCAAGTAAGAAACGAAAAATGATTCAATTCAACGTTAGGGCCTGGAAGACGATTTCGCTATTTTAATGGCAGTCGCCGTGCAACATTGTGCCTTGGCCAATGGACAAACAATGCATTTCTTAAAAATTTCAAATCTTAGATTCCCTGTGAATTTATGACCACCTTAATGGATAGAATGGCGGATAGGCAAACGGATAGATCGGCGTACGGAAATATATTTGTTTAATAGTAGTTTTCCCTTAAGGTATGTAAGGCCCTAATATAATATTATATTCATAATTGTTGTGGAATAAATAATCACACACGGCGCCGTCGCCTTTACGGGTTCTGTGTTAAAATCGGCTTGTCCGAAACCTCATAGCTTGCAAACAGCTTTTTTTATTTTATGCGAATATTATTTTTAATGCACTATATTAGAATACTTATATGTGTGTAGTAAATAAACTTAGTTTTTGAGTGAGAACGCGGCTTAATGGCTAAGCGAAAACAAACAGAACCTCCCAAATCACCAGCGGTAAATTTAATTCGCTACACAAGACTTCGCTAAATTAATTCATCTTCAATCCCTCAGTCTGTCGTCCCTCGCGATACCAGGATAACTTAATAACGCTTTCATTGGCACAGGACACCTGATGGAAACTTTTCCAATAAGGAAAACCCAATGTAAGAACCTTCGGCGACGCCCAGAGGGTATAATAAGGGTTATTCGACCTAATGACTAGTAAGTACTCAAAGGGACGAATTTAATTTAAATTCATAAATTGTGAATTGAAGTTACAATTTCGGTAGAGTATTTCTTTATTGAACAAACTTAACAGCTATTTATGGCTTTATTATCACACTTATTTATCAAATTCTGTGCCTAATTACTGAGTTCCACAGTTTTAATAACATTGCGTTAGGCATTGTCCTTATGTTATATATTCTTAATGGGAAATGGGGCAGTGTATGTGTGTTTGTGTGGTACAAGATGTTGGAACCTCACGGCGGGTGGGCGTTGGGGAGTGTGTGTGGTACGTGTGAGGGTGTGGTTGGGGTGTGTGAGAGTGTTTGTGAGGGTGTGTCAGGATAGCGGGAGAGTTGATTGTTGAATAATCTTTCTATAACAGCTTGTGGTCAACACTTAGATTTTTCTTGGAAAAATATTTTTGTTTAAAGCTTGTTTTAGATTTGAAGAGATGCCGATAAAATATTGGGATCGCCATAAGCACATTCAAAAGTATTTTTACTGTAAAAACGTTGAAAAGTACAAGTGTCCTTGAATGGTATTTTAATCCGAATGGAATTCGTGGTCGTGGTCACTACTTACTTTTACCAGGAACATAATATATTGATAGTGTAATGTTTCTAATAAAAGATGTTTAGAATTAATTAGTTTAATCGTGAAAACGAGATGACAAGTTCATGAATAATAATGTCATCTTGACATATTGTTTTTCTATATTACATCTTCCCCTTTTTTCTTTAAAAATAAACATAATATTTTCTTACCCTTTTTAACAAAAAAAAAAAAAAAACTTTATTTCAAGCACATGACTTAACTTCATACAATCACACTTAATTATTAAATATAAAGGAACTCCACTCAACCAGCTTGGAGTTGGATGATCACCAAATCATTCCGTTCTTATATGATAAGATGTTCGGTTATATATCACACCATCCCTATTTGCCACATCATAAGATCTAAAATTATATTTTTTTACAATTTTTCCTTGTTCCCATTTATTCTTGTCAACATCTTTCTTAAACCAAACATTTTGACCTACGACAAAATCAGTTTTACATTTAGTATGCAAATTATAATTTCTTATATTTCTATTTACATTTTTGCTTAATTCTGTCTCAATATTAACATTTAATTTTGGCTTTAAGTAATCATAAGTCACAGGTAGTTTTGTTTTTAAATTTCTATTCATTAAAAGCTGAGCTGGTGAGAGATTTGTACCAGAAACAGGTGAACACCTATATTGCAATAGTGCAGTTCTTATATCAGTTTTGTCTTCCAAACATTTTAACATCATCTTTTTCGCTATTTGTACAGCTCTCTCTGCCATTACATTGGACTGAGGATATTTAGGACTAGAAAAAGTAAACTTGAAGCCCCATTCCTGGGCAAATGTTTTACATACGCTTGAATCAAACGGTACATGATCCGATACAATTTCTGATGGTACACCAAAATTACAAAAAATATCCAAAAGTGAATCATTTATGCTATGTGCAGATTTACTAGTAATGAACCTAATATCTAACCATTTAGAAAAATAATCATATATTACAAGGTAATTCTTTCTCTTTACTTCCATAATATCAATTCCTAATTTCGAGAACGGTATATTTGGTATTTCATGTGGCAAAAGTGGTTCTTTACAATTATTATTTCGATACGTCTGACAGATAAAACATTTTCTAACAAATTCTTCTAAGTGATCGTCGATTTTTGGCCAGTAATATAAGTTTCGTGCCATTTGTTTCATTTTTGTCATTCCTAAGTGCCCTTCATGTAATTTTGTTATAATTGACATTCTTAAAGATTTTGGTATGATTAATCTATGACTTAAGAAAACTAAATTTTCATCAACTGTTATCTCGGTTTTAAATTTAAAGTAATATTTAATACAATCTGGTACATTCTTTAAGTACTCAGGCCAACCTTTCATTGTATACTCAATAAGTTTCGATAATTCTTCATCATTAGCTGTTTCTAATATGAGCTCTTGCTTTTGTTCATCTGTGCATTGTAAGTAAGTGGCTAGACCTATGCAATGAATTACTTCGTACATATAGCTGTCATCAGTCTCAACACCTTCTAAATAAGAGCGTGACAATAAGTCTGCTATTAACATAAGCTTCCCTTTCAAATATTTGAATTCAATCTCATATTTGAGCAATTTTAATTTTAACCGTTGTAATCTAGTCGAAGGAATTTCATGAATCCCTTTTTTTAACAAACTTTCTAACGGCTTATGATCATTCAAAACTGTACATTTTTGGCCATATATATAAAAGTGAAATTTCTTTGTAGCCCAAACAACACTCAATAGTTCCTTTTCAATTTGTGAAAAATTTTTCTCTGCCGCTGTCAAGCTGCGAGAGGCAAAGCTCACTGGCTTATTATTTTGTAACAAACAACATCCAAGGCCATCTTTTGAGGCATCACATTGAATGACTATTGGTACTTTACTGTCAAAATTCTGAAGAACGGGTGCCTTAGTAATACATTGCTTAACTTGATTAAATGTTTTCTCATGTACAATTGTCCATATCCAACCTACGTCTTTTTTTAATAGTTCCTGTAGGGGTTTTGCAATGTTAGCCATGTGAGGAACGAACTTACGTAGGTAATTAACCATACCCAGGAAAATCTGCAATTCCTTTTTATTAGTAGGACTTTTAATATTTATAATAGCTTTTATTCTATCTTTGTCAATCTTCATACCATCTTTAGAAAAAATATGTCCAAAATACTTGACTTCATTCAGTTTATATTGAAATTTGCGTTTATTAAAACGAAGATTACATTGCTTAGCACGTTCAAAAACCTTTTTTAATGTTGTGTCATGTTCTTCTTCAGATTAAGCACTTATTAATAAATCATCGCAACAAACAATAACACCCGGTATGTCTCCAAATGTATCTTCGCTAAATTTTTGGAAAATTTCTGGAGCAACTGATATTCCAAATGGTAACCTTAAGAATTTATAACAACCATAGGGCGAATTGAATGTGCATAAGTCGTTTGAATTTTCAGTCAATTTTATATTATAGAACCCATCAGTAAGATCGAGAACAGAAAATATCGACTTGTTACTTAATTTTGCAATTATATCATCAAGGGTTGGGATCAAATGACGTTCCCTTATTAGAACTTTATTTAAGTCTTTGGGATCCAAGCATAAACGTAGTGATTTGTCTTTCTTTTCTATGATTACTAAGTTACTGACAAAGCCCACAGGGTGATCGACCTTTTTAATGATTTGGTGATCCTCCAAGCTCCTAAGCTTGTCTGCCAGGCGTTCTCGAAGCGCGTTCGGAACTCTCCTTGGAAGTCGCACTACTGGCTCGACACCTGGTTGAGTGTGCAGCTCCAACGGCTTGTTAAATTGACCTACACCCTGAAATAATTCATAATATTGATTAATAATTGCATTTTTATTATTCCCCAACGTTACACTATTAACATTACTGTTGTTCATTAATTTAAATCGTATAAGTGTATCCAACCCTAAAATCGGTTTAACATTTTCCTTTATTATTATAAACTCAGTCATGAACATTTCGTCATTTTCAAAAACTGAAAGTGACTTTTTACCAAGTGGTTTTATGCGTGCTCCCCCGAACACTTCTAACATAACTTGTGTCTCAGACCAATAAGGCCTCTCATCATTGACAATTTTCTTAAGATCTCTTAATGATAATATGTTGACTTGAGCCCCAGTATCGCATTTGAAAATAACTTTTTTACTCTCTACCCTAAGAGTATGCACCCATTCATTGTTTTTTATGTTATTTATTGAATGGCAAACACGTAGTCATAAATCATGAACATCATTTTCCTCATCGCTTTCACGTCCATTTTTGACACAATGCATTGTCTGTTGCGCTGTGCAGCCAACCCGAAAATGATTACGCTTTTGACACTTATTACAAAATTTTCCAAATGCTGGACAGTTTCTTGGACCATGTTCAGTGTTACATTTTTTACACTTATAAAAATCTTTGCTAAAAACCCTGTATTTGGTATGGGTATGCAACTTATCTTTAATATCAACTTGGTCCGGAGCCTGGTACTGACTGCATCGCTGCGATTGTTGTCCCACCACCTTCGTGCCGCTCTGCACGATGTCCACTTCAACCGCTGACGCACTCTGCTTTGCCATCGACTTCGCATGCTCCCGAGATAGCTCCGATGATCTGCACATGTCGACAGCTTGTTCCAGAGTTAATTTCTTTACTTCGAGAAGTTTTTGTTGAAGCTGTCTGTTCTGTATCCCAATGACAATTCTATCACGAATAATTCTGTCTTCTTGTGAGTCGTAGTTACAATGTTTTGCCAGTTGTTTTAATGCAGTATAGAAAGAATCAAACTTTTCATTATCTTCTTGTGCTCGTTTGTTAAAATTGAAACTATTAATAATTTCATTTTGTGTTGGCTTAAAATATTCTTCTAAAATTTTTAGTACATCTTCATATTTATTTTCAGACTCCTCTTTTTTCTTTAGTACATTCAAATAAAGCTCCTGTGCTTGCTCTCCAATCGAATTCAACAAGATTGCCCCTTTCCTATTTTCTGATAATTTATCGAAACCGGCCGCAGAGATGAAAATTTTGAAAGACAATTTGAACCGTAGCCATTGTGTGTATAGATGTTCAATGTCTTCTAGCCTTAACGGCTGTGGCGGTCTAAAATCTATATTAGCCATA
Source organism: Incurvaria masculella (assembly GCA_946894095.1). Lineage (NCBI taxonomy): Eukaryota > Metazoa > Arthropoda > Insecta > Lepidoptera > Incurvariidae > Incurvaria > Incurvaria masculella. The sequence goes on from OX335643.1 coordinate 13,290,743, forward strand.
CTTTCCTGTTTTTCTTTACGTTCCATTTCTGTTGACCGAATGTTTCTTTACCGGCTGCGCCATGTAATGTTTCTAATAAAAGATGTTTAGAATTAATTAGTTTAATCGTGAAAACGAGATGACAAGTTCATGAATAATAATGTCATCTTGACATATTGTTTTTCTATATTACAGATAGTAAGTTCTGTGGATAGTAATGTAGTTCGAAAGGAGTACTTTAACTATGTAATATTGCTGCATAGCACTTACTAACACTTAGTTTGACTTGATTTTTTAAGGAAATATTTAAATTTACATTGTTTTCGGATAAAAAATCACTCCATTTTATTTTTTGTTAACAAATAATAAATCAGACCATAACGATTGTTTTTCTTTAGCAAAATGTTACACACACACATTGCCACAGTTACCATTTCTGACTATTTATTGTGGTGGAGAAGTATGGACGTGACATGAGTATTAGCGTGTCATTTTGTTTATGCAACCTGACATGGGTGGCTAGTACCACACAACTACTGTTTTGATATTAGCCTAATATACCACATTCCCGAAGTAATTAGGTGCCATTCCAGGACCTTCCCTTCGTGAGCACGGCTACATTGAAGCGGATGGAAAACACGGACAAACTTTCATGGCCGCTTCAACCATTCCGGGCGGGCTTAACGCTACTACCTAGTGGGGAAAGGGGACCTACAGTTTTACATGGGTTCCGAACCATGGAACAGCTCGCATCCGTAACGAAATGCACTTATCCAACTCAGAAAGAGAAAGAAGGTGGTGCGTGACCGGACAAGGATTTGAACTCAGACCTCTCGGATGAAAGGCAAGTCCTCTAGCCCCTAGACCACAAGCTGTTCAAAATCAAGTAACATAAAGATATACCACCATCGAAGTGTTTCTTCGCGATGTTTTAATTCACAGAAAATAACTCGTCTATCAGAAATGCAGCCAACGGGTATAGATTCAACGCTTCCCGGCCTAGAAACGATATCCTGCATCGTTTCTTTCTTCTCTTCTTTGCAAACAAGATTTCTTTCTTGATTGAAATCATAATTTTTAAAAAAAATATTATGCTTTCAATCAAGTTAAATAAGTAGAATTTTGCATCGGCAAAAAAAATAATTGTTCCAGGTGCGAGTAAAACATTTTGTCGTGGCAAAATCTGCATTCAATAGTTATCCTCATCCTGATATCTGCTTAATTAATTTACTGCAAAGGTTAAATCAGTTATTTAATCATTTCTGAGTTCCGAAGCGTTCATTTATTTCAAGAATATTCCGCTTGATTACCGAAACCTTTCAGGCCATAATAGAGAAGGTAGGAGATTCGTCTTCGCCTACATTAGCCCGACTTCGCGTAGATACTGTGAGACTACTTAGACACATCTAGTAGGAGAAATTAAATCGGGCCGGAATGACCTAATGACAATTCTCATGTATGGGTATAGAACAGCAAGCTTGAAATTCCGTGTTAATGACTCGGAGATCAACAATAATTCAGTCGATAAAACTGGCATTCAGTAATCAGGAATACTGAGTCTAGAAAACGCTTTTATATCGATTTTCTAAGCGAGTTTTACTACGGAAAAGCTTAATTGATTAAAAAAACTATGCTGCTATATTTTCGTAAAGAAAATCGCTTTGAAAACAGCTACGAAAGCGGTTTTCTAGAATCAGGATTCCTGATTGCTGATTACTGAATGCCAGGAATAGACCTGCTGATAGCGGTTGTCAAAGCGATTTCCACAGAGGAAAACCGTAAATATCATTGAAATACAGTCTTCTGGAATCTTTCCGTCGAGCAAATCGCTTTGACATGCTCTATGAAAGCACGGAATTCCAAGAATAAGCCGACGGGTACGGCCATAAGGGCGGAATTGGTTGACGCACTACTCGGGAAGGTTGGTTGCTAGTTCGAATCCAGCCTCGCAATTTTTTCTTCTCTCTTTATTTTTACATCTTTCTTTAATAATTGTGTAGTTGCTTCGCGGTCAATTTTTTATGACATGAATAAACATATCACATTCGTCGATAAAAGCAACGTACTTTCTTTGAACCATTTAAACTTCTGATAATTTAAATGACTAAAAGTTGCATATTCAGGTATATTCTTGATCTGTGATTTCAGACTAGCAACTCTCTCCCGTTGCTTTCACAGGGGCACAGTTCTATGTAAGTTGAATATTTAAAAGTATACCGAGTCTGCTTCATACTTATCACACGTTTAAGAGCGACTCTCTATTTTTAACTGGACCCCTTCGATTTTATTTTACCATATGCTTAGTCATCCAAGGATCAGGTGAAGTTCAAAGTTCTTTAGAGAAGATAGATGGCCGTACTTAGGCTATTTTTTCACTCGCTCCGTGTCTACCCTAATGTATTAAAAGTTTTTGCTTCAATTTACTAAAAGCTCGGGTTGGAAAAAGAAACAAGAAACATTTTCACATTACATCTTACGTACATGAATGAGAAAATAGTGAAAGTTGGCTAGGCAAATCCTAAGTTGAAAGGAAAAAGAATTATGTTTATCCTTTTATTCATTTTAGACAAGCAGCCTTTGCGTTTACGTTTCAATCTTAATATAAATAAATATTATAAAACTATGTTTATATAATTTGATATTTTGTTTACTTATTTTTTCATTAAATTTTGTCTTTCTACCGTCCGGCACTATTTTGTTTATGTACGTATTTAATTATATTTAAAACATTTACATAATTGTTTAAGCCATTATTCAATTAGCTAGTGGAGTGTGCGTCGATTTTCAATGCTTATTTTGTCAGATTAATTCATATAGTGTTTTATAAAATGTTTTATTTAATTAAATACGTTCAGAAATTCATTAATTTTTACACACACAGCTTTCAACCAGGATTTATGGCTCTAGCGCCGTCTTTGCCATAACGCACCCTTTTCCCCTTACTTTTATGCAGTTTTTCGTTTATGGAAGTATGAAAAAAAAACTATGAAAAAATAATATTTAATTAAATTATCTGAGTTTTGCTACACACATGCGGCGCCGCCCTCAAAACAAACCCCGTCATATCACACGTCCCGAGCCCTTAATTCGGCGGAAGTGCCTGCGCCCACACATCAAGCTACACGTCACATCCGGTCGGCGGTACTTCCGGCGCACCCCACGACGCCAACAACGGGCGGTTTCATCACCCGTGATAACAAACGTCTAACATTTCAGCAATGCGAAAATGTTCGCACTCATTGCTTCGTTAATGTTTCAGGAGCTGCGCGAAATGTGTTCCTACCTGGATTTGTTTAACGTAACTCTACAGTTCGCGGTGCAGGGGCTGGAGGATTTTTTGTGCGAGAGATTATGGGTTCAAATCCTCTTCCCGGTCATGCACCACTTTTTTTATCTTTCTGAGTATAAGAAGTGCATTTCGTTACGAATACGGGCCGTTCCATGGTTCGGAACCCTTGTGAAACTGAAGGTGGCTTCCCCTATTAGGTGGCAGGGTCAAGCGCGCCCGGGGTTGTACCACTGCATTGGATGAAACTGTTGAAGCGGCAATGAAAAATTCTCCGTGTTTTCTATCCAGTTCAGTGTAGCCGTGCTCATAAAGGGAAGGTCCTGACATGGCACCTAATTTCTTCGGGAATGATGTGTATTGGGGTAGTATGATGACGATACTTGTGTGGTAGCAGCCATCCATGTCAGGTTGCATTAAAAAAAGTGAATGAGTGCATTTCTAGTCTGCTCCGCAGTAAGCCTGAAGTAGTTCCATGGAGACGATATAATACAGTTAAAATATATGTTTATTGTATAGGGCTAAGCTGGGGCAACCAAATATTCCACATTAATAGGAATGCTTACCTACGTAGCGAATTACATTATTCGTAATTCTAATTGTTTCCAAATTTATGCGATTCTGGCCGAAGACTGACAAGAAATATCACTTCAATATATCTCACGGTGGGCCGGAATGCTTACGACTTACCAATTTGCATCCCTGTTTTCGAGAAAATGGGCTCGAAGATAATAAAACTGATTATTTCGCATTTTCCCTGTCGGAAATTTAGCGTGTTTGTGTGGATATTTGATTAAGGCGAGGCAAAGGATTTTTGCCGCTGCATATATTATGTTATTTAAAAGTGCTTATTTTTGCTATTCGTTTTATATTTTGTTATCGGCTGTGTGGGTGCCGACGCGTAAAAATAATTAGTTATGTGTGAGAAAAAATAATAATTGCGCCCTTTGTATTTCTTCCCGTGCATGTCGTAAGAGGCGACTAAAGGGATTTGTCGTTTTTGGTACGGATTCTTGGTCATGAAGCAGTGTAGTAATATTTTTGTACATTTATGTAGATGGGTAGCTACGGTCGTCTCATATATTTTAATACTATGATAACTCTTGAGGGTTTTTATGATGAAAACAATGTTTTATATGATATTGTTTTTCGGACGACGTATCAGATTACAGACAATTTAACAATAAATAACAAACTGATCAATGTTTAAAATCTTAATCCAACAACTGTTGCCACAATGTATATATGTTTTAAAGCATACGGCATTTTTATCACTTACCTAGAAAATTTTAAGTAAAATATGTACCTATATAAATTATTTAGTAACAGAATGAAAAAAAAAGACAAATAATATATTTTTTCTGGTACGCCAGTTCCTAGCGTACTAGACCTCTGGTACGCAAGGGACTGACCTAGCGTCCCTAGGTCTGGGTTAAATTCCTCGCCCCAACACTTTATTTTTCTGATTTTGATAAGTGCATTTCGTCACGGATGCGTGCTGCTCCATGGTTCGAAATCCATGTAAAAGTGTAGGTCTCCTTCCCTATACTAGGTGGTAGGATTTAAGCCTTAAGGGTTAATTGGACCAACAGATGTGGTGAAAAGATGGTCGAAGCGGCAACGAAAAACTGTCCGTGTTTTCCATCCAGTTCAATGTAGCAGTGCTCATAAAGGGAAGTTCCTGGCATGGCACCTAATTCCTTCGGAAATGTGGTGTATTAGGCTAATATCATAACGGTAGTGTTTTGGTATTAGCCATCCATATCGGGTTGCATTAAACAATATTTAGTATAGTGTATAAACACATCTAAAAAAAGTGACTCTTACATCTTAAATTTACCTATAGTCTATAGTCTATCTATATAAATGAGACCTATAGTCTATTGCGAGTATCACCCACCTGACCCTTACGAAGTATTTTTAGATGAAATATTTTATGACATGCACACATTATTTTGTAGACCGAATTGCAAAAGGAGAAGGTTTTCACGCATAAATGTATATTTATTAATATTAATAATAGTGTTTTGATCCATTCGAAATTATTTTTTGTTGGTTCCATGCAAGGATCAAATCATGCACTTCGAAGCTATACCGTTCAAGAAATGTCCAAGTATGACAATGGTATCGGAATATGTTGGTATACGCACCAATATTTGTGAATTGCAGTTGTTGTACATATTAAAATGCATATTAAAGCTTGCGGCTTTTAGTTTTTAGGGTTCCGTACCCAAAGGGTAAAAACGGAACCCTATTACCAAGCCTCTGCAGTCCGTCCGTCCGTCCGTCCGTCCGTCTGTCACAGGGCTGTATCTCATGAACTGTAATAGGTAAGCAGCTGAAATTTTCACAGAGTGTGTCTTTATTTTGCCGCTATAACAACAAATAGGTAAAATAAAATAATAATAATAATTAAAGGGGGGTCCCATACAAAAAACGTGTTTTTTGTGTTAAATCTTGTACGATGGTACGGAACCCTTCGTGTGCGAGTCCGACTCGTACTTGGCCGGTTTTTTAGATCCCAAATTTAAAAACTTTTTTTTCAATAAATGAATATTAAATGTAATTTTTGCTCCGCTCATATAAAGCCATTTGCCTCGCAAATGTTGATATGTAAAGTACAAAATTTTAGTCCCTTTAATTCAGCTTATTCATTGTGATTGAATGTGAATAGATCGGGATAGAGCCAGGCAGGAAGCTTCATTCAGAAATTTCGCTGTTTCGAGCTGATAGAATTTCGTCCATTATATTCAATTTTCTACTAGGTTGCATTAAAACAAACTGATTGAGTTTTCAATTTAAGCGAAGCAACGCCGACAGAACCAGGGTAAAATCGTTTATTTTATTTTAACTTGAACCTCGGCGTTTTTCAACGGTACTTTATGAAGAAGTTCAATATTCACACATTTCTCTTTATAAAATCGAATTCTCCAAATACTTCTAGATTAACATAATAGCAATTCCGATATAGCTTCTTAATGAAAAAAAAACAATAAAAAGATCAACAGTTACAAATGTGTTACTATAAAATGGTTTATATTCAAACACTCCAAAGTAAATATAAAAGTCATTCATGTCTTTCTTCTTAATGAACAAAACAACAACTATACATACATTTTTAAGTAGTTAAAATTATTTACGTTCATAAAATGAACAACTGCCTTTTTTTGTCAAAATCGCGTTGATTATAATACAATTTAAAAAAAAAAACTAACCATTGTAATAAAGCATAATGATTATTTTCGGAAAATTTGAGGAAATAACATCCACAAGTAAAATTAACAAAAATTTTTTCACTCGTATTTCTTTCTCATATTCTCGAAATATTCTGACAATAGTTGATTTAAAACGCTTATGTATAATGTTATAAGTAAATAGAAAAACAGGCGAAGTGCGAGTCGGACTCGGACACGAAGGGGTCCGTACAATATTTAACACAAAAAAACATGTTTTTTGTGTTGTATTATATCATTTCTACCCCATTTAAATTTTTATAATTTTTTATTTTACATATTTGTTGTTTTAGCGGCTCTGTAAAAAATTCAGCTGCCTACCTATTACGGTTCATGAGATAATTTAGAATAATTTAGAATAAGATGTCATTATAGTAGTCAAGAGTTTGCTCCTCACCAATGTATTTAATGTTCTTATAATAATGTTCTTTGTGAGCAGTAGTAATCAATCAATCACTGTAAACTAGTTTGTAAGTATCACTGGAAAAAATAATAATACAATGACCAACCTGACGAAGTTTCTTGTCGGCTCTTCTTCGCCAGAAGTAATCGAACCGACAGGAAAAAAAAATGACGAATCCGAGTGTGTAATATACATCTAATGGAGGAAATAAAGAAACTGAAACTGATACAGCCTTGTGACGGACGGACGGACGGAGCCGATACTAAGCTTTCGCTGGCACCCTTTGGGTACGGAACCCTAAAAATGATCCTCGGCACTCCATTCGAATCGATCTTATTTACATTCCAAATACAAATTCGTGATTCAGTCATCCAAGTTCGATTGAGTCATCACGGCGGCGACCAGTTCTCAAATCTCATTAGTTTATGCATCCGACCCAAAGGCAATGAAAATGTTCCCACTAAGCAACTTAGCGTAATTTCGCAGCTACCAGCCTTGGTAAACTAATCAAGTTGAGTTGTGGAAAATACCGGCTATTCGTCGCGCAATAACCGACCGTTTTTATTACCCAGGACGGCATGTTTTCGCGTACGCATTGTCATTTGTCCGCAGACTACGTTTACTTAGGTAAGTGGGCTCTCTTGTAACGTTTTGTGCGTGAATCTGTAATTTATGCATCATTTTAGACAGGGACTATATTAGACTAGCGCTCTGAGCTAAAGAAAACATGTTATTCTTATTTTTTCGTGCCATATTTTTAGGGTTCCGTACCCAAAGGGTGAAAACGGAACCCTATTACTAAGCCTCCGCTGTCCGTCCGTCCGTCCGTCTGTCACAGGGCTGTATACCGAACCGTAATAGTTAGGCAGCTGAAATTTTCACAAAGTGTGTATTTATTTTGCCGCTACAACAACAAATAAATAATAAAAAAAACAAATAAAATAAAATAATAACAAAAAACGTGATTTTTTGGTGTTGATCCCCATCAATCTAACCTAACCTAACCTAACCTAACCTAACCTAACCTAACCTAACCTAACCCTTCGTGTGCGAGTCCGACTCGCACTTGGCCGGTTTTTTAAAATGTTTTCCCAGGGTCGTCAGTACATTATTAAGTTGTAAAGTCTTCTTAGCTGAAAATGTTAGCTTAGGATAAACTGGAAAAATCGAACCGGCCAATTTTGAATATGTAGAAACTGCCATATTTGCTCAATCCCGAGGGTTTTCCCTACTCGTCCAAGGAACGACAGTCGTAAACCCAGCCTCACAGGAGCCGTATTCTGTTGGCCGATCGCTATGATAGCCGGTACGCAATCATCGGTGCTATTAATCGTATCGTATCGTTCCGTGCCAATTTGAGTCAGACATAATTCCTCAATGATTTTATAATATCGGTCGGCCTCCGTTTCATAATTGGGCACAAATGCTTTCGTATTTACGGCTGTACTCATCTACGAGTCGCATTTCTAAACCGATTCGCGTGAAATTTCTTAAGAAGATTCGATATTTATTTAGATTTTTATAATTGAACCAGTTTTTTAAATGTTTTCAAAATGGCGTAGTGTTTTTTAACAAAAGCTGTTTTCCTCTACAAGTCGCATTTCTCAACCGATTCTCTTCAAATTTTGCAAGCAGGTTCGCGAATTCCACAGCTTGGTGCCATGCCAAAGCCTTCCCTTTATGAACACGGCTACATTGAACTGGATGGAAAATACGGAAATTTTTTCGTTGGCGCTTCGACCGTCTTTTTATCCAATGCGAGGATGCAAAACGGAACGGGCTTAAACCCTACCCTTCCCTTTTTGATCATATGCTATCATACCTAATCGACTGCTACAGATTTCCAGTAGATGCCTTATCAGGGTAATCCGTGCGAAAAAAAATGAGAATGCATTTTGTCGCACGTATTCTTTCATATTCTGCGTAAACAATACCGTGCCGTCTTTAGCGCTTAAAACATAGTTGATATAAAACGAAATCGCGCTTCATCTTTATCTAACGTAAGCTTGCTTAGAATAAACACAAAATGTATTAAGTATTTCTCACTGACGATTCAACCAACGCTAATTTTGTATTGCTAAATAGACACCTGACCTACGTAGAACTAGATTGGTCTTTCTGTATTTCAGACATTTGTGTATTATAAACCAAACTTAAGTAACCATGGATAAAAAAGAAGGAGATATGCCACGGAGCGCGCCTACTCTTAGATCCACTATCAGATCCGCTGTCATCAATTTAAAAAATACAACCCAACTTTAACGTTCATGCCACATGCAAACATAGTCGCAGACATATTCGAGGTTTTGTCTTAGTGGGAACTGCCTTTATGAATTTTTAGAGCATATTCGCCTGCGGAGGTGATGTATCGACTGTGTGGCATACGACGCCCCTCTGGATGCCCATACAATCATATGGTCACTTTGGCTATACGGCGGAGACACGATATCGACCGCACGCCATTTCTCCTTAATTTATGTTCAGTGTAAGTAACAGCGGTGCACGAGAATGGTTTTTGAATGTGTGCTTCCTGTAAAAAGGCGCAGGTGATGCTGAACAGATGAATATTCAAAAATATATAAAAACAGAAACAGAGAGACCGTAAGTAAGGCCCCAAAACATTATAAATGGTGGACGGTCTCTGGCGCTCGGGCGACTGTTCCGGAAGCCCTAACCTGAGACGACACAGTACTCACACAAATGCATTTATCTCATAAAGCATGCTTAAAAGGTTGATGTAAAAAACATTCAAACGTTTTATATATCTCGCGATAGTGATGGTAATATGACTTATGGGCGTGATAAGAGCCGATTGCGTTCAGTTTGGTGAGACCGTAAGCAAAAAAACATTTAATTATGTTTAAAAATAACTACAACGAATTTCGAAAATCAAAAAGTAAATACGGTATAGCTATAATGTTATGCTATATTTATTTTAATCGACACTTAAAGGGCTATTATTAGTAAAGTGTTGATTATCTTGTACTATTATTGATTGCAAGCTGCTAAGAAAGGCCCTTAATATGTGTCGATTAAGCTAATAAGCAGCAGGTGAAGGCCCTAAGTCTCTGCGATTTTGTGTATTATATTAACCACTGGTTCTAAGCATGAACGTTTTCACTATACTGTTTAGTATTTGCTTTACATATGAATATTAACTTCCATCCCTGTAGTCTAATCGGTTTACAGTAATTTCACCAAAGGCCAGCGCAATCTCAAACGATAAGGTTTATGACGTTATCCGTCCGGAGTCACATAATCCTTATTCCTCCGAACCTGACACATCTAAGGGCCGAGTGCACGAAAGGACAAAAAATCAAAATCAACGTCAAAGTATGATCAAACGCGTCACTTTGTGTGGACAGTATGGAAGGAACTCTATGCCGATCACTAAAAATTACGTGTTTGAACATTGATTAACTCATCCAATTCTTCGTGCAACCGGGGCTAAGTTGAAAGGCACCAAACTGACTTAGCGGCGAGGCTGCTTGGCCGAGGGATCCTAGCTTAGATCATACTTCGAGCGTATTGCAAACGTTCGATGTTTCAATGAAAGGCACGTAGGCCCTGCTTTGAAAAGTGTTTTAGTCTTTTTTTTTCATAATTTCTCCTTCAGAAAAAATATGTTTTCATAATACCTTAAAACATCTATGGTTAAAACCAATAGGTGTTGACTTTATTTTTTAGCTTTCATTTGCTTTATACACAACAAATAATTTTGCAATTGACAGCATTGACACATATGTCTGGAATTTGTGAGTGGCAGAGAGATTTGAATGATGTACGCTGCGCGCGCATGCTAGGTCTGTGGATTTGATAGTAAGATTCAGCGAGCATGGAAGGAGCATGAGACCGTTTTTAAGTCTTCCAACTGTCAATTTTGACATAAAATGTATGGAAGTTATTACTGTCTATAATTCTAAATATAATGCTGAGATTCAAAGACAGTTCTGTACTATGGTTAGTGCGCTTACGAATTCGGGACGCACAACATCGAATTGATTAGACGTTTTCGAATAACTCGTGGATACTCTTGTTTCCATTCCAATGAGTTTCGATCGCTACTGCCGTCTTTCCATGCGCGCGCTAGAAGAATTTAGTCCAGTCCCGATGCCCGAGCAGTCATTCTGTGGTCATGGGTATCAGACGGTGGCAATCAGGTGGCAATCAGACGCTCACGTTTATGGGTATTTTTTTTTTACTTTTGAGTTGTTAAACGAATGAAGACGACAAAGTTAAATAGTGAAAACAACAAAAGTCGCTTATTTTCGTGAACTGAACACCCGCTTACTTTTGCCTGCTATGGGAGTTAACGAGCTAAATATGCTTGCTATGTTACCCTATACTCACCTTGATCAGTTATCAAAACAACAATCGAAGTCGATATATTATTCGATTTTAATTTCAACAATGTGTCGACGCGTTTTGTCGATCTTTGCTACTTTCGACTTAGCGTTTTGCTCCCTAGCCTAGCGGATGTTCCTCTCAGCTCATTAAAGGGGACACTTCCGCAGAAGATCAAAGGCTTCTCTGGGTGGCGGTGACATCGGTGTTATAGAGTTTTCTTAGCGACGGGTTACTCTTTATGTAGTCTGCGTCACCTTTGAAGCGAGGTGACTTGCGTGTTGTTGTTTTCGTTGTAATACAGGTTTTTCTAACCGATTGTTTATATCTCACAACATCTACATAGGTTAATTTTTTGTTAATACTTTTTATTTATGTTTAGGAATTTAGGTTTAAAAATTTAGGTCCCTTTTCTAACATCGCTCAACGCGAATTCAGGGAATTCACCCCTTCACTGTAGATATTCCCAATATAAGAACCAACCTATCCTCTAGGTCCTTCATCAATAGGTGGGTAAACTATTGAATGGATCGCCGAGGTAATTCCCCAAAAGTACATCTTAGGTTCCTTCAAACATTATGGAAAGCATCACCTTTTCCCAGCCTCGGTAAAAGTTTAAAAGCCAATGGGCGTCATACATCAGGCTCCTCTTATGTGAGGGTTTGGCGTACGCTATATGCTACGTTAAACATAAAAAACTATGTACCTAACTAAGTAAAATATTTACCAATTCGTCACAGAATACATATTTGTAATGGTTTGGATGGTTAAATTTGAAGATTACATTTTATCCCATCTGCCCTGGAAGGAACTTTATAGAACCCAGTAACAGTTGTCAATAGTTGCTTGGTAAATAATATAACATTCCACTGTGGAAATCGAGTTAATTAACTTATTATTAAATTAATTGGCATTTTTCGTCGTTTCGAGGTGACCTAAAGTAATTATCATCGTGCGATACCACCTTGCTAAGTGATGGTTGCGGTCGTTTTACAGCTTTATTTCTTGCCCTTGCTTCGTGGCCGATTCTACTTACATATCACACTCGTTGAAAAATCATATACACACAGAAGCGACCGCACATGTTTGTACCGATTCATATAAGAGTTAACGATAATGTCCGAATTTCCGTTATTGTGCACAGTACCTATACAGATTTCTTGAACTAACCAGTTAAAGTGCATAATCATAATTAATATCCTTAATTCACCTAGTAACTTTGAAAATTATCTACTTAATGCGGTGCGCATTAACTAAAATATGTACCCCTCACCCAAAAACAGTCGATCTTGAAGCTCGGTATGCGACGGTGGCTGGCGCTGACCTGGTTGATGTACTCGAAGAAGTTTTCACGGTCGTCGAGCCCCTTGATGCCCTCGTCGAGGGTGTTAAAGACGTTGCCGGCGTGCTAGTTCTGCTCCATAGAGCTTGCGCGCTTTTCCGTCGTCTTGAGCTCGCGGAACTTGTCGTACATATATCTCTTTCCATGTATCTGAAGGTAACACATATCTTAAATACTCACCCAAAAATAGTCGACCTTGAAGCCCGGTATCCGACGGTGGCTGGCGCCGACCTGGTGGATGTACTCGAAGAAGTTGTCGAGGTCGTCGAGCCCCTTGATGCCCTCGTCGAGGGTGTTCATGACGTTGTTCGCGTGCTCGGCCAGCTCCATGGAGCTCGCGCGCTCCTCAGTCGTCTTGAGCTCGCGGAACTTTTCGAACATGTAGATCAGGTCTTGGTTCTCTTCGAATAACCTGCGGGAGAGATGGTGAAGTGTTACCGTTTTGAAGATATAAGCAATCTGAATTGGAACTAAATGAAAAATAGAAAACTATTCCGAATTATATTAAATACTTTCGAGTCAAGGCTGTGCATTATTTTATGGGAGATGATAAAAGAAAGACGAAGAATTTTTAAAGACAGACGATTATTAACATTGACTTCTTTATATATATTAGTATAATGTTGCTTTGTTAAACAATATCATAATTATTGTTTTTTTTATGCAACCTCAAATAGATGGCTAATACCACACAACTACCGTTATGATATTATCCCAATACACCACATCGTAACATAGTCTTTGATATTTCAGGTTAAAAAACAGGACAAAGCTTAGTGGATTTATACAAATTACCTTTACGCACTATGTTAGTATCAAAGAGTACGACCAACCCCGGTTTTCGCCACCTACAGTTACCTTAAATCCGATAAGTAACTTTTATTTAAATTGTATTTTTACATGGTGTAACTAGAAGGTAACTTTCTAGGTAACTAGCTTGATGACTTAACTTGTGTCCATGATACAGGCTTTTTGTATTTGTATACTATTTTTTGCGTACGCGTATATGACAGATTTAAGTTAATATAATAAAAAGGACAGACGAGCTCTTTACTGATTTATTTAATGTGCAAAATATCAGAACAATCCTTCTTTATTTGATTGAGGAAACCGGATCGAACCATTGTATGGTACTTGATCACCTAATTATCCTCTTAAAACAAAATAACAAAATACATAATATCTTAATATTTTAAATCAACTTACAAACAAGCCAACGGTAAATAACTAAGAGCAATTAAATCCAGTCGATTACCCAACCCACTTCAGTGTCATACCCTCCGTCAAATCGCTTTCCACACATAATGCAAAGGAAAAAATTATGTCTGAAAATAATTCTCCCGAAGTGGATTCTTTTCGAGATCAGAGATACGATGAAATCGGTGTCCTTTATCGGTCAATGGAGGATGTTATCGCTGAGTCTCCTCCCAGCCTACGTAATGGACGGAAGCCCTAGAGCAATTAATCTCTCGCTGATTTCGTTAATGAGTCGGAAGGCCTCTCAAGAGTTTTTGTCTTATTGCTTTGACGAGATATTTTTCCCAGCAAATAATACGATCATAAATCTCAATACATATTAAATAAAAATCGTTTATTAATCTTAACAAGTCTTCGAACTAGCGTGAATAATATCTATTTAATTGAGTTCTACCCCATAGTATACCATTAAGGCGGCCCAACCCGGCGGGCCTAACTCATTCGCGGGCACAGTACAAAACCGTGCTGTTGCGCTCTGGGACCTTCTCTGTTTCAAAGAATAAGACAGGCTCCGTGATGAGGAAGATGCAACATGTCCATAAAAAAGACAATGTGCATAGTGTATGATTTGGTAAGATTTACGAAAATTTTTATTCCAAAACGACTTATAGCTAAAAGTAAACCACGACCGCTGTAGTCAAAAATCTAACAAAAAACAAATAGATCATAAATCTTGATTAAATAAGCTATGTCTGATGACTAATCTTTTTATGATGTTCTTACTTTATCATTGCGTAATCCACCTCCAAAGTTATCGTATAAAACGCGCGAAAAATTCGAACTTTCGGACCTTATAACTTAGAAACCAAACACAATTTTACAATGCCAATTGTCATCAGACATCTAGTTCGATCAAATAAAGCTATTTTGAGCAAAATTTTGGATTTCTGAGAAGAAATATGGGCGTGATCTTCTTTCCCCTTTTGTATGGGGAGATGAGCGGGTTGGGCCACCTTAAGCGATAAAAAAAGCTAATTTTGTAGGAACACCGTCAACAGTGTTTAAGTGAAGTTAATTGATCATCGTCAAAGAAACACGTTTACTACAACTGGATTTAGGCAAATCATCAAGATTTTGCCCATAATTCCAGTAACTACAATTGACAGTATCGATTACATGTGCTGGTGCTTGAATTCGGATGACTTGTAATTTAAAAGTATCCTAGGGGAGCCCCAGAGCTGCTCACAACTGTCGCTGCTTCCCGCACTATCATGCACACCCCATTCTATTGCAAAGAATACTCACATCATGTACATTGATGTTCACATGTTCCATACTATGGTAAGAGAATCTCTTTCTACGATTTCTACTCTCCCGCAGAAAGTAGGAGCGCAGCGACTTCTTCGAACTTATGACTTCAACTGATCGGACAACATATAAAAAAAATAAGACTTCTGACTTGATTTCTAGACTTTTCGCTAGTTTCAAGTTTTTGATTATGTATGTTTTTGTGGTTTTCATCATTTCTTAATAGGATCTCTTCATTCTCTTGGATTCTCATTGATATTCGTTACATTAAAATTTTATTGTATCGACTCAGTTCTAATAAAGGCTCCGCTTTATAGCGGGACGGTCTTTGTTCATGGACACTGGAGTGAAGAGATACAAGACAAGTCAAATATTATATTTACACAAGTTCTAGGGACGTTAAGGATATTCCGACCCATACAATGTTTTTTTTTTACACAGAACGCAAAAAATATACTCGTCAAAAATATTAAATATAGCCATAGTAGTTGCAGCGAAAACATATTCACAATTTCAGGTTTAATGGTTTCGTTGTAATTGCCGATTAGAAGTTTTACACCGTTAGATGGCGCTGTTAAATAAAAACCGTATTTAAATGAATTGTAACCAAACCAATAATCCTGAAATTGTGAAATTATTGTTTTCGCTGCAAGTAATATGACTATATTAAACTTTTATTATTTATTCGTGGCTTAAAGTGCAATACTTTTTGCGTTATGTGTGCAAACCACTTTATATGGGTCGGAACAGCCTTAACAGACTTGTCGGTTGGATTTGATAAATTTTAATTTTATTTATATCGACAAGGACGACAGGATTCGGAAGAAATGCTTGTAGATTGTTCATGCATTATGGTAGGGCGATATTGTTTTCTAATAATAGTTTGTGGAGGTAGGGCTGATTATGAGGTGCGCAAGAAAAAAACAATATGATCAAGGTCTCCGTCATCAAGACAACTTTCCCCCTATAAATACTAATCTATGGAGACCACACTCGCAAACTGGTGAATCTTTAACATGGTTTTTTTTATTTCTTTTAAATAGCCGTGACCAAAGCAAAGTATTGACCCGCCAATATACATATATAAATGTCACTGTCATCAATCAATGGGTAAGAAAACCAAAAGCTTATTGTAAGTGGCCATACTTCGGAAACTCAAAAACTTTACGTTATAAATTCTGTCAAGTTTTAATGCAAACAAAATACGTACAAAAATAAACGCTAATGTTTGCTTTGGTAGTCGTTTTTGAAGGTATTGTTATTGTCTTATTTTCTTTTCTTGCACTAATTTTTCACATTCAAAGATCCTAGACGCCACCCGCCGTTATAAATAATTACTATTCTTTCCAGAGATCTAAAATCTTTGATTCTTCCCCATAGGTTAATTTTTTTAAACCTGTTTCATTTATTTAGCTAATTGCACCGATGTATTTATATTATTGAAGTAGTTATTATTATTATGCAACATATGTGCTCGCCCATTTTCCCCAATTTCTTATTTCAGTGCTGAATTTCGTCAGTCTCTTCTAGCGTCTTTTCCATTTTATATCACATTCACAATAGTGGAAGCGAAATGCGAATGTTACAAATATTAAATATGCTTGATGCAAACAATTAATGGGTGACGATTTTTTTGACAGCACCTCCCTATATTTTGAATCGCGGTAAACGTTCGCCCCGCCGCCGCCGCCGCCAGCCCGCGAACAGCGAGCGCACAGAACTGGGTCAAGAACGATGGAGATTCTGCGAGGTCGGCGGCCAGAGGCCGTACACTTAGTTTTTGAGACGCCCTGTGGCATTTTACATTCATAATGTCGCGGGAAACTACGATATGAAACATAATATAAATATCCAAGAAACTTAACGAAAAAAACTTATCTCATTACCCGATAATTTAGGCTTGGTTAAGTTAGTAATGGTTGAATTAGTCATCAATTACTAATTAGTAGCGTAAAACCGGGTTACTTATTGAACTATGGTCGAAGCAGCAATGCGAATTTATCCCATATTAGCTGCGATACCCGGTTCCGCTCCGGTTACTGTCGGGTTGAATTATTTCTTGGATACAAAGTAGCCCAAAGGGCTGGTCCAGGACAATGTATCCAGCCACAGCTTAGCGTAAGCGGAACTGAATTATATTATATCCTGTGTCCCGGGTAGTCAAATGTATGTTTACT
Source organism: Incurvaria masculella (assembly GCA_946894095.1). Lineage (NCBI taxonomy): Eukaryota > Metazoa > Arthropoda > Insecta > Lepidoptera > Incurvariidae > Incurvaria > Incurvaria masculella. Next base: position 13,308,012 of record OX335643.1, read on the forward strand.
AAGTTACATCGAAATCGGATGATTGGTTTAAGAGTTATGGATGAATATACATACACACAGAAAATATTTCTAAAAATCATTAATTTCACTCGGTTTACTCGGTTACATAAATTTACATGGCGTAGTCGAAAGGTAAATTTGGGGTTTTTGTAGCTGGAGGTGGTGAAAACGGGCGTAAGTCGAAGTTTTGTCCACCTCATTGTGGACTTCTTCAGGACACGCAGCGCAACCTCGAGTGAACAAGTCAGATCTGTTCAAAATAATGTGAGAACGAATGTACTTGCAAATAAAGTTCATGACATAAACGTGTATTATTGTGTGAAAACAGCAATAAAAAAATATGTATGAATAACTATTAACTATCCCGACGGCATTACATACACAGATTTGCGAAATTAGCTGCAGATGTCTGAAGAATGTCAGCAATACATCATTTGTAATTTCAACTTGTTCTTAGAGGTTTCCTTAAATTGAGAAACTTTTGGCAGTGTCGGCCCACTCCGAATCAACCCCCTTCGCTCCCTCGAGAGCATGTTGAAGTAATTAGGCGAGCGGATGACAGACCGTGGAAACTTTTTCTTTCGGTGTAATCTCGAGTTACTTCGCTCTGTTGGAGCGTTTTCTGGTGACTGGCGTTGGAGGAGGAAAGATAAGGGCATTTAGGCGATAGAGGGAACGTAATTTGGATTGTAGGTGGCTTCCTTTCAAGGTAAATATATAGTTTGACGGTTTTTTTTTTATGTTAAGCGCATATGGCATACGCCTGGCCCCCAAATATCAGGTTACCGCCGATGCCCATGGGCTGGGCCGGATTACACAGGAGCTGCGGAATCCGGCCGAACAGGTGTTTATTTACACCGTATTTAAAGGTGTACTTGTGGGTAAAAACCTTGGCAGGGCGCAGCTCGACGTTTCGAAAAATGGAACTTATAGGGATTTTTCAGGTTCCTTTTGGCATTTATCTTTCTATGAAACATAAGTTCTTCGTAAAAACCAGGCGCCATTCGGATTTATTTTCCGCCTGATTAGCAGATTATTTTGGGTTGCCTAAGATGTCTGATTAAATTTTTGCAGAAATTATGTGGGACAGGCAGGCACACAATATGTCTACCATGGATAATCCTCTGAAATAAATAATGCGCAGAGAACAACAAGATTTACGCAGCGATATTTTTTTATAATGTATTTGCATGTCTCCTATACTAAATATAGGACGAATACTTACACTGAAGGAATCAAAGTAAGGAAACCCGGTAGTGCTAAGCACAAGCAAAAGCTGAAAGAGAAGCCTATGGTCTCGCCATTCGTTATGTAATGTAGAATGACTTTATTGGAGATATAAGCTCGACATCTGTCGGGAACCCTAAAACATAATAGTCGATACCCGCAAGCCCGAATCGGCACACATTTTGTTTTTTTTAGTCTAACTTTAATATGTTTGCCGGTCCGGGTATCAGAATAGCTGAAAAAAATAATCAATTTCTGAAATAATCGAATAAATCGAAAGTTTAAGTAAGTAAGTAAGTACACTTAACATGCCATTTAAAGTTTCGATGGCTACGAAATTCAAGGCACAAACAACGCTTCAAGAAGGTCCGGGTCCTTCCTAACTCAATCCTTGACTAAAATTCAACTGACGAAGCTCGTTTAAAGAGACATTGTTCATCATAAAAGCAAAGCTACATTGTTTTAAAACAATTTGTTCCTTTTAAAGTCGTTCGTCTTCCCTTTATTAAAACAAAAGTTGTGCCCGCGGCTCCATCCGCGCTAAATTCATACTAAAACAGTCGTTTGTTTTCAGACTTTGCTTATATTTAAGCCCATGGTCACCACTGAGGTAACTTAGTGTGATGATGATAAGTCACATATATTTGATGGAAAAAAACCTTCATCAACATACTAACTACTTTTAAATCGGTTAAGCGGTACTCAAGTTGTGAGCATACTCGTACATTTTTGACTTCTTTCATTTTTAACTTTTTTCTCAACCTTCAGGTTATTTCGCGTGATGGTACGAATCTTACAGTTGATGGAAAAATCGGCCAAGTGCGAGTCGGACTCGCACACGAAGGGTTCCATACCATCGTACAAGATTTAACACAAAATATACGTTTTATGTATAGGGCCCCTTTTTTTTTTAATTGAACCTTTTTGTTGTTATAGGGGCAAAATAAATACACACTAGATGAAAATTTTAGTTGCCAAATCGATTACGGTTCCTGAGATGCAGCACTGTGACGAACGGACGGACGAACGGCCAGCGGAGGCTTAGTAATAGTGTTCCATTGGCACCCTTTGAAACAGCCTATACGTAAAAACAAACCGCATTAAGATGTTTTCAAGTTCATTTAACCCCACTGCTTACCCTCTAATAATTTAGCGTGATGCACTCTAGCCATGGAAGTGGATGTTCATGTAGGAGCAATATATTTATTGTTTTATTGAAATATGTTTGCTCGCCTAACGACCCCTCTGTTATTTTTTTTTTAATTCTAATACATTCGTAAAGAGTGTAATTTTTTTTTTTTAAGATAGATCCGTTGGAAAGAGCAGTAAACATGTAATCCAAAGGTCGAAGGTCCGAATCCTGCTTCCGACCAAATACTTTTTCAGATATTTTCAAAATCTGAATACAATGCTTTGAATGTAGATGTCGATGAAACTCAAATTAATGAGATAACGGTAATATCGTATCCATTAAATACATACAATTATCGAGTGTAATTATATCTAGTAGTTAATTGTAATAATGTTAAATTAATTCACAAAATAATAGAAAAACCCTATTTTTGGCGCCCATGGCCAACGTTTCGTAAAATATCTATGGAAGCTTTGCGCATATACCCAATAACTGCCATACTAAATGTACGACATACTCAATTTACATTGTGCATTAACATTTCCGTACTTGGCGAAATATTTATAACACGAACATAACTAACTATTGTGTAGGATGGTATACCTGATGTCATGTAAAATATGGTTAGTTGGTTTTACACAAATTAACAGAGAGGGTCGTTCCGTAGCGGTCGGTTCATTAACCAGGCTTCAAATCAACAAGATTACTAATCACGTCGCAAATTCCGAGCACACTAGGTGCCATTACAGGACCTGTCCCTTATTTGAGCACGGCTTGATTCATGAATCAAGCTGAACTGACATATATAGTTCGATCGATAAGGATGATATTATTTTCCAGCCATGTTGCTCTGTAGCGGAGTAACTCGGGACGGGTGTGTATTTTCCACTTGGCTGAATCGGTATGTGATTGATTTATTTCACACGTGTGCTTTCTACTCCTACACAGCTCTTACTGTTAGATCTTTCAACGATAAGCATTTTATCTCCCTAAAAAATCCCATTTCCTAAACCGAATTAAATGTTCTTTGATCTTATTTCATTGCTGTAAGTTTTAAATTAACAAGTGATTAAATTTTTTTAACCATTATTTGTACTAATAATTATAATAATACAATTACGGATGTCTTTATTTCATCATAACTTTTTACAATCTTGTAATGGTAATACAATAGTGATAGCAATATTACTTATTGTTGTTTTTTCTGTGACTGAACATGGATGGCTAAAACCACAAGTTCTGTCATGGTATTAGCCCAACACACCACATGGGAACTAGGTGCCATGCCAGGACCTTCCTTATATTGGACGGCTACATTGAACTGGATGGAGAACACGGACAATTTTCATTGCCGCTTCGACCATCGTTCATCCAATGCGATGGTACCAACCAGGGCGGGATAAACCCTACCACCTAGTAAGTAAGGAAGGGGACTTACAGCTTAACCTGGAATCCGAACCACAGCCAGCCTCTCTCAACGGTCGAATGGTCACCCATCCAAGACCAGACCAGACCCAGCGTTGCTTAACTAGCTGATATACCCGGCTCCGTTCGGGTTAATGTTGTTTTGAAAGAATTTCGGCCTCAATTATTTCCCGAAAATTGTGTAATGTTTGCAGAAACAATTTAATGTTTTGACTCATAAAATTAAATATTCTCTTATTAGTTTTCATTGAGAGTAAATGCTCAATGCACAATTCATTATTTCTGCGATTTAAAATGAATGCAAATGAAAATGATCCAATTAAAATTATTTTTGTCTTGTTTAATACATTTTAAAATGACAAATTCTCATCAGACCGTTTCAGCTTATAAACAAAATTAATTTTGCAATTATCCAATGTCATCTATTTTTTCGTTGATAATTTTGTTACTCATACTTCTTTAATTAAAAATAGTTTGAAAGTATATCAGCAAGCTTGTGTGACTTGAAAGTTTTGCTTAAAGTATCGTAATTCGATAAAAAATTGGAGCTACTTTTAGATGTTACATTTTTATAGAAGCGGGGCTAAAACACCCACTTACTATAAAACTGGCTTTCCGTAAAATAACAACGATACATTTTACTGTAATATTTCCAATGAAACCGACACCATGCCATTTTTTATGTCTTAGTTAAACTCTGAATCGAGCCCTGTTTCCAACCCTTGTTGACAAAGGATGTCTGCTACCAATTTTCAGAAGAGAATATTAATTTTTTATAACCTTTCTTTGCCATTCCATACATATAAAGGTTCTTAGAGATGCGACCAATTCCATATTAATACCCCTTTTCGTGTCGCCAGTCAAAACGTATTTAAATATTTAAGTTGGAATGCTATTTCAGTTCTTTACAACTGTTGGTAAAGATGTGCCTATTTTAATTTTACGGAAACTGTTTTCATTACATTCGTTTCGAAATTTATTAAGAATTTTGTAGCATTTAGGTAATTAAACTTTTCTTGTCATACATAAAAGATCAAAAAAACTTACTGCTTTAATTAAAAGCATTTTTTGATCTACTGAAATTTAAGCTAATATAGACTAAAAGTAAGATATAATAGCAATTTCAAGTTATGTTAAAAAACCCTACCAATAAAGCGCTTATAAGCTTATTTAGTACTTAATTTAAAAAAATATCTTTTCAAAATCAAGATGGAAGAAATATTTGCCCATGATCATCTATACTAATAATAAATCAGTAAGGGGTGTTCATGGAGTAAGTTGCTTTATTTTCTAAGATACTTCGTTTGTAGACTTTATGTATGATACTAAGACTAAATTGATGATTTTTAGAAATCAGTTCTGTATGTATGTATATTCCTCCATAACTCCTAAACCGATCATCCGAATTCGATCAAACTTACTACACCTATATTTAAATACACGGGACACAGGATAGGTTATATATAATTCAGTTCCGCTTACGTTAAGATGTAGCTGTCATACAAACCGGAATTCTCCGCGCGGCTCGGCGGGAGGGCCGCGGCTCTACGGGGGGGGGGGGGGGGCTTACTTATTTCTTCGTTTATTTACATACGTGTATACACGAAACGGACTTTTTGATACGGTTTTCATTAATATAAGAAGCGATAAAATGAAAACTATGTACTTTAAAATTGTAGGTGTTAAAAAGGCCTACAGAAAGATCCACGATATCATATGTAACTTCGAACCACTCGCCCGGTTTATTTGCGTATTTTATCAACGTATAGCAACTCTTAGCGCAGTCAAATTCCGGATGGGTCACGGTTTTCGATGTTGAAGGTGGCTGTGGTTGGTATTCCTCATAAGACTTTGCAAAAGTAAGGAAGGTGGTAGGGTTAATCCCGACTTTGTTGGTTTTGTATCAATTTCTATGTAGCAGTGTCAGTGCAGTAAAGGTCTGGCGGCACATGCTTTTAAAATTCGCTCCCAAATGTTTACGTAGCTCTAAATGGGAATAAGTCGATGTTTATCATTAAATAATGCTATATCGGTTCAAACGATTTTGATTAAATTTGGTAGATGGATACGAAGTCCTGGACCAGCCTTTTGGGTTACTTTTTATCCAGGAAATAATTCAGACCGAAATCAATCCAACACGACATTGACCCGAGCGGAGCCGGGTACCGCAGCTAGTACTAAATATTAGAATAAAGATACCAAAATGTAAAGAAACTGACTTAGTACCATAGTACTGTCGAAAGATAATAAAGGAAAAAGTTGCTCATTTGGCCCAAACCGCTCCCCGTCGTCGGTGCGACTATAAAAAAATCTTTTAGAAAAAATATTTCCCTAGTTGTTTATACTCTGCGAATTTCCGGTGCCCATAAACGTGAAATATTAGGGCTGATGTGAGCAGGCGTAAACAAGTGATCATCATATTTCGGCATCCACTGCTGGAGGTGATAGATAAATAACTATGATATCGGGTGTTTTATTAAACCCACAAAACCCTGAGAAACGATTATTATTGTTCCCGTCCATGTCATTGTCTTCCCGGCCGAAACGGTGTTGGTATAAATATTACGGTTACAGCATTTATTTAGTTAGCATTTAGTCAGGCTTTGTGCAGTTATACCCAAGTTGAGTACACTAATTAAGAGTTGAAAATAAGTAAAAGGATCCTTTATTTTTTTTATTTTCCAGCAAGATATTTACGTTTTATTATTTATTAAATAAAAAACTTGATTTGCAGTTTTAAGATCAGAAAATGACATACATTTTTTAATAAGTGTTGGATCGTTTTTTTAGGTTTCCGTACCTTTTTTTAGGTGAAAACGGAACCCTATTACTAAGCCTCCGCTATCCGTTCGTCCGTCCGTCCGTCCGTCCGCCCGTCCGTCCGTCCGTCTGTCAAAGGGCTGTATCTCATGAACCGTAATAGGTAGGCAGCTGAAGTTTTCACAATGTGTATATTTTTTTTGCCGATATAACAACAAATAGGCTACATCAAAAAATATTAAAAATTAAAGGGGGGACCATACAAAAACGTGATTTTTTGGTGTTGATGGTACGGAACACTTCGTGTGCGAGCCCGACTCGCACTTGACCGGTTCTTTATATAAAATACTGATTGTTATTCATGTAAAAATACAAATTTTTTCAAAAGATAGTTTTCCACATTTTGAGTCCTGTTTCCGGCTTAAGGTGAATCGAAATGCTCGGTACATCTTTAACAAAATGTGAATGGGCGCCATTATCTGAAAAGATGTAAAATAATATATTGTTATTATACTCATCAAACTTTTTGTACTAATTAATAAAACAAAGTCTTGTTAAATATATTTTAGTTGCGCTCGCCACTACCTTTTTGACATATCTGCACCATTATTTTTTTATTGGGAGGAGTTTTGGCATATATAATTATTTTTACACATTCCATAAAATGTAAATTTGTAAAATTAGATAGACGCGTATAGCTACAAATAATTACTTTCTAACTTTTCAGATAATGGCGCCATCTACATTTTGTTTCAGATATACCAAGCGTTTCGAATAACCTTAACGGTAATACATAATATTTCTGCTCGTGAATGATGAAACTTCTACTGAAGCTTTGCGGAATTACGTCTCCCGACATTTTCTCGTTCGCAAGCGATATTTCCACGGTATCTCCAGTTTACGCCGCGTCTAGTTTATTGAGGAGACGTTTAGATACAGCTCCGTGCCCTGTCAGAGCTCAAATGCAAATAGAGTCTCGCTTTTATAGTGAAACTTGGAAGGGATCAAAATATTACAGCTGGAGGGGCGAGACTCTAGCGGCTTAACCTCTTAGCGCGTTGAGAGAAACCACAGGGAAATAGTTGAGTTTAAAAAGAAGAGGCGGGCATTCTACTATACATAACCATGAATCAAGTTAAAATTGAAATCGCGTTTTAGAGTTCCGTACTAATACATAGGTGTTCAAATGTTTGCTAAAAGGTTTTGTGGGATTACTTGGTATTAAAATGGAAAAAAAATTTGGATATTTGGGTAAAATAATATTTTTACTTCCTAGCAATTTGGCATGATACGAATACTATATAATGGTAAAGGTTTTAACCTAACCTAACAAAGTGGCTATACCAAACAACTTCCGTCATGATATTAGCCCAATGCACCACATTCCCGAATGAATTAGGTGCCATGCAGGGACTTTTCTTTTTATGAGCACGGCTACATAGAATTGGATTGAAAACACGGTCAATTTTTCATTGCCGCTCCAACCATAGTTTCATCCAATGCGGTGGTACCAACCCGGGTGGGCTTACCCTATCACCTCGTAGAAGAATGAGACCTACAGTTTTACATGGGTTCCCAACTATGGAACGAAATGCATTATCCAACTCAGGAAGAGAAAGAAATATCTCAATAACACATAAATAAGCTCGCCACTCGTTCTATGTTTCTCAAGTATTAAATACTAACGTTAATATTTTTTTAATTTAAATCCCCTCTTGAAACTAGACAGTCGCACACCTTATTTGTCGTCAGCCGTATTGTTCAATCGGTTAAGATAACCTTTTTAAAATCATCTGATCTGTGACACGTGTTATTTTCACCAAGCGGTACTATTCAATCGGTTAATAAAACTGTTTAATGCTAACTGTTTTGAGTTATTAATAGATACTTACCGTAATATATTATTAGCATTGAGAAATACTTTACCAAAAATGACTGAATTTTAACTTTGTTGCAAATCAATAGTCGTTAAGTAGATTGCAAAGTTCTAAAGTTAATGCCAGCCTGACTCGAGCTTATGCACTTTAATATTTCCAGAAAAAAAAAACATTTGAAATATGTTTTCAGTCATTAATTTTAACTTATAACGTCTATAGCCTTTCCGTCCATAGGCAGCCACCCATTGTAATGTTGAACAGTTCGGAACGCTAAAAACAAAAGAGAATTATTATTTTCGTACAAAAAATTAGTAACTATTTTTTATTTTAATTTTCCAAAGTCTCGAAAATATTTTGTTATTTTAGAATCAAGCTAAATCCCATAGGCTCATGATACAGTCGAATATTTTACAGTACAAACTCTTTGGGTATCTCGGCCTTTCCTCAGTCCCAGTTCTTCCTTTTGCAGGATCGCTTACACATACTAGAGTTATGAAACTTCAACGAATGAGATATGTATGTAGTATGGAAACATGATATCTGCTGATTCATATCCAGCACTATAATCATAAAGTATTAATTTGTGCAGCTTGCTTTCTCTAATTAATGGGTCTTTGCTTCACGGTCGATTATACATACAATATCACATTCGCTAAAAGCGACGTACTTGCTTAGTACGAAAAAGTATATTATTCTCAACCCTGAAACTGCTTCGAGCACTTAGCCAAATGGTGAAGGAAATTTAAAGTGTCGGGCCAAAGCGGGGTCTGCGAGTCGAGGCCCCCCTCCCGCGCCTTGACGCCATAACGAAATTAATAGGGGAGTAAAATTTATTACGAATCCGCACATTGATTTGTAAGCCCGATAAAATGGAGACTTATTGACCCGTGCGTCTGGAACAATTTCCCTCTTTTTTATCTTTTGTACGATTGAATGGAAATTATTCAATCGCGTCCGATAAGAAAAGAAAGGATGATAATAATTCATCTATTTTCAAGCAGGGGCCAGAAATCACGTGATCATGAAGATTGGGTTATGTAACATAAAACGCGTAAAAGCAACGGTTGATTTGAAATGGTTTTTGGGGTGGACAAACAGGATGTTTTAATTTACGTTCAATTTTTTTTACGTGACAAGACATGGATGACTAACCGCACACCCACCGTCATGATATTAGCCTAAGACACCGCATTCCCGAACGAATTAGATGCCAGGCCAGGTCATTTCCTTCAGGAGCACGGCTCCGTTGAAGTGGATGGAATACACGGCCGTTTCGACTATCTTTTCATCCAATGCGATGGTAACAACCCGGTCAGGCTTAACTATACCACCTAGTAAGGGAAGAGGACCTACAATTTTATACAGATTCCGAACCATCGAACAGCTCGTATTCGTCACGAAATGCACTTATCCAACTGAGAAAGAGAATGAACGTGGTGCATCAACGAGACGGGGATTTGATCCAAGACCTATAAATAAACCATATAAATGCATCTAGCTGTGAAAAGATAATAACCTACTATTTTATAGTGAATATCTTTAACTACGCGCTGCTCAGTTAACTAAGATTTCGAAGGATTTCTCAGAATTACAATTTCCATTTAAAATGTCCTAGCAGACAGTTTAATCCAATTCATGCCATGACACCAATAAAGAAAATAATTTCCCAGCAATCTCCGGTATTTCCCTTTTCTAACGATTGCTAAACATTAAACACGCATTCACTTACATATTTATGTTGACTCCGAAAGAAATAATTCAAGCGGAAATTTAATCTAGAATATTCTATGTTTCCTTACTAGAAACTGCAGGTTCTTCGCAATAACAGCAGGATAAAGGCAATATTGTGTGTTTTATTTTCCTGAAGTATGTTTGGAAATGGAAGATGGCTTTGATTGTACTATAATAACCACCGGTATACCTAGCCCCATTCAGTTATTTTTAATTTATAGTTAAAGACATCGCCAAGACAAACATTTCAATATTAAAATGATAAATTATGTTTCATGGTTACTAATTTGATAGTTCCATATCCGCTGGCATTAACTCTTTTCTTTATCTTCAGGTTTAATTAATGAATAATAATGCGACGGAGAAAAACACCCTGAGGGAACCCACCACTTATGTTGTATAATTGGTTAACCTCTGAGATCGAATATTGTAACATGGCTGGTTAAGGGGATGTGTGCGTTCATGTACATAGATGGCGCCACAGTTGTTAGTTGCTATTTCTGCTATAACTCCCCAAAAATCGGGTGTTACTAGCCACAACTATATTACCCAGCACACTTTGCAGTTATATATTTAATCTCATGCAACACTATATAAAAAACGGCTATAGTTTGTAAGATCATTATGAGACAAAGTGCAGAAAGTTGATAATTGTAAATGACAACTTGGCAAAGTCAGGGGAGGCCTACCTCCACCATTGGACACTAAAAGACTGGAAAAGAAAAAGCAGATGAACTATAATATGATCGTACTGTAATTTTAATAATACAAATATGGTCTGACTATAACTGATGGATAATTTTTCGAAAAGTTATCTTTATCAGACTATTTAAAAATCGGCCCCGAACTAAACTAATAGATCTAAATACTTGAAAATAAAAATAATTTGCAGACATGTCGTGTACTTTTTGAGACATCACGGAATTTGTTCGGCTAGCTAGAGAACCTCCCCGATTACGGAACCCTTTCATGTCCGACACGTATTTTGCCGCTTTATAATGTTCTATTCGTATTGGCATAGGAAAAAATCATTATAGAAAAATATAATTAATAATAAAAATATATTTGTTAATATTAAATATCTGTGTCTTCACCCGCATTAAAGTTCTACGAAAAACATTCAGTTTTCTCTTATCATCAATCGTAACTCCATTGCATAATGATAGGACCAAATTTCATGGGAATAATAAAGCTACACTTAGATACAAATCGCATCAAATCGGGTAAGTGCTTCACGAATTATAAGCGGACAAATATATACCAGAGTTATTTTTCTTATTTAGTAATGTGTTTTTATATCCTACAAGTACAGAGAGATGAACCAGAATGAGACAGGTAATAACAGCTAATGGAAAGGCACAGCCTTTTCAAGTCATTATAAGTATGGTAATATAATAAAGTTACGGCTGTAAAGTATGACTTTTTTTAATCAAAAACCCTCCGACATAAACCGACAACTCCCATCTCGCTAGACTAGAAGATAAATATTGAGATTACATTTGATTTTACTCCTTAACATCATAACAAACAAAATAAAAGTTCTCGAAATTGATTAAAACCGTATAAAAGTCTAATGGAAATTCAAAACCACGGAACGTTATTGATCTCAAAGTTGGACACAGACTGTGGAAATTGCTTCTAATTTTGTCCATGAAGTTATCAATCTCCAAGATATCAATCTAGAAATTTTGGCTCTTCGATGTTATTTCGCTGTGCCGATAGAAAGAAATACGTATCAATTTCTAGCGATTTATCCAAATTTTATTTGTTTATTTTATAGATAGGCAGTCTAAGCTTATGTTTATAATAGAAATTCAAAGTAGGTTATCAGTGCTCATAATTGTAAGTTTCCTTTAGCCAGTTAGTAGTTTGTTTAGTCACGTCTTTGTAGTGTTAACAATGTTAGTTTTGCTAATATTTTCGGGAAGAGACTTCTAAGTAAATTAATGTCGAAACATGTCAGTTTTAGGAACCGCATTGAGTCGACTCAGCTCCCTTTCATACTTGGCTTGCCACTGAAATACAGTCTTGTTTACGAAACCATATCTGTCGATATCATTGATCCATCAACCGATGATAGTGTTTTGTTTGTATAAATAATTAATCAATAACGAATTGGCGTGAAGCAGATTATGAAATGACTGGGGCGTGTTCAAATACTATCAAGTATTGTTAAAATATTAAAGAAGATTTAAAGTAACACTGGTTTGCCGAACCTACAAGCCAACATGGGCTTGTAGGTTCGGCAAAATTGTGAATGTTGTTTTATGTAAATCGCGGCATACGAATACCCTAACATAAGAGGTGTCCGACTAGGACCATGGGAGTTTGAACTTTCGCGGGCTGCGAAAACCAGCCATGTGATTTTTCAGACCATGTTTGAACTTTGGAGAGTAGCTTGAAGACAGCTTAACGACACCATAAATAAAGTACCTAGAGGATCCATTGGTTTTTAATTTGGGAATGAGTACGATGCATTACCTTCCTGTTGGTTGTTGAGCGATAGTAAAAAGGGTACGGTGAGATTGCTTTGGACAGCTCCGAGGAGCATTCTCCGTGGTAAAGGTAATAAAACACAGAGAGAGACCCCACATATATATGAAGTTGGAAGGTCTCCAAAGGGTCTCCACTCCTCGGGGTGTTCGATGAGGCGCCCAGCTGTATTGATTCCAAGGACCCAATCAACTAAGCTAATCCGTCCCACAAGTGCGAACAGTACTCCACGCCGGACCTTCTCTGCGCCTTGTAGAACAACAGTTTTTTTTTTCATCGTGAAATACTGGCGCATCTTATTGAGGAATCTCAGCTTTTTTGAAGCGAGCTTGGCTTTTTCATAATGGCTTGCGTCAGATCAACACCGATCGATTTATTTATTTATATTTGGAACCTGGCATGGACGGCTGATACCACACAATTAGCCCAATACAATTCATCCCGCAAGGAATTAGGTGCCATGCCACACTTTAAGTACACGGCTACACTAAGCTGGACAGTTTTTTATCGCCGCTTCAACAATAGTTTCATCCAGTGCGGTGGTACCCAGCTAGGCGGGTTTAAACTTATTACCTAGTAGGGAAAGAGAACCTACAGTTTTACATCGGTTCCGAACCCTGGAACAGCTCAAATTTGTAACTAAACTTGCACTTATCCAACTCGGAAAGAGAAAGAAAGTGGTGCACGACTGGGCGAGGATTTGAACCCATAACCTCCGAATGAAAGGCAAATTCTCTAGCGCCTACATCACGAGCTGCACACATATATGCCATGGAAAGTCGGAGAAGCAGCAAACGGCGTCTGCTCCGCACTCATATTTCGTACTCTATATGTATAAATGAATAAATTTTTTGGTGAATATTTCTCTAGCGCAGTTTTATATTTGAAAACACATCGGAATTGTAAGTATTAAAGATATATGAAGTCTTGAAAAATAAAAAAACATTTTATCTTTTAATTTACTTTTGATCTCAAAGGAACAACCTAGTTGTGGTTACCCCCTGCAATTGCTAAATAGATAGATAGTGCATTTTAGATATGATTATCCTTCAAAGAATACTGAAGCATACAATTTAATGTAACCGGATGTGAGCACGGAATAAATAGGTAGTGTGCCACCTGCATTATTGATCAGTCCTTTTACCGCGTATACGCACGCACGCTGGTAAAAGTATCCATTTATTTGGGTATTTAAGATATCCAATGATGCGTTTGGTACCATTGAAATATAGTAAAAAGAAATATATTGTTATTAAAATAATTTTAAATTATTTAAAAACAAGCTTAGGTATGCTATTGTTTGTTGTTTATTAACATGGTTTATTGTATGTATTATTGTTGTTTATTATGACGTATTATGTTTCATTTTATCAAACACTAAAGAAACAAAAACCAATGGCCAAAATAAACACTTAATACCAAATGGCATTCTCTACCACTTTGCGCTCTCATAAAGTAAAAAAAAATAAGATAACTGTTTCGATATTTAAAAACTAGATTATAATGGTAATTACGAGGGAGTCGTATTCACTACGTATAATATTCACAACGTATAATAGTATTTTTTTCCAAAAAATTAAAACCATGCATATCGTATAATATTCACAACGTATAATGTTATACGTTGTGCATGAGTTTAAAAATAAAATAAACTCTTTGCATCATGCAGAACGTATAATAGTCACAACGTATAATATTCCTAACATGAATTCACAAAAAAAGAAAACCACTCAGAACGTATAATATGCCAAGAAGCACTGCATAAAGCACTCTAACAACGATACATTTAAGGCTGAAATTGCTACGAATCGATATCTGTTGAAGAGTAACGATTTGCTACAACGTTAATTGAGACGGTCGAAAAGTCGCGTGCGAGTATACGCTTTAAAAGTATAGTCATAAGGGCGCTTATCGTATGAAAAGTTTTTGGATTATATGATATGCATGGTTTTCTTTTTTTGTTAAATAAAGATCATAATATTATACGTTGTGACTATTATACGTTATGCATGGAGAAATAAGTAATTTTATTTTTTAAACTTCTTCATGCACTACGTATAAGATTATACGATCTGCCGATTATACGTTGTGCATGGTTTTAAAATTTTGTTAAAATATGACATTATACGATCTGCATATTATACGTTATGCCGTTCCCCCGTTACGAGGTAAGAACATGTAGGTATACAAAACGATCTACTGTTTATCTCTGTAGCAACGATTGTGGTACATAGATCATTCTTCATGTATTAGCTAATGTGGTGTACGTATTAAATCTAAATGAAAAAAAAAACACAAATAATTACTGGATAATCATATTGTCTTAGGTGATTTCAATTTTTTTCTCATAATTTTTTCTCATGTGTTGTGCCAATTTGTTTAGATTGTTAATCTACACAAAGCCATCTGCGCCAACATCCCAGCCTTGCATTCCTTCACGATATAGTTATCATGCCAAATAACCGCTCCAAACTAAAGCCAAACTTCGACCCGACTTCGACCAAACTAATATCGGAGCTTGCGTGTAGTTTGGGACCGTTATTCGCATCATGAGATCCGACGGTAAAATTGTAACTACCAATATTGAAGACGAGAAACTTTTTATAGCTTTTATAGGTGTTAATCTGATTAGATTTGTTACTGATTATAACTTTCGGCGAACTCATTGATACGGTACCTACCGTTATACCTAACATATTAACCTTAGTACAATAAAAGAAGGAGATGTGCCAACTTGCGCGCCTACAATGAGACAAGACACGCTATCTAATATTGTCTAATACTACCAACCGAACGTACAAGCCACATGCATATTTCAGACAAGCGAACATGGAAACATGGTCGGCGGAAAGCAATGGTTCCGTACCGCTGAGGGCCGGGAGGACTGAAAAAAATTGGAGAAGCGTATGTCCAGCAGTGGACGCAAAGAAGATACTCATTCGTATGGTGGCAGCGTAGCTAATTTAATTTTAATTTATTAGATTTAAAACGTCCAACTGTAGTCACTTCTGATACTTTTGAGATTACCGCGGTCGTTAGACATGTTTGAAAAGCCGTAACCTTTTTCAAACATGTAGTCATTTCATTTACGAATTCGAGACGCGCAAAATCGAATGTTTGTTACACTAAATAGCGTCATGTAAAGTTCTTACGTCTTCTTAAATGTCATTGAAACATAATAAAGAATTCGTAAGCGAACACGTTCGCCGGCGCTGCCGCCATTGTATGAAAAAACGTTATTTATTATTATTTAAAATGTACGTTATTTGTAGGTTCTCTTCACTAACAAGGTAAGTGGTAGGGTTAAGTCCGTTCGGGTCGGTATCATAGCATTGGAATCCAGAGTAGGCCGTCATCCGGAGGTACGCATCAGTAATAGGAGAAAGCAAACTAAAATACATGACCTAATTGTACATTTACTCATTTTGATATACTTCTAAATACAGATTAATACTCACACATAGTTACATTACATCAATGTATGAATTTTTCTCTACCGTTCCTAAATAAGTTTCACTTAAGAAATTAGAATCGAATTTACATTTAATGTATTCTAGTTTTTAAGATTGGATAATATAGATTTTAATTTTTGTCTATCTCCGCCCAATGCCATGTAAAATTTCGTGATACCATTAAGAACAAATATTACATTTTAAGGGCTGTTTGCACAACCTTACGAATATTATCCAAACGAAATATAATAAAATGAAGAAAACATTTGAAGGGAAGCGACCCCAATCTGAAAGGCCCAGAAATTGGAGGCATCGTAAAAGAACATTACCAACTGTATTTCGAGTCGACAGAGGCCATTTCTGCATTAACGAGGGACAGGGTCGCGTCTTTTCAATTACTTGCCTGCATATTTAGTGGGCCTACCTACCTAACCTAACCCACCTCTCGAAAATTGTTAATATATGAGTAAGGCTGATTTAGACTTTTTATGCCACACCCACAGTCATGATATTAGCCCAACACACCTCATTCCTGTAGGTATTACATGTGATTCCATGATCTTCCCTTTATGACCACGGCCACTTTGAACTGAATTGAATACACGGACAATTTTTAATTGCCGCTTCGACCATAGTTTCGAGCCCAGGCGGGCTTAACACTACCACCAAGCAGGGGAAGGGTACCGACAGTTTTACATGGATTCCGAACCTTGGCTCGCATACGTGACGAAATGGACTTACCCAACTAAGAAAGAGAAATAAAGTGAAGATTGGACTCACTACCTCTGGCATGGAAACCAAGTCCCTGCGCCCCTGAGATATATAACACGAGCCTCTTAAGAAGCAAGGTACCTTACGGGAACGTTTCACTCACAACGACTACGCTGCAAGTTTTAGCCCCGATTGCACGAAGAGACGGCTGAGTTAATCAATGTTCAAACATATCACTTTTAGTGAACCGTATGGAGTTCCTTCCATACTGTCCATACAAAGTGAAGTGTTCAATCATACGTTAACGTTGATTTTGATTTTTTGTCCTTTCGTGCACTCGGTCCTTAATGTTGTTCACAGTCTAACCAAGTTTATCGGTGACTACTAACAGGCTTAAATTGTTTTATTTAAATTTGAGAACATTTAAATACCACAGGACGCTTTTGAATACTTTCAGGTGTATTCAGAGTGGGCGGACTAAATTTAATCCGCCGGACTAAACCGGTTTTTTTATGGTTAGTCCGATGCTAATCTCGTACTAAGTTTTGACAGGTGCTCTTTGAATCCTCCTTAAGGTGGAAGCACACTCTTGCATTCGTAGTTTTTATTTAAGACGGTTCGATCACCACGAATAAACAAGAGCCGATAAGAAAAAATAAAATGACCGCATGGCGCTGATTTCACTCAATACCTACCTCTCCGGGGGGGAAGTGCGTGATGGTATGCATGTTTGTATGACTTACGACGAAACTACCCCCCATGTGAATTTGTCCTTCCTTTGTTCAATTACCCTTCAATCCTAAGCTCAGCGTTCATTATGCAGGCAGTACGAGCCGTTACATACTGGGAAGTGCGCAAGTGATGAAAAAGTTTGAGAACCGCAAGCCTGCCCACTGGCAAATGCCAGAGTTTCCGGTTTCAACAAAGCGTGGAAAGCGAAAAACTTTTAAATGGCTCTTTATTTTCCGCGAAGCGGGGTGAAAAGGGACGAATTGTGTTGACTTTGTGTGTTTTAACGCAATTGTAACACTTCCAAGACAATCATACACGAATGCTGATGGAGCACAGTCTTATATCACGGTCCAAATATCGTACGAGAAGTGGAAATCTATTTTTGGCTTATGTTTTGCATTTTTGTTATCGTATAAAAGCTATGTTTATAAAAGCTTTTGATTTCCTGAATAAATAAATAATTAATAAATAAAGACAAATATGGACCTAGTTTTTACCGGTTTCATTCAATGCAAATAATTTTATGATATCATATACGTGTATTTATTCATATTATTAATCAATATATGTATTTAGGTGTAAATTATTGTTTTTGTGTGTGTATGAATTTACGCACCACGCTTCACCTACTTTTTACCCCAAAGATTGACTGGAAGGAATCACTTTTTGTGATACAATGAAATTTTTGTGTAAGTTCGCCTTTTTGCTCTTTGTTAGATTGAATGGTCTGGTATATACATTTGATAAAAACATAGGTGTCCTTTTAGTTCTACGATAAAAATTTGTTTTATGTCAGAGAAAACGAATTAAAATAATTGTCTCAAATACTGTAACTGTGAGCACAATCACTCCACACGTGGGCCATCTTCATTCTCCGCGGACGTCGACGGCAAGCGACTATGGGCTGATAGCACGAAGCACACAAAATCAAAATCATCGTCAACGTATGATTAATCACGTCAATACAGTATGGAAGGGAGCTGAGTCAATTCCTTGCGGTTCACTAAAAGTGACGTGTTTGAACATTGATTAACTCAGCCGTCTCTTCTAGCAATCGGACCATACCTTCCTGAGCATGCATGCATCACATGGGTTTTATATTTTAATATCGTGACAGATTTAATTATATTTTATTTCATGCTTAACGAATTCAAAATTTTAATAGTGATAAAAAGTAAAGTGTAAAAGTGCGTCGAGACAGTAGAGTACATTGAGTAAGGAAGGACCCACACTGACGGTAGCGTCGGTCAGTCAGTTCACTTTCTTAATCAATGGTAAAGCGAGTGTTGAGCGAATGGTGGGAGAGGTCGAAAGGCAAAAAGAGTTAATTTTATCCATTACTCGATAAATACCGGGCTTAGTAAACAAATATATGCTTGTTAAAAAAAATTAAGACACCGGATTAATTGACCGAGCGAGCGAACGTCTCCGTTTCAAGATTGAGCAAAAATGCTTTTCGTATGTCCGGCGGTTCTCTAAAGGTCGCATTTCTCAACCAATTCGCGTGATTTTTTTAAGCAGGTTCGATATTTTTCGATTGTTTTGTTTTTTTTTGTAAATGGCTGAGTAATTTTGAAAAATGTTTAAGTGTGGTATGTCTCCGTCCGGTCCGGCTGTCCGGTTGTTCTCCTCTACATGTCGCATTTGTCAACCGATTTCCGTTAAATTTTGTAATCAGGTTTTATATTTAAATATAATGTTTTAGTGTAGCCAGTGTTTGATTTTAGAAACAATGACATTTTTCATTTCAATGTGACAGGAAATTACTTAACTGGAGTAATTTTAATGAAAGCTGTTAGCTTCTAAAGGTCGCATTTTTCAACCGATTATTTTGAAAATGTGTAAGCAGACTCCATCTGCTTTAATCGAGCCAGTTTTTAAATTTTATACAAAGTGGCGAATTTTAAAAAAAACAGAGTCACGAGGTCTACAGCTACAATAGAGAGCCACTATAGTATAGTTCAATACTAAAGTCCTTGTGCCAGGTACGTTGGCCTAAATAATTGTGTTTCATTGCGTAGGCAAAGTTAATGCTTTCCGAGCCTCCTCCTCTGGACAAGAATAAACTTCAGCGCATTTCCTGTTTAATATACCACGACCAAGTTGCCAGAAACAAGAGATTGTTTGTGTGTGTAGGTAGTTGGACTCCTGGCGAAGTTTCTCCTCTGATCCACTTCATCTGAAGTAATCGAACCAGTTTATAAAATAATATTTCGAATCAGAAGCCTGAGTCCGGTAGTACATAACTCCACTTTCGAGAGTTAGCGTTATGAGAAATCAAAATTGTACCAAACGCTCTAAAGTGGAGTTATCGATTAGAGGACTCAGGTTTCAGGGCATTCACGATGATAATGAATATTTATATAACTGACTTGAATGGACGTATGGTGCATGTTTTTTTAATATATATTTAAAATACCCTGGTGATGAATTAGTGTTATTAGGTAAAAATATAATTTATTAGGTACTTGCTCTTGAACCAATTTATTTTAATTAACCTATTAATTATGTCTAATTATCAATAAAATTAACCAGCACGATTGTTGTTCATCGCATTTGTTAATCATGTAGAATCGATCAAAAGGTAATGCATTAAAGAAAGAAAAAAAATAATTACTGATATTACAATCCGTAAATATTTATCGTATGTATATAATGTATATTCTTTAAAAAGCACTTGCTATACGAATAATTATATTGTGGTTTAGTAGGACTCATACATATTCATTCTTATTAATACAGTATCTACTAAGAATATTTTTCTAGTCGAAGCGGTCTTGCCACACAGTTGTTTTTTGTTTTTTAATATCTTTACTGAAAGTAAAGAGCCGAGCCAGACACCCAAAAAAAAATTCTTGGTCGACTTTTTTAAACTGAGTAATTAAAATTTCTATTTTCTTGGAATTTGAAAACATAAGCAATAAAATGGTTTTCGCATTTGAACGTCAGAACTAAACAAACGAAAAACGTTACTTTTTTACAAAAACGTTATGTGTGCAACCAGAATCTCTTAAATTTAATAAAGGTTTAATGCTTCGAATAGGCCCAGGATGGTTAGCATTCGAATCCAAAGTCTCTAAATTTAATCTATGTGCAACTAGCGTTCGGTAGACTCGACGAATGCAACTTCAAAATCACATCATAACTGCATCACGCAACCGCGGTACACAACGTGTCTACTCAGTGGCACCTGTTCCCATTTTGCACAGTTTCGCCGCGGACACGGAACAACTAAGAATAACGGAGCAGCTCCGTTAGTACAGTTTAATCATAACCTTACAGTTGGCACATATGTACGTCATCAGAGTGTTCTGAGGTTATTTATACTCAATCATAGTTAATGCCATTCTGTTTTAGCCTTATCTCACCTAACCTAACCTCGTGTTATCTGACTTAACCTAATCAAAATTAAACTTAACCAAAACTAGCCTTATCTCATCTAACCCAACCGTATCGAATCTAATATCGTCTTACCTAACTTAACTTAAACTAACCTAAATTAAATTTAACCTTACCTTGCCCAACCTAATATAGCCTTTTCTCACATAACCTAACCTCGTCTCACTTACGTAATGGGTCAAAAAAGTCTACCGGACTATCTGTGGCTTATGGCGCATTGGTACTTGTACTGGACTAGGACCCTTTTACCAGTTTGGAGGTCCTTCAGCGACTCTCAACATGTTAAGTGATGTCCACAGGTTGTATTCATCGATGCACGCACATAAAAACAAACGTTACTTGGTTTTCGGTCAAGACCATTGGAGTTATTTGGCGGATTACCCGCGTCGTTCTTCTTAAAAGCGGAATTCATCCTACGTACTATATAAGTAAGAGATATAGATATTTCCTTTTGCAATGTATTAAATTCTTTAAAAAAATACATCAGTTTTCAGTAAAAATCCACAAAACTCATGGGCTTCCGTCGCATTGAAAATGACTTAATTTTATTAAGGTGGCCCATCCCGCTCATCTCCCCATACAAAAGGGGAAAGAAGATCACGCCCATATTTCTTGTCAGAGATCCAAAATTTTGCTCAAAATAGCTTTATTTGATCGAACTAGATGTCTGATGACCATTGGCATTGTAAAATTGTGTTTGGTTTCTAAGTTATAAGGTTCGAAAGTTCGCTTTTTTCGCGCGTTTTATACAATAACTTTGGAGGTGGATTACGCAATGATAAAGTAAGAACATCTTAAAAAGATTAGTCATCAGACATAGCCTATTTAATCAAGAATTTTAATCTATTTGGTTTTTGTTAGATTTTTTACTACAGCGGTCGTGGTTTACTTTTAGCTATAAGTCCTTTTGAAATTAAAATTTTCGTAAATCTTACCAAATCATACACTATGCACATTGTCTTTTTTGTGGACATGTTGCATCTTCCTCATAACGGAGCCTGTCTTATTCTTTGAAACAGAGAAGGTCCCAGAGCGCAACAGCACGGTTTTGTACCGTGCCCGCGAATGAGTTAGGGCCGCCGGGTTGGGCCACCTTAAGGCACTAACACACAAAATACACCAAAAAGCTCAAAACGTCAGAACTTCAATCAAGTTTGCATTTCATGAAGAATAAAGTAACTTGCAAAACGTGAATACACATTTATTTTTTTCATCTTATAAAATGAAACAATTTGGCTCGATGTGACAAATGGCCAGATTCAAACGAAATATGTGACCGTTGTAGTAACCGTGTCCTACACTGGCAGCCGTGGACAGGAAAACGGAGTGTGCAGACGACATCAAGTGCGTCGACGGAAAGATGGACCGGCGTATGTCCAGCAGTGGACGCAAACACGCTGGCTGACTGACTGACTTAATTATCATCCTATAGAAACAAAAATTTTGAAGCCCTTTAAATTCTCCACTTTTTTTTCGAAATCGAAAAACGTCCTGAAAGATACGCTAAAAAGGGGTGTCTTAAGGGTTCCGTACCCAAAGAGTGAAAACGGAACCCAATTACTAAGCCTCCGCTGTCTGTCCGTCCGTCCGTCCGTCCGTCTGTCAAAGGGCTGTATCTCACGAACCGTAATAGGTAGGCAGCTGAAATTTTCAGAGAGTGTGTATTTATTTTGCCGCTATAACAACAAATAGGTAAAATAAAAAAATAAGAAACTTAAAGTGATTTTACAAAAAACGTGATTTTTCTTGTTAAAGTTTGTACGATGGTACGGAACCCTTTGTGCGAGAGTCCGCTTCGCACTTGGCCGGTTTTTTTAAATAAATAATAACAATCAAAGATAGACAATGAATGATAAAACCTATAAAAATGTTACAAAACAAACATTTTGCAGTATTGTAGCCCTTACAGTAAATCATCTTTTGACACAATTTTTTATTTCTCTATCTTAATAATTGAGGACGCTAGCCACAGGTCACACTTTTCTTTAAAACGTGTACCCTACTAAAGTGATTGAAAAGGTATTTTCAATGCTACAAATATTACGTAATAATTCATCTACTCGCTATTTATGTTCTCCGTGGTAGCGTAGTTTTGCGTGAATGTGGTCAGTTAGAAGGGCGGTGGCGCGCCGTAACTCGGTTAGCAGCGATTGTGTTGTCCGTCCTTCCGGCCGGCGGCGGCGCGGCGTCCTCCGAGACCGGAATAAAAATGGCCACCGGACACGCACCAGTGCTTCTTTTTCAGGGAAAAAACGCTACCTATTTCGCACTCATATTTTCGAGGGGAGGAAAATAATCGTAGATCCCTCGCTTTGAAATTCGGCTGAGTTAAACGTTTTTGGTTTCACAAAGAGGATTTTGATATTTCGACAAAATCAACGTCTAAATTAGGCGAAAAGGGAAGTTAAAATAGGGCAGGTAGTAGAGAAACATGAAGTGAATGTTTAAGGACTATGCTAATACATGTAAATATGTGTGGTCGGATATACATGCATGCAAAACATCACGTTGTTCCCCGAAAGGTTAAGCATGACATATCACCTTTCAGCGATCGCAACACACTTCTTTAGCTTCCTAATAGGCATGCATCTTTTCATGTATGCACTTCAATTACGAGTCCTAATAATTTGACCTTTACATGACCTGTCTCAAACCATATCAACCAGCTAGGATGAAAGGACGGAAGGAGTACATACCTCACCTTATATTGATATAAGAGTATATAAATATACCTTTCTCTATATTTATTTCTTCATATTCTTAAATCATATTTTCAATTGTACTCTATCAGACTATTTATTAGAGACCTTTATTAAGTTGTTATATAATTGTTTTTTTTTTATTGGTAACTATAAGTTTCCTAAACTTCCTAAATATTAGTTTTCCAAACCCTTTATTTCATGTTATCTTTTATATATTTTAGGCCGTAATAACCATATTTTCTGAAAAAAAAAAACTACAACGCCTTAAACATGATGTCATTAACTTATTGTTTTTGGATGATTACAATAAAAATGATATATTATTAATAACATGTTCTTAAACACGCCCTGGATCGAATGCCTACTTATGCCTATGTTTTAGGATAGTTTGCGCGTCGTAACAGGGCCTTTAGAGTAACTAAAAATATTTTTCAGTTATCAAACATTAGTTTGCGAAACAGGGAACAAAAGCTGTATTTATTGTTAATCTATAAAATACATTTTGAAATTAGATTTTGATGATTAGAATTATTGGAAGTCGCGTGAGTAATGAAATTAATTAAACTTGGATAGCTTAATATGTATGTTCACGCCAATACGGCATGGGTGACCTACGTGGGTAGTTCGCACTTCACATGCTTCGGCTACATTAGCGGGCGAAGATTCGTATCGTGTTGGCGCGACAAAAACATCGTGTTCGGGCATAGGCGATGTTCTTGTCTACATTAAGCGGGCGAAGATTCGTGTCGGGTTGACGCGATGCATCGTGCCGGAATCGCATGTGTTGGTTGAGTTTGTTGTGCGGCCGAGACGTAGGCGGTAATTTAAAAATGGAGGCTCTATTGTATGCCAACAATGAATCTTTTTTCTTCTTAATTTCTTCTACTGTGGTAGGCCAACTGAGCTTATTTTTAATTCGAATCCACCCCAAGCGAATATTGTCGCGACAAATCCCTTTGATCCGCGCCAGTTTACCGACAGCTCGCCGATACTACATCGTCTTCGCGCGAATACAACGCGATGACACAATGTACCCGGCCACATACATCGCGTTAACACGAATATTCGCCGTAGCCCGCTAATGTAGCCCTAGCATCAAATATTCAATCCCATCCGAAGTTTTTCCTATGCCACCCTCTCTCGCCTACTAGCTGTCACGCATGGTGCACGCATGCGCCGCGCCCCGCAATGTTTCATCGTGGAGCTCCTAGGGCTACACCACAGAAGTATATTCTGATTTCTGTGGGCTCCACGCCCGCAACCCGCCGCGCGCCTGACAACGCAGTGTCATCTCGTCTGGGCGAAGTGCTGTGCCGCCGAACACTGTCCCGGGACTCGACCACTAGGAGCTGGTGCTGCTGGAGGTAGGTGGCTGTTCCTACTCCTCTGGTGGCTACTCCGCTGTGACGTCCCGAGGCTACCGGGCATTGCAACTCCTTCGCTTGTGAAGTGCGACCTGCCTGGGCGCGTACAATGTACTGTATATCCATAGTCTTAAAATCACCTAGTAGTCACCCAGAATAAGTATAGCGCTCGAATAAGTTAAACAAAATATTATAAGCTCTACAGCAACAGACCTTAGCCTTGGCATCAAGTCGGACAACGGGTATTTCTGCTCATCCAAATTACCTTATAATTAATGCCTCACCTTCGCATATGAAAAGCTGCTAAGCAGATGTCGAGTAAACGGTTCCGTAGACGGATAGAACGTAATCCCAAAAAACTGCACGGCATATTAAACCAATTATCGTTGAAAATGTTTTTCAAATGATACCTTATTTTTTTGGCAGCATCGTATAGTAGTAACGTTGGAGCGAACATTTTTCTCATCAATTATGGACTTTAAAAAAAAACTACGAATTTCTATTTGATTTTGAACCTACCTAACGATTCCTTACAGTCTAAAGTGCACGGGAATATTTTTACATCCTTCAGTAACATATATTTTGTGCCATTTTTATCGATACAATGCCATTGTTTAACGCATAAATTTCCTTCCAAAATTGATCAGTCTAGTACCAAGTCACCCAGTTAAATAGTTGTAATTTACGGACAGACGGACGGATAGTGTGACTTATGGACAGACTAGCAGGACAACATTATATGGGTTTCGTTTCCCTCATTTAGCAACGGAGCCATAATGAGTACCTCCGTGAAAAAAAAAGATGTGCTGTTCGAATGCACATGTAATTGCGAGTGGCTGCATTCTTAAATCGTCGCTTTCCATCAGGCTACCATATTATTGTGAGGCAATGTATTCCTGGCAGCCCAGTCATACACTGCCACGGTGACCACAAAGTTCGAAAGCGGTATTTTCTTCTTCTCTCTCTACTTATATAAAAGGGAACGTCTGTCCACATGCGAGAGATAATCTCCGTAACCACAAAACAGATCAAGATGCGATTTAAACCAATTTCAAGAGAACATCGCGGAGAACGCTTTAAGGTACATACCATCACGCTAAATATCCTAAGGGCTGAGCAATATCAATGAAATTACTCTCAAACAAAATTAATACCATTCCGTTGAGGAAACCATTCACTATTTTCGCACTGAATGCCAGAAAGCGGATGGCGCAGGGCGAATTACCGACTCTTCTATACGTATTTTGTTCGGGAGGGTATAGTTTCGAACCCTGATTGCCTCAATTTTTTTTCCGTTTTTTACATTTTATTGTTTATGGGGTCTCGCATATAATTATAGCATGGATTAGACTTAATAGATATACACATATCTTTTAATATCTCGGCTTTCACTATCAAATCAAATCAAAAATCATTTATTCATCATATAGACAGTAAGATTTATAACATAAAAGTAACACAATGAGTTAGTAAGTAGTTATGAAGAACAGGGACCATCTCAGCATAAGTTGCATTTCACTTAGTGAGCAGCAACGCTGATTTACGTCTGGTCCCTAAAACAATAAAATAAAAACCAAATCCTTCGAATCCTGTCGAAACATTCAAAAAAGAGAGAAAAAAAAATAAGCAACACAATAAAAAAAAAGAGAAAACCAAATATCAAAAGTATTACACACACATCCGTTTAAAACATAAATCACATTTGAAGAAAAGGAAGCAACATTTGCAAACTAGCTAAACATCGAGATGGCGCCACGTGTACTCTCATAGAAAAGAATAACTTCTATCCGGGTAGAGATGGCGCAATGTGTACTCTCATAGAAAAGAATAACTTCTATCCGGGTAGAGATGGCGCCACGTGTGATTGGCGATTAGAAGATCATGGCGCGATAGATGGCGCTGTGAAATTAAATATTTTCAAAGACCGAAATTCTGCAAATATTTTCGCCGCAACTATTTACTATAGCATTATATAACTTTATATTTATATTCTTTGCTTTCTGTGTACAATAACTTTGTACAGGCCAGAACAGCATTAAATAAGGCATGGGGAACTATCTTTTGTCTCATAGAAGATCATGACACAAATGAAAATTTGTATGGGTAACCCATAATATCTTCAAACTAGGTATATGAAAACGCACCTGTTTTTTAATGAATAGTTCATATGTTTTTGGTCAAGAAATGGCGCTATCGCTGATTGCATTTATGTATCTTCTTTCGAGACTCCCTAATTGTACCTAATTTGTATCGCATGGGTTTATTATTCCCGCAATTTTAGGAATAATTAGCATCAGGCAAAATTATGAGAGGGGTGTGCAAATAAGCAGTGGTTTGAAATGCTTATAAATTAAGATCCGATGTAGACCTTTTGGTTTCCACGTCTAGCCTGATTCTGCTCACAACTTAAAAGCTACATGAAATCACTCTTAATTACCGGAGCGGTGAGCAGTGGGGTGTAATGCTTATAACTTGAGAGGCTCGTAGCCTAGTGGCGCGGGGACTGGCCTAGCGTACCAGAGGCCTGGGTTCAATACCGACTTGCACCACTGTCTTTCTCTTTCCGAGTTCGATAAGTGCATTTTCGTCACGGATGCGAGCTGCTCCATCATCCGGAATCCATGTAAAACTGTAGGTCCCTTCACCTACTAGGTGGTAGGGTTTAAGCCCGCCCGGGTTGGTACCATCGCATTGGATGAAAAGATGGTCGAAGCTGGAATGAAAAATTGTCAGTGTTTTCCATCCAGTTCAATGTAGCCGTGCTCATAAAGGGAAGGTCCTGGCATGGCACCAAATTCCTTCGGAAATGTGGTGTATTGTGGGCTGATATCATAACGGTAGTTGTATGATATTAGCCATCCATGTCAGGTCGCATAAAAAAAAAAACTTGCGAACCACTCACCCGATTTATATGCGAATTGAATCTACGTTTGGCGTCTCTGAGTGCGCTCCAGTTACGGATGGGTGACCATGTTCGATGTTGAGGCTGGCTGTGGTTTGTATGCCACGTAAAACTTTTGTACACCATTCGTAGGGTTCATTCCGCCTGGGATGATACATAGGTACCATCGCATAGAAGGAATGCATCATCGGGGCATGAAAATTGTCGTGTTTTAGATCTATTTTAACGTGGAAGTACGTAAGTAAGAAATAAAATAAAAAAATATGCTGCGTTTACTGTTATTTTTACGAAGTTCTTCATTTACTTCCAGCAAACAGATGGTGTTATACAAATCACTATTTACAGTCCCCAAAGCAACAGTCTGCATGCCTGTCTGTTTCATTTTACGGCGCACATCATTTATGTTTTTATTGTATGAAGCTGACATCACGAAATTAGTCACAAGATTGACGCGATAGTCCCCTTTCATGGTGTTTCATCGTCAAAAGCAGTTTGATTCCGAGCAAGGATTTGCTAAGCCGTCAAATTACACTTAAAATCGTATAAAATAATGCTATGAACATTTTCAAAAGTTAATATCATATGGTGATATATAGACACGCATTTTTTTTAAATGACGCCACAATGCAAAAACAAGTCACAGTAAGACAAAACAAACAAGTCAAAAGAACCATAATGCGAAGAACCGATTGCATATCGAGAGGGATGAGTTAATCAATGTTCAAATACGTCACTTTCAGTGAACCGCATAGAGTTCCTTCCATACTGTCCATACAAAGTGACGTGTTTAAGCTGACGATGATTTTGATTTTTTTCCCTTTCGTGCACACGGCCCTATGATATATAATACCAAATTACTTAATTACTTTTAAGATATTATTTAGCTAAGTGGCCAGTTCCGAAAACTTATAGTGAAACTTATAGTGCGCCCTATGTATTATAAATGGGAACGTTAGAATATTTCTTATTTAATTAATGCATATCGGCTCCACCCGTTATGATTAAAAAGTAGCAGATAAATAACATATTTATTGACCAGCCTTTTGGGCTACCTACTTTTTATCTAGGAAATAATTCAGCTCGACATCAGTCCAAAAGGACATGGACCCGAGCGGAGCCGGGTACCGCAGCTAGTTACATATAAACGAATGACAGTATATTTATATCGCAGTGACACTTTCATAAATTTGTATGTATCCTATACATCATAATATAACTAACCAAGCCTAAGATTAGATTAGGCTTGGTTCGGTTTATTATGAAATATTGACTCGAGTGACAATACATCAGGGAAAGGAGAATGCCCGAAATAAAAGCGGAGGCGAACTTGTGAGCTGGCTGTAATAGAGAAGTGCATACGTTGGTGGAATTATAAAATTAATTAAAAATATAATTATGTGGGTATTTTATTTTGACTTCTATGATCATAATTTTGGCTTCGTTGAATGATTATTTACGCCCGATCCTTCGATTTACACACTTGCACAGCAAGATACATAATAGAAGTAGACGTTTTTTGATCATTGGGTTTCCACAATTGTCACCGCCAGCGCCATCTATAAATTTAAATGACGAATATTTTATAATTATGGCCTCTTTTCAAACGGGACAAATTTATTCGCTAAATTTATTTATTGCATATTGCATCTCGCATTTGACTGTTAGAGAAATAAGGAAAATTAATATAAGTCTGAATCATGCCTTTTAGAACAATAGGACTATGATATGTGTCAAGGGTCTTTAAATTCACTCCAATATGGCAGTCTACTTCTTACGACTTTCCAAAGGCGGTGAGGGACAATGGCATTGTCACTGTTATCAGCCTTTGTAGCCAATTATGTCATCACACCAGAATTGTAGAGACGTGACATACCCTTGGAGCTCACGTCATTTTTGTTTACATATTTTCAGTAAACATAACATAATGTATTATTGTGTAGCTATTGCAGCTTGGTTTGGTTGGTCGAATTCATTATCTGACTAATAATAAATAATTCATTGGTAAACATGAAATAAATAATTTTCTCCTAAATAATTAACTGTTACTCTAACCAAGGCTTGTCATCTGTATTTCTGTCTGTGTTTCTTGGAAGATCTTGTAAGTATGCGAACTTTACAATAGCAGTCATCAGCCGCTTGGGGGCCCACATTAAAATTAATAAAAAAATATATATTAAATTGCATAAAATCTCACCGAATCTATGTATTGATCAATACTCACTTAATGAACATGCATATGCCCGTCTTCTCCATGGCCCGCGATATGCCCTTCCACGAGGCCAACATGCTGTACTTCTGCTTGGCGGAGAGGGGCAGCCGCGGGTCCGTGGGCGGAGGGGGAGCGTCCGCCATGCCCGCCCCCGCCGGGCACCCGCCGCCCCCGCGCTCCGACGCCGCCAGCTTGCCGAGCTCGCACCCCATCTCGTCCACTCACTGACACATCACTTGCTACCACTCGACTGAGCTACTTCTAGCTCACTCTGAGCTGGTTCTCCTTCGCTATGTATTCTGCTATGTACTGTTCTACTCACTGACACATCACTTGCGCCGTATTAGTACTCACTGCCGCTCGACTGAGCTAGTTCTAGCTCACTGTGAGCTATTTCTCCTTAGCTCTGTATTCTGGTATGTACTGTTCTACTCACTGACACATCACTTGCGCCGTTTTTAATTTCGTTAATGCCGCTCGACTGAGCTTGTGCTCCTTAGCTCTGTGTTCTCTTCTTATCTTGTCTACTCACTTACGCATCTCTTGCACCACGTTAGTACTGGCTACCACTTGAATGAGATAGTTCTAGCTCACTGTGATCTAGTGCTCCTTAGCTCTGTATTGTGTTATTATCTCGTCTGCTTACTGACACATCACTTGCGCCGAGTTAGGACTTAAGACCACTCGACTGAGAGCTAGTGCTCTTTAGCTCTGTGATGTGTTATTATCTTTAATTACACTTAAGGTGGCCCATCCCGCTCATCTCCCCATACAAAAGGGGAAAGAAGATCACGCCCATATTTTTTGTCATAGATCCAACATTTTGCTCAAAATAGCTTTATTTGATCGAACTAGATGTCCGATGACCTTTGGCATTGTAAAATTGTATTTGGTTTCTAGGTTATAAGGTCCGAAAGTTCGAATCTTTCGCGCGTTTTATACAATAACTTTGGAGGTAGATTACGCAATCATAAAGTAAGAACATCTTAAAAAGATTAGTCATCAGACATGGATTATTTAATCAAGATTTATAACCGATTTGGTTTTTGTTAGATTTTTGACTACATCGGTCGGGGTTTACTTTTAGCTAGAAGTCGTTTTGAAATTAAAATTTTCGTAAATCTTACCATATCATACGCTATGCACATTGTCTTTTTGTGGACATGTTGCATCTTCCTCATCACGGAGCCTGTCTTATTCTTTGAAACAGAGAAGGTCCCAGAGCGCCACAGCACGGTTTTGTACCGTGCCCGCGGATGAGTTAGGCCCGCCGGGTTGGGCCACCTTAACTATGCGTTACAAAGCTATCTCTAAACTTTCAGTATAATTAAACTGTATATACTCAATAGCAAGAGTTTACTATAGTAGCACTATACTAACACTGTGGACTAGTCATATTTAATTGAAGACTAGTACTTTTAAAGATAGTATACCATTGCATCACTTCTTTGTCGTCTTGAAGCACTTTATTTTACAAATGTTTAAGAAACACGTGCAAACATTCGCGAAGAGTTAACGACACATCGTCACTCAAACACTTGAATGTCTATGTCAATATATTGTGAAAATTAATCACTGCAGTGTTATTTTTTCTTAATTTTTCCTCTGTCAAACTCATCGGATCAAATTAATTTCGCTGCACACGACAGTGTTTAATTCATTTGGCACTTTCGAAATAAATTAGCTACTTTACCTAATATAACTTAGCACGTATATTACCGTCCTTGGCATGTTATCAAATTTGTTTGCACGTTAGGGATTTTCGACTCTTGCTAACTTGTCTACAGGACGTGGTATGCTGGGATGTTTTGTCAATAGACTGCCGCATTTTTAACTCTTATCGCGAAACTTCAGGGCACATCGCGTTATCTTCAGATAACGTCTTATTTATCCTCCGTTCCGGTTCGCCTGCAAGAAAAGAGAAACCATTTTCAGTAAATTTAACATAAATCAGTGACATGCCAAATACACAAGCTGTTACAGGAAAGTGATTTCTGAGTTTAATACAAACAATACACTTCGGTGTATTTTACTATCAATTTTTAGTTATCTTTCATACAAATTAACTTATTCGCGGGCACGGCACAATTTTAAAAGTTATTTTGCGCTCTGGCAATGAGGAAGAAGCAAACAATTTCATTTTCATTTTACTTTTTAGAATACATCTAGTTTGAACAAATAAAGCTTTTTTTATGCAACCTGACATGGATGGCTAATACCACACAACTACCGTTGTTATATTAGCCCAATACACCACATTCCAGGAATAAGGTGCCATGCCAGGACCTTCCCGATATGACAACGGCTGCATTGAACTGGATGGAAAACACGGATAATTTTTAATTGCCGCTTCGACCATCTTTCCATCCAATGCGATGGTACCAACCCGGGCGGGCTTAAGCCCTACCACCTAGTAGGGGAAGGGGAGCTACAGTTTTACATGGATTCCGAACCATGGAGCAGCTAGCATTCGTGACGAAATGCACTTATCGAACTCAGAAAGAGAAAGAAAGTGGTGCATGTCGGAATTGAACCCAGACCTCTGGTACGTTAGTCCAGTCCCCGCGCCACTAAGCTACGAGCCTATCAAGCAGTTTTGAGTATGATTTTAGATCTTCCACAAGAAATATGCACCTGATCTTCTTTCCACGTTTGTATGAGGAGTTGAGCGATCTTAACTCATAAAATCGATGATAAAGAAAATATTAACGGGTTTTGGACTGACGGTGATTGGACTCGCGATGAGCGAGATTGGCGAGAAGGATAAGTGGTGGCAACTCAGATAAAAAATAGGAAAGAGCCAAATAGATGTACCTTCTAACGCGCCTACAATGAGATCCGTTTTCGCCAATTTTCTATATCTACCGACTAAAAGATACGTGCCACTCGCATATTTAGTTGCAGATATTTAGGAGGGTTTGTGCCGCTGGGAACTGACTTGGCGAACGCATTTCGGGAGCGCATTGTCGCTAGGCTTGAAATTTTACCACCGGGAGACACGACCAGAATATTCGAACCAAAAGAGTTCGAGAAATATTGGGAACATTATAAACAATATCGTGAGAAACAAAAAAGTTTCAGTAATCCTAAAACTATAAGTCGATTACGAAAGAAATTTAATAACTAAGGTCAGCCATTACAAGATAAATCTCCTCGCTAGAACGAAGGATCGGAGTCCTCTTTCACATTTTTATTCATCTGATTTATGACCCACGGAGTTGCTACACGCACGTAATCAATTGTGTGGCCTTCGTATCTTCCCTACTTCGTTTTATATAGACCGTCTATGAACTGAAGTATTTTATATCAGAATACATAAAAATAGGACATTCCGACTGGTATGAGAACAAAATTGATGTTTTGGTGTTTATTTGCCGTCAATTAATTTATTTGCAAACTTTTAAATGACTTTCCGGCGTGCTATGTTTAAGTGTGGCGCTGTCGAACGTAACTTTAGGAAAAAGGAAACCAACATGCCCAATAAAAATGTAAGCATAAGAACTTCTCGTAGAATTCAATATTTACTAATTATCTTATTCTACACCATTGCATCGTGACATTTATTTATGCTTCCGCTAATCATACAACAATCCAAGGTCATTACATCCCCAGAACAAAAAATGCAATAGCTTGTTATACATTTCAAAATGTGTATGATAACAGCAAAATGTTTTATGATTCCATAGATTTCCCTGTAGAAATAAATAAAATTTGAAATGACTTAAGCCCCTCATGAGAAAAAAAAATAAATGAAAACTATCGGAATAGATAAGAAATCATTTTTCATTATTCTTGCTTGAATTTTATTCGTTCATTGATGAATATTTTAATTTGATATTCTAATTTTTCATGATCGGATGAAGCAGGGTTATATTTCTATTAAGTTGGCTAAATTTGTATTTCTCATTTTTTCCAAAATTATCTTATTATCTTTTTGCATCATGAATTTACAGTTGGTATTAAATTTCTCTTATTAGCTCAGAAATAAGTAACTTAATCAGCATTTACCTTTTATTATTACTTAGGAATTGTCGTTTTTAAAAGTTTATGTCGCTTTTGCCGCCGTGTTTAGAAAGCCGTAATTCAGAAATGATTCCCAAATTAAAACAACATATTTTAGCTATACTGTTTAGGAAATAAAAAAAATGGAGGCTAAAATGATTATTTCATGTAACCCTGCTTAACCCTTATATCAACACTTAAAAACTTGGTAAGCATAAGAAAATGACGCTTCGCATACAATAGGTTTATAAATTATTTCACACTATTCCAATTAACTTGATATTTGTTATCGTATATAAAACAATCCATAGAAGGAAAGAAAGAAAGAAAGATATTTTTTTATTCAAAAACAACAAAAAACTAATAACAGTCGTACAATTGCACAGCTGTAACTTCACTTTTTTTTTCCAAAAATATTATAAATTATCCTGGGTGAAACACAGAGAACAATAAATATCTATTTACATACAAAGGATTTTATTATGGCTGTCTCCATTATTTTAGTGAGTGAACATCATCATTACGTATTATCACGAGGCTATTGGCCGCTAAAATTCCTGCTTGTATAGTTTTCCAGCTATTAATACAATATTCAATTCCACCTCAATGTTGCTATGCTTGATATAGAGGCCATGTGGGATAAATATTTGTAAATTCTCAGACAGCGGTTGTTTAAGATACTCCGGTTTGCGTATATTGCAAGCAAAAGACGTAACAAAGAGTAGGTTTGAGATTAAACAGAAATATATATATTATATATAAGTATTATAATAACATTTCCATGTAATCCGAAGTCCACAGAATGAAAAGGCAAGGGTTATCGAAACTATAAAGATGATAAGATGTTCTCGCTAGTTTGTCAAGAGCGTCAGCAACATTAGGGCCCGGGACACACATCAGGTTTCCTGATCAGGATTCAGAATCAGGAATCAGAAACGACCTTTACTGATTGCTCGGAACGCACATTAGATTTTTCCGTCCGGAATTTTACGAGTCAGTCATGTGGACGCGTCCGTCAGGTGCAAAATTATATTTGTCTTCCTACCAGCATGGATTGTGAAGACTTCGATGACGATTTACTTCTTACAATTGAGCGGCTAGACTAATGACGCGGGGCTTGCCTAGAATACCAGCGGTTCAAATCCTGACCCCATTCATGCACGACTTTCTTCCTCTTTCTGAGTTGGATTAGTGCATTTCGTCAAGAATGCGAACTTCTCCATTGTTCGGAATCCATGTAAAACTGTAGGTCTCCTTCCCCTACTAAGTGGTATGGCTTAAGCCCGTCCGGGTTGGTATGTATAAATGAATGGACACTCAATAAAAGGGAGTTAGTTTTAAACACCTATTAAAATAGTTAATTTTTATTATTGCTTAAATTAAGGTGCATTTTTATGTAATCGAACATTGATGGCTAATACCAAACCACGTGGAAAGTAAACCTTCCTTATATTGTACTCGGCTACGTTCAGCTGGAAGAAAAACGCCGAAAATTTGTAGGCATTGAAACGAGAATATTCATTGTTCCTTCTATACTCAATAGGATACGAATCCTGGCGGGATTATCTATGCAACCGTAAGTGAGGACACGAGTGGGTCCTCAAGAACGCTGAGCCTTGCTTTCCATACCAGAGGTCATGGGTTTAATCTCCGCCGCCCGTTCATGCAATTGATTTCTCTTTCTGATTTGAATAGGTGAATTGCGTTACGAATCCGAGCTGTTCCATGATTCGGAATCCAGGGTAGGATTAAGCCCGCCCGGGTTGATACCATCGCATTGGAAGAATACATGTTCAATGTAGCCGTGCTGGCATGGCACCTAATTCCTTTGGGATTGTGGTGCATTGGGCTGGACTGGTGCTGCATGACGGTGGACGTGGTAGTAGATCCATACAGTTACAATAAAAACTAACGACCTACAGTTTTACTTACCGTCCAAACCGCGAACGAAATATCCTTAATTCGCCTCTTACGGCATACACGAGAATTACCACGCACATACTTGCTGTAGCATGACAAAATATATCTTACCGAAATCTACATAGATAAAAATATTAATTTCTGATCGGAATCACGTTCTAATTATACCTTTGAAAAAGTTTTTCTCAATGGACATCATGATACGCATTTGTTCATTAATATAGAGCGGCATTCAATACCAGGGACATTAATACCCCTAGCCGATACAAACATTATAATATTCGGGCAGCCCGTATATATTCCAGAGAACACGAGTTCGACACACACATGTTCTTAGGTCCCTTTCCCTTGTTGTAGCAGGGTTGAGCCCGTCTGATTCGGTTTCACCGCATTCAATGAAATATGTTGATGGATACAACAGTCATTGTTATGCGGTAAATGGACTTCGAAAATTTGCTTTCATGATGTGTAAGGCTATACTATATTAAATAGATTAGAGAGGGAGGAATATATTGCTTGCGTTTTATCAGTGTCGAATAGGGATAATAAAAGTCCACAGGAGGCGTTGCAATTTACATTTCAGAATATATTAAATACAAACCAAAAAACCGGCCAAGCGCGAGTCGGCCTCGCACACGAAGGGTTCCGTACCATCGTAAAAAAATGTATACAAAAAAATCACGTTTAATTTTAATTATTTCTTAATCTTACCTATTTGTTGTTATAGCGGCAAAATAAATACACACTCTGTGAAAATTTCCGCTGTGTATCTGTTACGGTTACTGAGATACAGCCCTGTGACAGACGGACAGACGGACGGACGGACGGACGGACGGACGGACAGCGGAGGCTTAGTAATAGGGAGTAAAACGGAAGTTTTCACCCTTTGGGTACGGAACCCTAAAAATATCTATGTTTTTATTAATTTACAATGGCATACATAAATCGTAGTTAAAATTTAACGTTTTTATCACGCCTACCTAGGCAAAATTTTAAATCAAGCTTAGTTTAATAACGGTGTAACTAGTTCGGGTAGTGACGGGAGATGGCGCTGGTTATAAATGTCATAGTTCCAGTAAAAATAAGCAATTTTCGGCGAGTTTTGTACGTTGTATAACGTTAGCTACTTATAGCTTCCTCTTTGATCTATGATACATTAAACAACGAACACACACCAAGGGTTCCGTACCACCGAACAAGATTGAACGGACGAACAGCAGCGGCTTAGTATTAGGGTTCTGTTGGCACCCTTTGGGTACGGAACCCTAACAAAACACTATGAGAGAACACCCAGCGTCATGACATTGGTCGAAAACTCCGTATTTCTCAATTAATTAGGTGCCATTCCAGAACCTTCCCTTTAGGATCCCCGTTACATTAAATTTTACCCGTTTTTGGCTTCCATACATTCCACAAAGATAATATCACACAAAATATGCATTAACATATCAACTAACGGGTCATAGATAATTAAGACTGGTTTAGTAAGGAGGAAAACTCAGTATGGAAATACCAACTATTTCTGGACAAACCAAAGTTTGCTGTTGAATAAGTATTTCTTGAATTAAAGACGTGTAGAATGAGGTCAAATAAATATTTTAAGATTCGACTTAGGAAAAAACCGGCCAAGTGCGAGTCGGACTCGCACACAAAGGATTCCATACCATCTTACAAGATTTAAGACAAAAAAAAACACGTTTTTTGTATGGGACACCCCTTTAATTATTATTATTATTTTATTTTACCTATTTGTTGTTATGTATGTAAATACACACTCTGTGATAATTTCAGCTGCCTACCTATTGCGGTTCATGAGATACAGCCCTGTGACAGACGGACGGACGGACGGACGGACGGACAGCGGAGGCTTAGTAATAGAATTCCTTTTTCACCCTTTGGTGAAAAAGGAAGCCTATTAATATGCTTAAATAACACATATCTCATTGTGCTGTTAGTAACGCATAATTTATTTTACATTACCTACTTTTATTATAAAATACTTTTGACGAACTACGTAGAATAAAACTAGCATAACATATTTCGGTCAATAAAGTCAATGACGTAGGCGAAGGATGTTAGAAAGGCAATATAATACTAATAAAATATATTTTTCTTTTTACGATAACTATGAAAAGGTATATTTTATGTTAAAATATACGCTAAACCAGGACAAGTTAATCAAGACTATATATAGCTATAAAACTATACACCTTGTAGTTACAAAACTGTGCTCACCACAAGTACTACATCCTTTAAAAAAATAGGGAAAAGCTCAAAAAGTAAATATGTATTAATCAAAAATAGGTGGGTGAAATAATTGAATTATCACATAAAAACTATTTCGACGTAAACCAAAGCACGCCTAGAACAAGAAATATTCTGGATTATTACACCTGTCATGGATGGCTTACATAATTTTCTGGTGTCATGCCCAAGACCACTCAAAAAATGTATAGTCTTTTTTTACTAAGACGATGATCAGTACTCCGAGAAGTAGAACCCGGCTTGATAAATTCTTAATGATTACCACAAATTGCCACAGCCGGCTCCAAAAAATGAGTTTTGCGCACGTTCAGATTATAGAACAGCGGTTGCGTGCAACTCGATCTGTTTTTCTGTTTGTTGGTTGACGTATTGTACTTGAAACTAGATTGTATCACCACTAATAACCATGATACAGTACGCGACAGAGCAAGAGTGCGGGTTGGAGCAACTTGCTAGTGATGTGCAAACATGTTTTGTAATAAGAGCAATAGTTATGTACCAATGTTATCTTTATTTATAACTAGCTGAGGTTCCCGGCTCCACTCGGGTCGATTTCGTTATGAACATTCATCCGGGCGGAGCCCGATAATATGTGTTTTAACGTAACCGTAAAACATATTTTACCTAAATACATTTTCAATATAATTTAAAATGTGTTTGTTTTACGTACTTTGGTATACATACATACAT
Organism: Incurvaria masculella; assembly: GCA_946894095.1. NCBI lineage: Eukaryota > Metazoa > Arthropoda > Insecta > Lepidoptera > Incurvariidae > Incurvaria > Incurvaria masculella. Next base: position 13,347,005 of record OX335643.1, read on the forward strand.
ACACATGTTCATTATATGTCTCATTCAATACAATCCTTGACTGAATTATTGGACGTTTTGCTGTTGGTTCATTAGAATTTATATTAAATCACGTAATACAAACACTCAACGGTTAAAAATAAGCAACATTAAATAATAATATAACTGTCGTGACGTAAGTCGATTAAATACGCATGCGGGGAACCCAGGAGAGTGCACGCCGCCCGCGTCGCACCTAATACGTCGCCCGCGCTTCTGCTCTGTCGCGTACTGTACATTTGGTTGAGATATTAGACTTAAAGATATGAAGATGTTGTTTTTGTCATACTGTTAACACGTTTTTGTGGGTCTTTTTTTGATGGAAATGGACATTGAAGGCGAATGCCACAACGAATGTCATAATATTAGCACAGCCATAGAATAAATATATATTAATCTATGTGCCAACACACCGCATTCCCCAAGAAGTTAGGTACCATGGCATGGCAGGACCTTCGCTTTGAGAAGCAAGACCCCGCGCCCTCAGCTATGAATCGCTATCATTTTATTAATTTTCTTTTTATCTTACCAGCTTTGCATGCTCCATAATCAAAGAAATAAATGCCAACTCTGTATTATTTCGTAGTATTGTCGAACGTTGTTTTTGGAAACTATATTTAGACGACCTCGTTGACTGAGTATGCAAATCATCGCCGAGACGAAACATAAGATACATCATAGTCAAGGTAAGTCATTTGAAATTCTCCAAGAGCGTAGCTTTTCAACGTTGGAAGACCGTGAAAAATTGTCGGACCAGCCTTGAAAGTAAACTCTTTCTGAACTTTGTTATAACAATATGCGTAAAACGTAGACTAAGCAAAGTAAAACTCGACATGAAAACAAATATATTTTAATTATTTTTATTTGTTTTTGTTTTGTATTCACATTCATTTTCTTAGTTATCCTGACTTGATATACTACAGTTTTTATATTCAACAGGATAGCTATTTAACCCATATGAATAAAATGGGTATACTGGAAAATAGGATGTTGGAATCATAAAAAAAAGATGTATTCAAAAAAAAAATTGCCTGAAACCAAAATGTTAACGATATTTCCAGCAGTAGCATAAACACCCCTTTCTTTGCTGTCGCGCAGTTCAGACAGTATAATTTGCATGCTCATTCAGACAGTAAAAAACAGAAAAAATCCTCACATCAGACTGGGAAGTGTGAATTAAAACACACTATGTCTCTCAGTGTCCTTAGTCAATGGGTCGTTACATAGACAAATGAATTTTTATGCACAGCTTTCGCAGATCGCAGGAAAGTTGAGAAATTCGTTAAGTTGCAAATTTCCTAGGAACCATGTAAGTTTCCGGACATTTGTCAAAAGACATTTCAATTTACACCCTTTCTGATAGATTCCAGGAAACTTGTAAGTTGGCCGACCCTCGTAAGGATACTTGTAAGGCAAGATATTATTTACAAATTTTGTAGTTTACATATCGGTTTTTTCGGGAACTTATAAGTATCCGTTGAGTCCTCAGGATAATTGTAAATGCACTCCAAATTTTTGTTGTCGTTTACAAGAATAAATAATCAAGCTTAATTAATTGAACTTGCGGAGCGCTTGTTCACCTTAACCTTGGCGCGGAATGTTGAGGCCCGCAAGCAGTACTTAAGACCATCAATTGTCAGCCTCAGTGGCCCAGTGGCGCGACACTTCGGCGATCGCTCTCCGAAGTTAAGCAACGCTGGGTCCGGTCTGGTCTTGGTTGGGTGACCATTCGACCGTTGAGAGAGGCTGGCCGTGGTTCGGATTCCATTTTGAACTGCAGGTCCCCTTCCTTACTTACTAGGTGGTAGGGTTAATCCCGCCCGGGTTGGTACCATGGCATTGGATGAACGATGGTCGAATGAAAATTGTCCGTGTTTTCCATCCAGTTCAATGTAGCCGTGCAATATAAGGAAGGTCCTGGCATGGCACCTAGTTCCCATGTGGTGTGTTAGGCTAATACCATGACAGAAGGTGTGGTATTAGCCATCCAGGTCCAGTCACATAAAAAAAAAAACAACACCAATTGTCACCAAACTAGTTAATTAAAACCTAAAACTAACTCAAAGTCTACCACTCAGCATGCATTTAATATTATGTTAACAAACTATCCTGTTGACTTTATGAATTGTATTTCTTTCCTAAGTTTTCAATGTGTTTTTAAAAACTTAGGCTCGTAAACAGTTAAAAAAATTATCTCGCCTTACAAGTTTCTTGAGAGTCATTCAACTTACATGTTTTTTTTTTCATGCAACCTGACATGGATGGCTTATAAATACCACAGAACTACCGTTATGATATTAGCCCAATGCACCACCTTCCCGAAGGAATATGGTTCTATGCCAGGATCTTCCCTTTCCGGCATGGTTTTCGCAGCCCCCCTGAATGTTCGAAAACCCATGGGCGTTGTCGGCCACTTTCAGGTCCTGGAGTACGCTATATGCCGCGCTTAGCAAAAAAAAATTGCACGGCTACATAGAACTGAATGGAAAACACGGATTACCTCTTCAACCGTAGTTTTATTCAACGCGATGGTACTATCCCGGACGGGATTAACTGTTTTAGTCTTAAATGAGTTGATTTGATTTGATTAACCTTACCACTTAGTAGTAAACCTACCAGGAAAATGTAAGCTAAAATGTCGTCTTACAAATATCCGTTAATTTACAATTTCCTCGGAAACATGTAAGTGAACTGATTTTCCAAGTATCCTGCGACATATACACCCGCCAGTCGGATGGAGCCGGCGAAGCCTCGCGTCGGTTATGACGACAATGCTCAGCGTGTATTGCATATTCATGAGGAAGACGTCGTCGTGGGGCGACCATGCATTTCTATGCATAAGCAAGCTGTTCGCAGACGTGACTTTTGCCATGTTTTTTTATATCGTGGACACGGTTACGTTTTCTTGAAATGTAGTTTAGTCAACTTTGACAGAAATAACACAATACATTGTTACCATTATAACTAGACTAATTCGTTATGCGAAATGGATCGCAAAGAACACTAGTACATGTAAGTACTTTACCTCCTTATCCCAGTGAGCATGTTCGTTGCACTAAAGAGCTTCCTGTGAAGATCTCAGGCATTGTGGTTTTCGCAGCTCCCGTAATAACTGCAAAGCCCGTGGGCGTCGACGGGTCAAAATTCCACACAGGAATCTTATTCATACTAGATTGTTGATATTGCTCATAAATCATTACACTCTTAATTTTTCTGTGAGTGTAAGCATTCAAAAGCAGAATGTGCAGGCAAAAATACATTTTTATTTAGCTGGCCATGTTTTTTGAAGGGGAATATTCGTCCGGGGTAATCAAAACATAATCAAAAATTACGAAGCCATGAGTGTATATGCACCTAATAGTGATAAATAAACGATTAAACAAAATGTGGTAACTGGCTTCTTTCGGGTTAAGTTCGTATTGTTTTAAATTAGTTTAGCTTACCTAATCGAAAAATATTTCGGAGAATGGCAAGTAGTCTCGGTTTTCCGTTCTATTGTCTCTCTTCACTATAGTTTCTATTGCAGTTTATATTTTTTAGTTTCCTCGTTCGTTTGGTACCTATAAGCGTTAAGGGGATAATGAGGTGATTAAGTTCCATACATTGGCTCGTGCCTGTTTCCTCAGTCAAATTATTAAAAAAAAATCTGACATTTTGCACATTCAATAAATCGACTGAGAGCTACATATGTACGTTGGTTTTTTTCATCTAAGATATATGCCTTTTTGTATGTGTATATAAATTTTTAGAGACGTTTCTCTCGGATGTAAGTTAATTTAAGAAACAAGCAAATACGTACAGACGTAGCTCTCAGTTAATTTATTAAATGTTCCAAATATCAGAAAAATATTATTTAATTTGAGTGAGGAAACAAGCACAAACCATTGTATGGAACTTGATCACCTCATTATCCTCCTAACGTACAAATCCTTTGGATATAACCTCTATTGCGCATCAAAATGTAGAAGGTTATAAAACTTTTAGAATAAAGAAATACAAATACTTAGTTTAAATTGAAGTTGAACATGAAAAGCAGAGCGGATGCCTGTTACGATGAAACAAGCATTGAAACATTAACAACAGTTTTGGTCATTCTACTTTCATTCATTATCGCGGCATTGTTTATTTTAACAACAGGCAAAACATGGCCTTATTTGCTTCGATATTATTATTGTTTATTTCTGCCTTCCCTTAGAAAAGTAACCTTAATATTACATAGTTTTTGTTTGAATATTTTTTTAGGTTAATCGTTTTCCATTTACGTGTTTACGAATTCGGTTGCGATATCAAAGTAACTTACAACTGTTTCAGCTCTTGGCTTCCCAAGCCAGGCTATCGCGAATGCCGGCCGTTACAAAAAGGTCTAATAAAACAAAGGCCAACTTTGTTTCCTGAGGCGATTTGCTCGGATATAGAAAGCGATCGGTCCCATCTGTAGTAAATGTGTCTTGTTAGTGTTTACGTCTTCTAACGAGGCGAGGCCATATTTTAGGTACAGTTAAACTCTTTATGCATACAATGCAGATTCTCTGTGAGAAAAGGGATACTTGTTATACCATAGTCTTTGAAATATCTATCTTACAGGTGGCATTGTAGCCTTTATACTTAGGGTTCCAGATTATTGTACAATTTTGGGCGGTTAATTTTAGTTGCAACCTCCAAATGTAATATTCCATCGACTATCATATTCCAAATCTATGATTAAAATATAAAACAATTTGCCTTATAATCGAATTAAGCGGAAGATTTTGGACAAACTGTCGGGTTGGTACCATTGCATTGGATGAAATATGGTCGTAGCGGCAAAAAAACACTGTCCTTCGAGTTCGAGAGTATTATCATGACGTGATAAAAAATAGATCTATTAATTTGGGTGGGGAATTTGTTAATAAAACGTTTTTGAGGTTAAACTAAAAATCATGAAATTATTACAGATGAGTACTGTTTGAAGCGAAGAAAATCTATGAAAATAACTTTTTATAAATTGTTAATTCAGTACCTTTTCCAGGACCTCTCTCTGTCGTATCTTCACTATGGCTCGGATGATAAATCTACCACATTTTTGTACAATCTCGAGATGAACAGTATGATCAGATGATATTTATGGAGCAATTAGGGGTTCAGTGGTGTGAGCAGCAGTCAGTATCCGTTGCCGAGCTACCTCTAAAGAAATATCGTGCGCTTCACTGTTATTTATCGTCAGTTTCACGGAGAGCGCTTTCGTGACTGTTAAATACGATTCGGATATCGCTTTTCCATCCCTCTTTTAACATTCTACTACCTATTATTTGCCTAGTTACCTGGATATCTGGTAAAAGTGGTGGCCATTTCATGGGCCTATTTGTATAATGTGACCATATTGGCCGGAAAAGTGTTCAACTAAAAACCGGTTGTCAGGAGGTGCACCAACTTGTTGGTGGATGACATTATTTAAAACCGAATAGGGTCTCCGATACCACTTTAATACTTCAACTGAAATAAGATACACTTTAATTAAATTAACTTTATCCGTTTTGGATAACGCCATTATAAATCACAAATGTAAACTGAACATAACAAAAAGGAACATTAAGAACAATATACGTTTAAAAATATTAAAATATATTTTTTTAATTCTGTTTAACGAACTCGTAAGAGAATGGAGGTTCTGTTAAATCGCGTGAGGGCCACAATTTAGTTTTGAAATATGGGATACTTTTTGAAAGTGTAAGTATCGACTATGATTTAGTAGGTTTTTTTTTTATGCGACCGGACATGGATGGCTAATACCACACAACTATCGTTATGATATTAGCTCAATACACCACATTCCCGAAGGAATTAGGTGCCATGCCAGGACCTTCCCTTTATGAGCACGGCTACATTGAACTGGATGGAAAACACGGACAATTTTTCATTGCCGCTTCGACCATCTTTTCATCCAATGCGATGGTACCAACCCGGGCGGGCTTAAACCCTACCACCTAGTAGGAGAAGGGGACCTACAATTTTACATGGATTCCGAACCATGGAGCAGCTCGCATTCGTGACGAAATGCACTTATCGAACTCGGAAAGAGAAAGACAGTGGTGCATGTCGGTATTGAACCCAGGCCTCTGGTACGCTAGGCCAGTCCCCGTGCCACTAGGCTACGAGCCGCTCGAGGTACTTGGCACTTGCTTGTTATACGAGAAAACGTTTGATTAAAGATTCAACGCCTGCTGTTCAAATGTTTTCCTTTGGTACATTGAAATGATCCTTATATAAAACTGAGTAGATCCGTATTAAAAAAAATCGCTAAATAACTCCTTTTGATTAACAAGTCACGTGTTCAGAAAAAAACCGGCCAAGTGCGAGTCGGACTCGCACAAGAAGGATTCCGTACCACGATTACTCACGATTATTCACGATTTTACACACGTTTGTTAATTATATTTTTTTTTTTTTTTCTTAATAGCGGCACAACTGTAAAATTTTCTACTGTATGTTTATTACCGTTTACGAGATAAGACCCACTGACAGACAAACGGACAGCAGAGGCTTAGTCTAGGTTCGGTACCCTCATGGTACGGAATCCTAAAAATGTTGGATGCTGTGCCATTAAAAAAACACACTGTAGAACGAATGATGATAAAAAACTAAATTAATTAATAAATATGTGTAGAATAATAATAAATAATAATGTAGAAATTATGTAAATAAAGAAAGCAAATAAAGTACAAAATAATTTATCGAAGCGGTGTCTGTTGATTTTGAAATTAAAAAATGAATACAAAACACAATCTCCCCACTCGACAAGTCGACAAGTCGACAAGGTTCCATTAGGCGCGTACAATTTTTAATTTGCGAACTCGGAGGTCGTGTCGTAACTTTCCAAAATGGCGTCGACGCTCAAATGGACGAGTCCCGCGGGAGCCGAGTTCCCTGTTTTTATTCCAGGCACACACACCGGGGGTATGACGACACGCTCCGTAACAGGGTTTCTGTCGCTCGTTGGCTCAAAGGTTTTCTCTTATAAATAAGTTTGCTCTATTAGATTGATAGCCAGTGGCCCGTAGCTTCTCGATTAACGCCTGTGGTGCGGCGGTTAACAGTGCGGGTTCAAATCCCAGGTTATGTATCTCTTCCTTAATGACTAAAATGTAATTTTTCGTTGAGCATACATTTTCGTCGGTTCACTCGATACTTCGAAACCCATGTAAAACTGTGTCCTTTACTTTTTGGGTGGAATGGTAAAACCGACCCAAGCTAATAATAATAATAATAATAATAAAGCCATTTTATTCCTTAATTTGTGTAAATACATGTTTGAAAATTAAAACTAGAAAAAACTGAACTAAAAAATTAAGGACCCCTCTTCGGGTAAAGGCCTCCTCCATTGATTTTCATTCTCCTTTCTCTTTCGCTACATGTTTCGTCCCCCTTTTTATTTTTATTTTATTCGTCGACCCATCTTTCTTCAGGACGAATTTGTTGTTGTTCGGATTCTGTAGAGATTAGTAGCAATTTTTAAGTTATTTTTATCTTTTTTTTGTATCTTTTTTGTATGTATCTCTTAACTAATATTTTTTTTTTTTAAGAATTCACACTCTATCTGATAAACCTATGTAGCTTTGTATATATTTTTTTTTTTTATTTGGGTATTAGGAATTCGACGACGCATGGTATATGCTGTTTTTGTCGTATAATATGTTATTTCCGTATATATATTGTATCGTAATTTATATCTCCTAAAGTCTCTTTGTCTCATAATAAATTTTGTTTCATAATGTGATTCTTTACAGTGAGAGCGGAGCGTTGTATGTGTAAATATATATTCGTTTGGTGGCTTGGAGGGTTGAGGTCGTTATCTCCCGCGGTGACCGGCCGTGGTGGGAAACAGGGAGGGGGTCGTTGCTGGCTGCTATTCTATATTATTGGTTGTCTCAGAGTATTCTATGTCTTTGGCTGGTATATAATGTTGCGTGAGATAAGTCTTGATATCAATTTTATTTTTCTTGGATGGTTGTTTTTTGTTTTCTTCATTGTTTATTCTTAACTTTGTTGGTGCAGCTATTTCTGGGGACTCTGATAGGTTTCTTTTCTTGTTAATCGAATGTTGACTTTCGATATTGTTGCTTTTTTCCAATTTGCCTTGCAGTATAATTATTTTGTCGTATTTTAAAATAGCTTTGTTTCCTTTTTTTCTTTCTTCTTTTAGTTGCCCTTGGAGCTCCTTCCGCGTATTGAGTACTTCTGGTGGGAAGTCTTCTTTGATATAGTACGTTTTTCCTTCCAGCAAGCTTTTACTTTTAAGGATTTCAATTTTTTTCCCCATTGTTGAGAAAGTGACAACAATAGGTCTGATCTTTTCGCTTTTCTTACCCAACCTGTATACCGATTCAAGGCTTGATTTTCCGCAATGTATGTTCATATCGGCGTTTAAAAATCCAATTATATTTTTTTCCAAGTCTTGATAGCTTTTTTCTTCCTCCGCGACCCCAAAAAATATAAGGTTTTTCCGTCGTAGCTGTCTATCAAAATTAGCAATGGTGCGTTTTTGTTTTTCAATTTTTTCTTCCAGAAGGATGTTACGGGACTCAATATTCTTGAATTTTTCGTTTATGTTGTTGTTGATTGATTTGGTGATTTCTTCCTTAATATCTTGTATATCTTGTTTTTGCTGTTTCATTTCATCTTGAATGGTTCTTAAAATAGTCGTAATTACCTCCATGGTTCGTGTTTTCTTATTTTGTATGGCTTGTAGCGTAATTTTATTTCAACATAAAGAACGCATGCCCTCTTTTATCGAAGAGCTGAACTATAAGAGATGTGCAGATAGTTGGTCAATATGTCGACAGACAGTGCGCAACATGGTTTGGCTAGTTGGTGATAGATGTCGCACGCGTCCTTGCAAGGCGCAGCTATGTAGTATCTCATCTAGTTTTAATAAGCCAAGGTAGATGTCGCTAATTAGGATAGTTGGCAACGAATTGATTAAGTATGCAAATTTGTAGGTTATGTTACTAATTAGTTCATGAAATACACGTTTTATAGTTTCACGCTTAATTTATATTCTGTTTTTAATATTAGGGTCTTAAATCTGGTTTAATTCTTGTAAGTAGTTCAAATATCAATGGATGTTGTTGATATTGTAAGTTCCAAATTGTTCTCTTCGCTTTCCTTTACTTGCACTGTATTATATATTTCCATAAAGAGCGTTGATAGTTTTACGATATTATTCACTTTTCAAATGATATTGCTTGCACTTTACAATTTTTTAACACTTCTATTTGCCAGCTCGCGGGAATAGATGTTGACAGGTGCACAGCAGCGACCTCACTTCCCAACACTCACACCCAAGCTAATACCAACTGAAAACTGAATCATATACATAATAGTGAGGTCCTGGCTTGGCATCTAATTTGTTCGAAAATGTATCGAGGCCGACTAATGTAATGATAGTATGTTTGATATTAGCTATGATGTCGAATTAAAACTAATTCCAATTATTAGTTCGGGTTACTTCATTGTTAAGATTAATTGCAGAGCTGTATGTCTCTCTTTCTCTGTAATAACGAGGTTTTTAAATGATACATTGTTAAAAAAAAAAAATGTATTCATGTTTTTAAAAAAAATCTTTTTGCATAAAAAATATAAACTTAGAAAAAAATGGTGCACGACACCAGGTATAGCACCAACTCCTCCAAGGACAAAACAATCGGCCCAAGCAGCTATAGGCCAAGAACACTTTGGCTTAAAGATAACAGGGATGAAGACACTCAACGTGCTCCAATTAGTTCGAGTCGACGAAAGAAAAAAAACGAGAGAAAAAACGTCTCAAAATTTTGATGAAGGAAATGTCAAAAAAGCACCAACGTTTTAGGCACATCTTTTTTAAAAACAGTTAATAAACAGCACACATCCGAATATTATGCAACTGCCCGAACTAGAACCAACGCAATATATGTACACCAGCATATCAACCAACATATCATATTTACGTGTTATCAACATATATAAATAATGTCAACATATTTTGAGCCCTCATATCCTGACGTATGTGGAGAAATTTCCGCAATTTCTGCGTTTATTGTTTCATTAACCGGATTTATGCACGTGGCACCTTGTATTCTGTGATCACATCACGTATTTGCATTAACGTCCCAATCCAAATGCTTCCTACACCTCAAAGATTAAATGTTGTATGGTAAAAGTCGTAGACACGGATAGATAAATTCACTTTTCCTTTAAAACCCTATAAAACCTACGATAATAATATTTCAAAGATGATCGGATTGGGATAATAAGTAGCCTATTTCGATATATTATATTCGAGCGGGAAACAACCATTCACATTCACAAAATGTAATTTTTTTTTTTTTTTTTTTTTTTATTTATTTATTTATTTCTTCGAAGTATAGTAATAGTACTAGTAATAGTAATGGATATGGCATGGATGGAGCAAATAGTACTAGTAATGGATATCGGTTGGGTGGTTTCAAAGATTAGAGTGGACGAATATAATGACACGAGATGTATATATAATAGCTTCGATTAGTATAAAATCTGTTACAAATTTTGTATGTAAGGCCCTCTCTCTAAAAAGGCACCTCTCTAAAAATGGCATGCGTTGTGAAAAACCGAAATTAGAAATGTGGGAGTGCTGAATGTCAATCATACATTAAACTCTTGATTACCTTGTAGCTACCGTATCGCTCTCTAAATAGAGCAGATTCAAGATGCCAACAAATGCAACGAACACAGAGAATCATTTAAGGTAGTCAGCGCGCTCCTACTTCAAAAGATGGCGCTGATCACTTCGACGTCAAAACACAAGAAGTCTGCATCACACGATCGAAATACGAGAGCAGCTACACTTTGTATTTGACTCGGAGCAAATCCATTTCCGGAAATCGAAATTATAAATGCATAAAGTACCATAAAATTCAATTAAATTTCTCCAAATTGTTCACTTACAATTTAATTGGCGAACACCTACTGTTAACTCAGTTAATGTGGAAACGTGACTGCCTTCGTTAAGATGGCTTTCTCGGCAATGAGAAATGTTAATTTAATAGGACTGAATTGAGTCAGAGGGACTCAATTACATTTATGTTCACTTACACTTATGTAGCTACCAGCCAAATCAGTGAGTGGTATTAATTATTTATGAAAAACCGGTAAGGGTGGCTGTGCTGAGAGCCTACGTCTACCTAAATCATTAATTTTATTGTATTTCCGGTTACATTACATTTCTTTAACGATCAAAACCTTGGATAAAATACAAATATTTCACAATGATATGGTCCTTAATATGGTCTTGCTTCGCAATAGAAGGCATTTACTTGACCTAACTTTCCTCCACAAACTGATAAACGGTGACTTGGAATGCCCTGAAGTCCTAGGTAAAGTCGGTGTCTTGGTGCCAAGATTAAATTCTAGGTTACGTAAGAACAAAATTTTGAAGTTCCACTTTCGAATTCTAATTTAGCATCAGAGTCAAGGATGCCGAGAATGTTACGTTGTTATAATAATCTCCCCAGTTAAATGGAATTTGATATTCTTAACTTTAGTTTAGTAAAAAACATATTGTTTCCCATTTGTCAGAAATGTATGATACTTTTGAGATTACCGCGGTCGTTAGACATGTTTGAAAAATGTTACAGCTCTCCACGCGGCAGGAAGAGACATTCTCCGACGTTTCGAGCTAATCATTCAGCCCGTTGTCAAGGAGGCATCCGCCGCAGCAGACGACTGAGAATGAACGTCGGAGAATGTCTCTTCCTGCCGCATGAAAAGCGGTTACATTTTTCAAACATGTCAGAAATTTCAAAGATGAATACACCTTTGTATGTTATTTATATTTTGTTATAATAATTTACTCAGAAGAGTTTAATTTGAGTGCTGTTTATATCTATTTTTGGTACCCACATCCTGAATGTGTCACTTAGTCTTGTAGTATTGAACAGTTATATGTATGTTTACTGTTGGTGTACCTATTGCTGGCATGATGCCTCGTTCGGCATGTTGGTTTGTCATAACAATAAAAAAACCTTAAACTTTAATGGACAAAATGTTTATCCTCCTAGCCGAAAATACAATAAGATTATATTAAAAGGGCTAAAATACTTCAAACAATTTATTTATGGATTCGTTTGGTAAAATTCGGTCAAAATTATTTCGAGCTTGTCGCCTGAATACAAAGTATAATAAATAGATATCCATCGCCTAAGTAATAAGATTCGCAGGATACTTCCCTTATTAAATTCAAAAATATCCAATCATATCCGAGCTGTGGAAATTATATTTTATTTAAGTTACACTTTTATGTTTATAATTTTATTAAAACGTTCATAATTCAGGTAAGTAGATTTGGGTTGATTAAATGTTAACCTGATTATATTGAATGTATTTTCTTTCTAAACAAAGAAACCCACTTTTTCATCTTATTTTCTAATCGCCATATATGTTGTAGCGCTATCTTTTATTGCTTTTGAGAATACGAATTTAAAAACGGCCTAAAAATCTATATTTTCTAAAATGAGACGCTGATAGAATCTTGATGTCCATACAAATTGTTTCAAACAATATAAACTTTATAAAAAAAATAATTTCGCTACACAAAAAATTTAAAAATTAACGCAATAACATGAAAAATTCCTGACCATTTCGTGAACTGCAAAACAAAAAGTTTGTACCATGAAATAGCGATCACAAAAAGCGTTTTTTACCATCTTATTCTGTGGTGACAGTAAACGACATTCTAATGATAATGGATGATGCCTCCCCAAGACGAGGCTCTCTCGTTTCTCCTGAATAGGTACACGATATAATTACTTAATGTACAAGTAACATCTTGTTTATAAGGATAAAAAAAGATCCACTCTGGGCGATGGACAAAATTCGATAGGTGCCAACGAGGTCGGAAGGACTGGAGGAGCGATCAAAACTCATTCGTATGGCGGCAGAGTAGCCACGAGTTAGTCCAAAACGTCTAATTGCCGTTAGTTCGATTACCGATTCGAGTCGCGCAACATCGAATGGAAGTTACATTAAATATCATTCTGTGAAGCTTTTACATGTTCTTAAAATGAGAAAATAGTGAGGGAATTCGTAACCGAAATCACTCTTAGGCGCTGCAAATTTTGTAAAAGTGGCTACACCGCGCCCTCTACATCCGAGAACTCATGAGGACTACATCTACAGGACTCGTGAGGACGACAGCTTATATTACTGATATTATAAATACACGTAAAACACGTCTTCACGCAAAACCAATTTTGATGAATTTTGGTACATATAATATGTACCAATACATATAATATGTACCAAAATTCGTATAATCCATATAATTTGGGACATAGTCTGAACCTCGGAGGACACAGGCTACCTTTTTTGGTGAAAATTAAAATAGGGCATGAAAGTTTGTATGGGAGGCGCATTAAAATCCAGGAAATAATTCAGCCCGACATCAGTCGAGCGAAGCCTGGTAATAAATATGTGTCTAATAATTCCACAGTTTATTTATTTATTTATTTATGTAAGCTTATTGCACTCAAAAAACTCGGGCAAAAGGTACAATTTAATGACGTTTAGTTTTGATACGTTACCCGTAAATTCCATCTCGAAAAAGGGTTTTTATGTGTAATTAGACCTTACGATTAACTCTGGTGAAAAAATATAATTTTTAGCCCTTTTAGACTGCTGGTGCTCGGAATGAATGGGTAACAGATGTACGAGATGCGAGGTTGAGCTTAGTTTATGACTGAGGTAGAATTTATTACATATTTCAACATCGCGCCCTTACCCATCGCCGGCGATAAATCATCTGCGAATTATTTCAAGCGATATGTACCTAGGGCCTTTTGCAGACGAATAAAGCGCCTGGTCGCGTGATCAAGCCTAAGAAATGTAAGATAGAGACAGAACTAGTTATTCCTGGAAAACCCCTTGTTCCAGTAATGGTTTATGAAATAATATTTTTAAAAAAATGTGACTGGACATGGATGGCTAATACAACACCCACCATAATGATATTGGCACAACACACCGAATTTCACACACAACCCACCCCAAAAGAATTAAGTGACCCGCTAGAACCTTCCCTTTATGAGCACAGCTACAGTGAACCGAATGGAAATACGGACAACTTTTCATTGCCGCTTCGATCATTTTTCACCCCGTCCCAACCCGAGTGGGCTATACCCAACACATGTACGACGCAGTGGTGCGACGCCTTGCGATTCGATAAGCTGGATGTGTGACCATTTTTAACCGTTGAGGCTGGCCGTGGTTCGGATTCCACGTTAAACTGTAGGTCCCCTCCCTTACTTACGAGGTGTTAGGGTTGATCCCGCCCAGGTTGGTACCATCGCATTGAATGAACGATGGTCTGAGTGGCAATGAAAATTGACCGTGTTTTCCATCCAGTTCAATGTAGATGAGCAATATAAGGAAGGTCCTGGCATGACACCTAGTTCCTATGTGGTGTGTTAGGCTATATTGGACGGTCAGTTTGGTATTAGCCATCCATGTCAAGTTACATAAAAAAAACTGCAGTTTAACATGGATTCCGAACCATGGAACAGCTCGCATTCGTAACGAAATGTATTTATACAGCTCAGAAAGAGAAAGAAGGTGGCTCATGCCATGGAAAGGGAATTTGATCGCAGTACTCTCGCATTTAAGCGAAGTCCACCCGCCCCTGAGCTACAAACCCCTCAAGAGCCGATTTTATGCATTGAAATGACTTTTTAACCGATTTCAAAAAAGGAGGAGGTCGAGTTGAGGACTGTATTTTTTATAGTTATTGATATTTTTTTTATTTCATAGCTGGTGCTTCCCGTCTAGTCCCATTTCAATTGGGTTTGGTCCTGACAATGCCATCCATGAGAAAATTTGCATTAAGTATGTGCGCGACAAATGGACGAATAACTCAATATCACGCAACCGATTTCGATGATTATTTTTTTATTGGAAAGGACGTAATTAGTTACTGTACTTCAGATTCACTAAAAATAAAAAAATAAACAAACATTTTAACAAAAAACCGACTTCAAAGATAATGTATTCCAGAACAAACTAACATGCACTAAAAAGTAAAAAAAATATTGCATTAATGTTATTTTTGGAGTCGGTGTCAGCCAAGGTTCTCTTGACTGGCGCGGCGCGTGCCCGGCGTGTTCACTTGCTCCCCTCCCACCGCGGCCCCAGTCTCGCCTCTCGCCTCGTCAAGTCGCGCGTGCGACACAAGCACATCTCACCTATAACTATGTATGTAGTTACAAAACTGCCTTGGCTGACACTGTTTTGGAATACTTTTTCTTTATAGTCGGTGTAATTTGTTAAAATTTTTGTTTTGTTCAAAGTCTTATAAGCTACGTCTCAAACTTAATCATCCGAAAGTGCGCTAAACTTAGCGAAGGAAAATTCTTTAATCAATGTATCATTACAATCTATTTCTTTAATACTAATACCAAACACCAATTTCCCGAAGGATTTTCGTGTCCTGCCGGAGCACTTTCGTGCTCACCTCCGTGAGCACGGCTAATTTTAACTGGATGGCAAAAAGGGCCGATTTTCAATTGCCGTCCCGACCATATTTCATCAAATGTGATGGTAACAACCTGGGCGGGTTGTACTCTACCACTTGGTATGTACAGGGGACCTACAGTTTTACATGGATCACGAACCATGAATTGATGCGCATTCTGTTGGAAACGAGCGAAAGTAGGATTTAAACCTAGGATTTGAACCCGCGGTCTCCAACACAGGATACCACAATCGTTAACCACTAGACCAGTAGGTCTATTCGTAGAGTTCCGCACTCAGGAATTTCACTTTTATAGTGCTTTTCAAAGCGGTTTCTCGACGGAAAGATTCCGGAGGATTTTAATTCTTCAAGGTTTTCCTTCGAGAAACGTCTACAGTTCAAGGCAAAGAACAAAGAAATAAAAAAAATAGCAATCCTATTTTTCAATGGTTTGAAAATATAATTTCAAGTTAGACGAAAAAGTATATTTACTTAAGTCAACCTAGGGCTGGCTCTAGCGTCTGAAGTACGATTTTGGTGACGACGGCAATATGTTTGAATGTTCAATCTTTACAGTCAGTGCCCGCAACGCAGATGAAGCGTTAAATAAATGTATTTAGGAATAATCTTAAACACTGTGTTAGTAGGATGCATTGATTAAGGAAAGAGATTGATTCCAAATTATGGGTATAAAGCCGGTGGCGAAATTGGTAGACGCAACACCCGCAAATGGTATGTTTTGCTGGTTCTGGTCTAGCCCTGCAGTATGTTCGTAAAGTTGTTATTTTTACTGGACTCTTTCTTTAATTAATGTGTCCTTGCTTCATGGTCGACTAAACATGCATACATGACACATTCCTTGGAATAGGCTACTACCTACTTAGACGAAAAAGTATATTTACATAATTAGTATTTTTGGTGTAAAAGCCATCGTTAACTTAATACCTACGTAGATTATTTAGAGCTCTCGCCAAATTTATAAAGTGTATATATATATATATATTTATATAGTTGTATAGTTCAAATATATGATAGATAAATTCTCAAGTTCTATGAAATCAAACACGAACGCAGTTAGGAATGCCTGACCATTCTCAAAAGCACATTTAATGACACAGTAAAAGGGTAACCCAACCCCGCCGTAGTGACATTAAGTTGACCTTTTTTAAACAAAGCCTTATTCAGGCACAAAGCATTTTCCGGGAAAGGCTCCTGAATACAGTTGTCGCGTGTGGAAAGAACTCCTAAGTTCGTCGAGCCCATTTGTCTCGAGAATCATAAGAAACTAAATCCTGGAAAGCAAGGAATTACTTAAGGGTCTTTCTGTTTTACCCTTCAAGGACTTAGGGCTGGAACACAATTTATTTTATACGCTTTCGCCGTAGTAAAGTTACGAACGATGTCACTCAAATATTGTTAAACTCACGTTGAAATACTCATGATTTATTTAAATCTAAAATCTGCTTTGGTTATATCGTGCTGGTGTAGATAATTCAGCTGGAAAGAAAGGTTCTTTATCCTCTTATTATCAAACCTTTTCTACCGAACGTTTTACGTACATATTCCTCATATTTGGGAAGACAGCGCAGAACATGCCAACTAAAAATATATTCAAAAGCACTTAAAACCACTACTTACTCAAGTGAAGGGGAAAACAACGTAAGCGTGACTCAATATATAAAAACGTAATCCAAAAATATCGGTAATCATTTTAAAGTTTAGCTACACATAATATAACATGTGAGTAAAATGTTCGAATGAAATACTAAACATCATTAAAATACACCTCTAAAACTCACCGGGCCCTTTTCATACTTTTCATAATACTGATAAGTGTTGCACCAATCAATCCATTCCATATATTCAAATTAACAGCTGCAACCACTGTACACAGCACTAGAATTTTTAACGATATTGATCTATTATGCCTCAGAGTTTTACATTAAAATCTATTTAAATTTGGAATCACCGCACTAACTTTCAAGTAATGAAACAATTTTGCATTTGGAACGAGTTAAGTCGGCCATTTTAATTTAGAAATTCGAAGTTTCATGTGCGTCTGGCGAGCTTCCGGACACAACCGCGCTCGCGAAGTCGTTCTATTAAACTGGCAGTTTCTGCTTACACACTATTGTAGTGCTTGCTGACCTATGCTCGCTCAGACTGCCACTGTCGTCACTGTAAAATCGATGTCTGTCCGTCTCACTAGCTTAGTGCGAAATGATAGAGACGCACAGTCGAGTGCACGCAATTTTAGCTATTCTGTTCAGGAGTAGTCTTCAACTGTAGAATGGAAATGATAAGGCCGGGCATCGCCGTGCGGGGTGTGTGGGAAAACTCGGAAAATTAATAAGAGACGACGCTATTATCAGCGTTAATGAGCCGTCCGAGCGGCACGAAATTTTTATTACGTAATAAGCAGATACGATATCACGAGAGCGCTTATCTAAATGAAAACATTGTTCCCATTACTACTCTTGAAACCTTTCGAGGAAGGCTTTCCAAATTTTACCAAGGTTAATATCAAAACGAAAGAAAAATAAATGATTACAGTTTTTTTAATACACAAGGACTTGTAAAACGAAAGGATATATAGTTCCAGTAATTAAAAGCATACAAGTGGCCACACTGCTTTTCTTTCCCTGCTAACAGGCGACAAACATTTTTGTTGTTCGTGGTTTGGAATCTACCTAAAACTGTTGGTATCGTAGCATTGAAAGGATGACGTTCGAAGCGGCAATTAAAACTGTCCGTGATTTTAACCCAGAGCAATGCAGTCGTTCTTAATAATGAATTTCATTGCAATGCAGCTAGTTCCCTAGGATTAGACTGGACATGAAGTCCAGTTAAATTAGAAAGAAACACTAAAATATGCTTAACATCTTTGAAAATTCCTTTCAGGTCAAATCTTTGAATGTACAGTCAAAAAGGGGTTTATTATATTATGCGTAGGAGGTACCTTTAATTTTAATTGTTACTGAAACTCTGCATGTAGTTATACCCAGAAACTTGATTTATAACATAATTTTATTAGGATGGATGTATAGGCTCTCGTATTTGTAAATATATATTGAATTTTATGAAAGTGAGATAGGGCCTTGAAGTTATATGTAATTTTATCATTATTTAACACTGCCAAATCATCAATATATCTGTAAGCACCAGCCATTCAACTGAATCGGGCTGACTCCTAGTGTCCGATACCAAAATCGACTTTGGTGTAGACAGCAATAATATTGATATCTTGCAGTCAAAATGCCTAAGCGTCGGATCAATACGCGAAATCATCAGCGCCATTCGATAGTTTCTTCTTAACTTAATCTGGTTATACACTGTCCAATATCAGTCGGGTATAGAAGGATTCAAATAAACCCCAAGTTGCTAATAGTTGAATCTGGGACACGATTTTTTTCCCGCCATGCTGTTAAGCCTTATGTCATGGACTACTATAGTCAGAATATTAGCATGATGTTATCCACCAAATTGAATTGTTGATGTTCCCGAAATAGACGCAAACGTTTGGAAGAAAGACGTCACTGCCAGAGAGTCAATATTTTCTTATTTATTCGTGCTACTGAAAACATCTTCAGTTCAAATTCAGATCAAACGGCTTTCAAGTTATGAAACAAAAATTATGAAGATGTTGGGGATCGGTGTTTCGCTAATGGAATTTTCAACTTTCTGTCCGGACAAAGGTTATGTATAAACATTTTCAAATTCTTTTTTAAATTTACTCATATATTTCTTGCTTATGTAGCCCATTTCCATTCCACGATATCATGAAAGTATTACCTGAGCATATCTGATCGATCCTTTCGATCAAGCAGTTTACTCACTGCTTCCGAATTGATGAAGTCATGATAGAAAATAGAATTCAAATATTTCTGAAATACTACACTGAGAGCTACACCCAATTGTTTACAATAAATCTTGTACCGTATCTGGATCTTTTCGTGTTAGAAGGGAAGTCTTCTCTTCGGACAAATCTGATTTATATTGTTTATCTGGATTATCAAACTATCGGTCGCTTCGTAGTTTTCAACGGAAATATCCCAATTCAAGCAAGTTCGGCAAAATTATCCGCAAATTGATATCAATTTATTTTGTACATAATAACTATATTAATAAACAAAATAGTTTATTTATTTCAGTACAGAAAAAGGCACATCCGTGGATTGGGTCTATGGGTGTATTGTCGCCTTCAATCCAGAGTTATATTTACGTCTTCATTTTTTATGAGAGATAAAATGTTTATTTCATTGCTATTGCCGGTCGGAGCCTGGGAAACTTGTCGAGATCGCTATTCACGACACAAATGTAATGGAATACGGTCCCTACGGTAATGAAAACTGGTGAAACGGTGCTTAAAATCTTTCCAACTTTCGCATTTGCATCAAAGCATCTTGCATGGGACGCACCATAAACCCCTTAAGACTTCTGCACCGAAGAAGATAACATTATATAACATTGTCCACTGTAACCGTGTCAAAATGTGGTTTCACTGATGACTATCGTATCGTATTCTGCGATGTTGTTGCGAGCACGCAAGCCAGAGTCGGTCCGATGCACGGAGCTAGCATGAGCGCTGCGCTTACAAGACGAACACAGTGTGGGACTGAGAAGCCAACTCCCGCGAATTAGAGAGTGATGGAACATACCTATTAAAACCCCTAGTCCGACTTGTCACCTCAAACCAATCGACTGGCGTTTTCAAATATATGGAGAATCGAGGAACGCGTTGCGAACTATCATTTACGAGTCTGAGTTTGATTTGACAGCTTACTCATCGTCGCCGTCAATACGTTTACGCATACTCCGCGTTAACAAACACATTTGGTAGACCGATCAGGTCGAAAAAATTGTAAAACTTTTATGGGTTTTGACGTTTTTACGTAACTTCAAAGATCCATAAATTCCAATTTAGGTGAAAGTACGACAGCTCAAATCCGTCAACTTTTAGAATCGCTGTAACCACACGATGCCACAGCTTATTAAATGCAAACTATCTATTTTTTATAAAAAAAAAACACGTTTTAAAAAACTACAATAATGGTACCCTCATAATCCACAAATACGCAGGTCGTATTTGTGGATTATGAGGTGAACGTAATTAATAATCCGAAAAAATACAATTTTTTTCTAATAAATAAGAGGTCACCCACACTGATTCTTTGTCAACCATATTTCTTAAATTTTCCTCGTTATGACAATGTGAAACTTAAAACATAATTTCAGATCATTTATTTTCAGCTGCATGGCGATTTTGAAATTTCGGTAAATGTATGAAACCATTTTGTTCTGATCGGTCAGTTGAATTTGCGTGATGATGTCCGATGTTTGAACACTTATATTTATCTCTACACAGTAGGTTGGTCTTACCGTACCTAAGATGAATAGACCAGAATGAGAAAAGTACTTTGGTAAGTAAGACCTTGACGACGACTTCGTGGAAACTGTTCCAGCACAATTCTTTT
Source organism: Incurvaria masculella (assembly GCA_946894095.1). NCBI lineage: Eukaryota > Metazoa > Arthropoda > Insecta > Lepidoptera > Incurvariidae > Incurvaria > Incurvaria masculella. The sequence continues at coordinate 13,367,990 of OX335643.1, forward strand.
CTTCTCGTTTTTCTCGGCGCTGACGATATAAATAAGTTTTTCTTATTATATTACGAACTCCATATCATCTAAGATGCCTGGTAAGAGCAAAATGAGTAAATGTGATGATTAAATATGAAATTTAACATTAGTGACCCTAAGGTAATTATGATAATGTTCAATGATTACTGTTTTTAACCGACTTCAAAAAGGAGGAGGTTCTCAATTCGTCTGTATGTTTTTTTTTTGCTTTTTTTATGTTTGTTACCTCATAACATTTTACTTGCTTTATATCTTTAATACATTTATTCTGAGATAGAAAATATACACGGTTAATAATAGAATAAGAAATTAAAATTAAATTAAATGTAAAATTTCATTAAATTCATCCAAGGCTGACATTGTCCCTAATACAGTTTTTACTATACGTCAGAACTTTTTGCTGATATCATGTAATAATATAATTCTGAAGATTAAGTCAGGACATTGTTGATGAATAAGCGATTTAGTAATTTAGTTTTCATAACCATCTTCACTTTGAAAACTACAGCTGCCGTGTCATCGTTCTTGGATTCTTTACATGTACCAGTTCCAAGCTCAACAAGTATTCAAGTAGAATAGAATAGACGCCATTTATATTTTTTTCTTCTCTGTTTAGATGGTGGATGAAAATATGAGTTTTTATTCATTTGGTTAACTTTAATCTAATTAAAAATATAGTTACGATGCACTGACTATGTCAATTATACCAAAAACAACCCCAACATATTTTCAATCCAAAACATAGCAAAGTAATTTAAGACCTACGAGATTGCTATTTAACGAACGTTATATTGACTGAAAACTGAAACACGAAAATCTAAATGACTGGAATACTAAAGGACATACGAGAAGATGAACAAATTGAAGATTTAAATATCGAATACTCCGTAGAGATGAACACAGTACTAGGAGATACCCAGCGACCTATTAAAAGTCAATCTACCTCGATGAAAGATACAAATGATTTCCGGCCATTTTGCTGAAGGAGAATCTTTAGTGCGTGAAAGCTACGAAACGCAGACCGAGAATAGATAATAATAAGGTAGAAGTTAGCAACCATTTCATGACACCGTGTCGTTTTCGATAGATTTTCCTGGTCAGTCTAATAAAATAAAAAATATTCAACTTACTCCTCCTAGATGAACTTGTCATTTAAAGGTAAGTAATTTCATGAATATTAAAAGTATTACTATACTAGTATTATTATACTAAAAAAAACTATTAAGTCTGAATATTGACGTCCTTGGGGTAAAGGAAACTTACGAGTTGTTTCTTTTTCTAATGTAATAAAATTAAATTGCATGACCGAACAAAAAAAAAAAGAAAAAAGTACCAAATATAAAGCATAATACATATCATAACATTAAGGATATTGCACAATCGTTTCCTTGTACGTCGTTAAATTTATGGACAGAGAAAATAATTAACAGTTTCAAAGCTCGGTCTATTCTCTTGGGTTAATAGTTGTACATTGTATATTTCATATTTCATATTTCAAATTCTTTATTCAGTGGAGCATTTTTTTCAAGTATACAATATTACATTGTAAGCACTTAATGCTATAGAATACGTCATTTTAAGTGTTTCATACATATCAATTGATTATATCAGTACAATACAATAAAAAGAAAAAGCCTTTAAAGTTGTCCAAAAAATAAAAAAATAATTATACTAATTAAATTAACTTAAAAATAAAATAACGGTTAAAGCAAACCAAAATTCAAATATAAATAATCATTAAAATTAAAATATTAAAGTTTATAGTTAATCAAATTAATTCATTGTCAATACATATCATTTGTAATCAAATTTGTGTAATAAAAAATCTTCAATTCGATAAAATACATTGTCAATTAGGAGATTCTTGGCCTTATTTCTAAATTGCGATAATGGTAAAACAGTCAAATATTCTGGTAAATGATTATAAAGTTTTATTTTCAAATGGTCAGCCTGATGCTTTACTCGGGACAGATGCGTATGGGGCAAGACAAAATTATGTCTTGATCGAGTTGGATACTTATGAACCATTTCATGCCTGAGTCTATCTTCACGATTTTTATGCACATGCAAAAGACATTCCAAAATGTATTGAGAAGGAAGCGTAAGGATCTTTGCCTTTCTAAAGTAAATACGGCAAGATGTTCTAATATGTAATCGAAAAATTGTACGGATTGCTCGCTTTTGCAAAATAAAAACTTTTTTAGCGTGGCTACTATTTCCCCAAACAAGTATTGCGTAGCTCATCACGGAATGAAAATACGAGAAATATGCACATCTTTGCGAGGCGTAGTCAGTTACAGAGCGTAATATTTTTAGTGCATATATTGCCGAAGAAAGTTTTTTGCAGATTATCTCAACGTGGCTGCACCAAGTTAAATTTTTGTCCATAACTACTCCAAGAAATTTTGTGTTAGTGATATCGATATGGTAAGGAATATCTGTAACTCTAGTACTTTGCTGTCTGTTGGTGGCACAAAATTGTATAATCACTGTTTTATCATTGTTGAGGCTTATACCATTGGTTTCAAACCAAGATTTTGCTCTTTCCAAAGTAACTTTGAGTTTATCTTTAAGTATATCATTAGAAGGAGCCGTGACAGCAAGATTGGAGTCGTCAGCATACAATGTCGGTGTGCATGTATCTTTTAAGTTAAAAGCAAAATCGTTAATATATATCAAAAACAGCAATGGGCCGAGAATCGATCCTTGCGGGACTCCAATATTTGGTTCACATATCTTTGAATTAGTCCTATTTACTTGCACAAACTGAGTTCTGTCGCTCAAATATGATCTGATAATTTCTAATGATGTATTCTTTACTCCATAACATTCAAGTTTAGCGAGTAAAACATCATGCCGAACACAATCGAAAGCCTTTGACAGGTCACAAAAAATACCAGCGCCTTTGTATCGCTTGTCTAAAGAGTTCCACATATCACTAACGAATTTATAAATAGCCATAGATGTCGACTTACCTGCTCTAAAGCCAAACTGCGATTCTGAAAGAAGTTTATTGTTTTCAAAATATGATTTTAGTCGCTCGAATATCGCCATTTCAACTACTTTAGAAATAACTGGGAGAATACAAACAGGCCTATAGTTGTCCATTTGGTCTGTGCTACCCTTTTTGTGTAAAGGTATTATTTTACCTTTTTTTAGTTGGGTAGGAAATATACCCGATTTCAAACACCTATTGGTCAAATGAATGAGAGGGAGCTGGAGTTCTTTTGAGCATTGCTTGAGAAGTCGAGATGACATATTATAGCAATCTAAAGATGGTTTCGGTTTTATTTTGTGTAATATTTGTTTATATTCATTCTCGCTGACTGGTATAAAGTGGTTGAGCTCACCGTTTGCATAATTAAAATTAGGAACGGTATCTATGGCAGCTAATAAATTAATCTTTAACTTTGATGCGGCTTTATGTGGAATTTCGGAAAAGTATTCATTAAACATGTTTGATATTTCTAAGTGGTTGGTTATCTTGTGATTATTTAAAGTCAAAAATTCAATTCCTGAGGAAGTATTTTTAGATCTGTTTGTTTCTGTTTTTATTATATCCCACATTGCCTTTACTTTGTTATCCGATGCCAGTATTCTTTTTGAATTCTGTAACAACTTAGTTGCTTTTAGTACATTTCTGTAAATTCTTTTATACTTTTTAACATAGGTATTTAAATAAGTATTACATACAATAAATCAAATATATCATCATAATTTTTTTTTTTTTTTTATTAATTTTAATTATTTAATTATTTTTATTAATGTATTAGCCTAACACATTAAATGGGAAGTCGTCGCCGTCCCAGGGCTCTTAATACGTCCCGAAACATGTAACAGACAGCTATTCCTGTAACCAAACCTTAGGGTAGTTTGACTACCAAAGATTCATAGATGGTACATAAACGAAATTAAATATTTAAGCAGGTCCTGAAACCCACAAAACTATTTCATTTTACTATATTAATTTATTAACCTACAAATATACATTTACACCCGTTATGTAAATAGAAATTCGAAATTCAAAAGCATTTTTTAAATAAAGAAGACAAAGACAACACACAATATTCATCAGTACCTCTTGACATCTCTGTGAACTCAATGACTCATTCTAAGCTCTCATCACGAGTATCGAATAAGTATTTCGCATTCAATTCGAACACTCCATTTGTCAATGTCGCACCCAGCCTTCCCCCACCCGCGCTTCTTCGCTCCGCGGTGACAAAGGAAGGAGGAGATGACTTGAACTAGACGCAACCTACAGGAATCGGTTCCTGACATTTTTACTATTTGCATCAGGATTTTTCGTAAACCTTAAGAGGTTTATACCAGAGGAATATGAAGAGGCGTTTACGCCAAGCCGATCGAATGGAGAATTGAACAGCGCGGGTAGTAAACGTTAAATGAACTCCCATTTGCGAATCCTAGTTAGGTTTGGCAGCTAACGCATTTTCGCCGTTAATACGTTGACGTTGCCGTTAACGCTGACTCCGCGATTTCATACAAATAGGTAGTACTAGTTTATTCTTGACAGGTTGAAGAAATAAGACTCGTATGGGTTCGACGTTTTTACGTAACTTTGAATCTCCGTAAACGCCGATTTAGGTAAGAATTCGGACTAAGGGTTCTGAGTGATCAGTCTGAGTTCTCACCTAAATTGGCGTTTACGGAACTTCGAAGTTACGTAAAAACGTCAAACCCCATACAAATGTTTACTAAGTACTTATCTTGTGGTTTTACTTCTTCAAGCTGTCAAAGTCAAACTCGGCGTAAACGGCAACGTCGACGTATTTACGGCAACGTTGAGTAAGCTGTCAAATCAAACTCGGACTCGCAAATGTTAGTTCGCTTAACGCCCACTGCGCGCCCTCTTCAATTTATCCATACATTTGGAAACGCCATTCGATCGGTTTGCCGTAAACGCCAATTTAGGTGACAGCTGGGACTACGGGCTCTGAGCACTGTGCGAAAGGGTTCATCCGCAATATGACGGAGTTTTTCCGGCGTCTCTTGACTATTGACCAAAAATTTATTCATCAGTAAACGCCAGAAACAACAAAACGTTAGCTAACGAAGCTTCTTCAAAGAGGGTAAAATCGGTTACAGTGGTGTTACAATATGGCGGTAAATTAACTCATTGAGTGAACATTCAAGTGAGTGATTCAATCTGACATGTATTTGGATTTAGTAATATACTAGCTGTGGTACCCGGCTCCGCTCGGGTCGATACCGTTTTGAACTAAAGCCGAGCTGAACAATTTTCTGGATAAAAAATAACCGGCCAAAACCCGATCCACGCCAATAATTATATAACAAACATCCAAACATTCCCATTTATTACATCAATTTCAATGGAAATTATGTCAATAAAATCGTACAACTATAACCAAAATAATCCCACCTACAATCAATATTCAGTATAAAAACACGGACAATTTTCATTGCCACTTCGATCATCTTTCCTTCAATACGATGATATGGATCAACCCAGGCGGGAATCGCTCTTCCCTTCGCGATGGCGCTAGCAAAAGGAAATAATGATATTGGTCATGCCGGCCATCTTTCAACAAATAGTATTTAATTAGAAATTCTTAATTTTTCAAGAAGGGGATAGAAAATTCAAACTACGTTGTCATCTTGACAAAGATAAAAAATTATAAACAAATATGAAAGCTGGTCTTTTCTTTCAATGCGATGGAACCAACCCGGGCACGCTTAAACCCTATAACCTAGTAAAGGAAGGGAACCTACAGTTTTACATGGATTCTGAACCATGGAGCAGCTCGCACTCGTGACGAAATGCACTTATGCAACTCATAAAGGGGGTTGTCTTTGCAAATAAAATTATATTTGTCATGAACTGTTGCATACGGCATGGATTGTAAATTTTGTGTATTCATGTGAATTTAGTGTTTTACCTATGTTTTTGTTAAAATAATTGACAAACACTTTTGTAAACTTAGACTAAGTGGACGTTGAAAAAAAAAAACAGTGGAGTTTCTTTCCAGTTCTTCTTCCCTGTGTTTTGTTTTGCTGAACTGGCCAATGCTAAAATATGACAAATCCGAGTGCAGTGTACTGTCTATAGATGACGAATAAACAATACAATACAAAAAGAGAAAGAAAGTGCATGAACGAGGCGAGGATTTGAACCCAGACTTCTGGTATTCCAGGCAACTCGCCGCACCACTAGGCTACGAGCCGCTCGCTCGTGCAGCTAGTTTTCAGGACGCTTGCGCTTGTTAAAGTGGTGTGAAAGTAGCTGACAAGGCGGAACGTGGGCATGGCTTCAACTTACATAGCCTGAGAGATGATGACATTTTAGGTAATAGATAATAAATGTTCAAATAATAATTAAATATACTTTTTCGTACTGAGCATATACATCGCTTTTTCCAAGGAATGTGACATGTATGTATGTATGTTTAATCGATCGTGAAGCAAGGACACATTAATTAAAGAAAGATCCCTGTAAAAAGAAATATTCGAGAAGAAAGAAGGTTTGAGAATTTTGCAGATGACAATTTGTGAAAATGGGTTGACATTTTCAACTTTTATTTTAAAGCGCCATCTATATTTCGTTAAAGAACTAGCGATAATTTCGAATCACCTTAAGGTGCATCTTTGTTAAACTGCCTACCCAGAAATTGTCGACGGCTCTTTACCTATACATGTTTGCTTTCAGCATTCGATTGAAAATTTGCATGCACTTGGAAATGCAACGAGATGCCAAGATCAAACCAGCGAGTGCATGCTTGAAGCAGATATTCGAATATACATTTACATATTGTGCTGAGTGGGTTACAGCATTTTAAAAAAAAAAACATTCTAATAGAAGAGATGCAGTATGGGCATTTCACGTCGTAAGAGGCGACGACGAAATTGTTTTTTCTTGGTCGGATTTCACGTACAATTTAATGTATACTTCCTAGGTTGCATTTAATAAATGATGGTGTGTGTCGTGTGTAGTGTGTTAAAAAAATGCCATGAGTTTCTTTTTGCTCAAATCAAATGGACATGTACCGCTCATATCAAACCTACTGTCATGATATTAGCCCAACACACCTCATTTGAACTGGGTGCCATGCCAGGACCTTCATTTTATAGAAATGGATGAAAAAACCGGCCAAGTGCGAGACGGACTCGCACACGAAGGGTTCCGTACCATCGTACAAGATTCAACACAAAACAATCACGTTTTTTGTATGGGGTCCTCCTTTAATTTTCATTATTTTTTAATTTTACCAATTTGTTGTTATAGCGGCAAAAAAAATACACACTCTGTGAAAATTTCAGCGGCTTACCGATTACGGTCCATGAGATACAGCCCTGTGACGGACGGACGGACGGAAGGAGGGACGGACGGACGGACGGACGGACGGACGGACGGACGAACAGCGGAGGCTTAGTAATAGTGTTCCGTTTTCACCCTTTGGGTACGGAACCCTCAAAACGGTAAATTTTCATTGCCGCATCGATCATCGTTGATTCAATGCGATGATACCAACTTGGGCGGGATCGGGATAAAGTAAGGTGCTACAGTTTAATTTGGAATCCGAACCACGAACGGCGACCCCTTGGTCGGCTATCCCATGTGTAGTTATCATTCGTGAACTTATAAATTACATAAATATTTAAAATTTTAATACTTCCATGGTAACATAAAAATAGTGATTTTTTTCGGGACTAATTTGCTTCGGAAAACGTTATCATCGATCATTTTAATCTTATGTGTGTTATTACTAGTCCGCTCTAAGCGTGGTACAAAAACGCCTTTATACTTTTGCAAGACAGGCAGGCAGTAATATTTTACGTTTTTTCTTCCAACGTTTCGCACGCGCGTGGTCACGGGATGACGAAACGATGTGATCCGGGACGATGTGTCCCGAAAATCAATTATAAGTACCACAGTAAACCAATGTCACGAATAAGGTGTGACGTTATCTCTCAAGTACCATTTCGGTAGCCAAAGCGGTAAAGACTTGCCTGATCGCGTGACCGCAGACAATTTCCTCGATGCGAATAAAAATGAGCTCTAAAACAGTCAATTACTTTGCGCTATCGTCTATAACTCAGTATCAAGGCTCAGGGAAGCGGGATTCATACGTAATCATTTTCGAAGTAAACTTTATTTAGGCTGGTTAAAGAAAATTGGCCTAGAACAGACGAACGTGAAACCCTACGTTCTCCGAATTCAACAGGCAGTTGAATGGAAAGAGTGGTAAAATATGTTTACCCTTTAACTCTATCTTCGAGAGCCTAAAGAGAAGTTTCACTTCTAACGCGCATCTGTTTAAGCCTTTTTCTATCCCACAATAGACATAATCTTTTTTAGGGTTCTTTTCCCAAAGGGTGCCAACGGAACCCTATTACCAAGCCTCCGCTGTCCGTCTGTCACAGGGCTCTATCTCATGAACTGTAATACGTAGGAAGCTGAAATTTTCACAAAGTGTGTTTGTATTTGGCCGCTATAACAACAAATAGGTAAAATTTAAAATAATAAAAAAAAAGGGGGGGTCCCATACAAAAAACGTGTTTTTTTTGTGTTAAATCTTTTACGATGGTACGGAACCCTTGGTGTACGAGTCCAAATCGCACTTGACCGGTTTTCTTACGTACATAATACGTAGGTTGTTCAAAATACACGGACAATTATATTTTTTTTAAACGAGCGAAGCTCTCCGGGTCCGGCTGTCCGCCTGTTCTGGGTCGCATTTCTCAACCGATTCTCGAAAAATTTTGTGAGTAGGTTCCATAGTTTCATGGAATGCTTTTGTCTGAGTTCAAAAACAATAATAGGATTTTGTTTAAAGTTGCGCGGTGAACATTAGCAGTTAAATGCTAAATTTATTATGCGAGGACAGCTAAAAGAGCTAAGTCTCAGGTTGGAACACATATATTTTAGGTTTCCGTACCCAAAGGGTGCCAATGGAACCCTATTACTAAGTTTCCGCTGTCAGTCCTTCTGTCGGTCCGTCCGTCTGTCTCATCTGCATCTCATGAACCGTAATAGGTAAGCAGCTTAAATTTTCACAGAGTGTGTATTTATTTTGCCGCTATAACAACAAATAGGTAAAATAAAAAAAGTAAAAATTAAAGGGCGGCCCCCCTACAAAAAACCTGATTTTTGTGTTAAAATCTTGTACGAAGGTACGTAACCCTTTGTGTGCGAGTCCGACTCATGTCCGACAGATAAATCGGATCGGCGATTATTCAAAATTATTCCCGAACAAAAATGACAGAGCAGAGCCGTTTGTATTAAATACTAGCTGCGGTACCCGGCTTCGCTCGGGTTAGTGTCGGCTAAATTATTTCATGGATAAAAAGTAGCCCACATGACTGATCCAAAATAGGGTCAAACTGGTCCAGGACAATGTATCCATCTACCAAATTTAATCAAGATCGTTCGAGATGAAATAGCATGATTTAATGAGAAACATCCAATAATTCCCATTTAGAGCTTCGTTGACATTTGGTGGCTATTTAAAAAAAAAGAATTTGCCGCCAGAACCTTTCTGCACTTGCACTGCAACATTGCTTACCTAGTAAGTAAGTAACGTGTAACGTAGGTAAGTTTTGCGTGGACTCCAACCCACAGCTAGCCTCAACATCGAAAACAGTAACCCATCTCGAACCTGACTGCTCTCAGAGATCCTATACATTGATAAAATACGCACATAAATCGGGTAACTGGTTCGCAAGTTATAAGAATTTAACACTCACTACTCACCCTTCTGGTAATAAAGCGTTATATTATGTAGCCTATAAGTTTTGAGTAGAATCAGGCTAGACGTAGATACAATCCGCATCTAAATCGAGTAATTTGTTCTGAAGGATTTTGCCCAGTAGTCATAAAGTTGCGAAAAATACCAAGCCGTACTTCAGTACAATTAGTAAAAGTTAGACCCCCCCCTCCAGCTGCCGCCCTCCCGCCGAGCCGTGCATAGTATTGCAGTTTGTATGACAGCCACATCTTAGCGCAAGCGGAACTGAATTCTATTTAGCATATCCTAATTCCCGGGTAGAACATACATACATACATACATACTGAAATGATTTCTAAAAATCGTCAATTTAGTTTTAGTATCATAAATAAAGTCTACAAACCTAATATCTTATAAAACAAAGCAACTTTCTCCATGAATAACCCTTACAGATTTATTATTGGCATAGATTTTACATTATCATTGCTGTTATGTTATTCACCTTATTATAAATGAACCAAAATAACCAAAAAAGGACCAATTGCTTACCTACCTACAACCTATAATAATTTAAATAAAAACGAAGTAATTCTTTATAATTACCAGGTAAGTAACCTATCTATAAAATTAAAATTAAAATGAAGTATATTTTTGTACGTGTAACTCCTAACAAAAAAAAACCTGCCAATAACTATCCTTGGGCCTATATTACTTTAAGTACAATGAGTTTTTAACAAATCGCTAGTGCCTTGAAAATTCTCCAACGTACACAACCGGCATGACGTCTGCCCTGACGCGTCTGCCCGTGTTCGGGTAGCGCATTCAGCGATGAGCTCTTCTTGTCCCCCCCCTCACCCGCCGTGCGTCGCACCGTCCGCCCCGCCCCCGCCGCCTCTCCCGCGCCGCCCCGGGCCCCGCTCCCCCTGGTGTGAAGTAGCGCTACCGGCATCGTTTTCGCAGCCCCATGAAAGTTCGAAAGCCCATGGGCAAAATATCTTTATAAATTGTAGCCTGTGTTATTCTGATGTATAAGCTATATTATTGTAAAGTTCCATTAAAATCCATTCAGTAGTTTTTACGTGAAAGAGTAACAAACATCCATCCATCCATCCATTATTACAAACTTTCCCCTTTATAATATTTATTTTATTGTAAAGTTTCATTAAAATCCATTCAGTAGTTTTTACGTGAAAGAGTAACAAACATCCATCCATCCATCTATCCATTATTACAAACTTTCCCCTTTATAATATTTATTAGATTATTAGATTGTGTTGCGTCCAGCCTTACCGCGCGTGAAAACGCGGGTTTATTTATAAACTTATCCATGCCAACAATATTGAGTGGTGATCCCAGCTCACTCTATCTCGCTCAAGCACTCACCGCTATCAACTCTTTACCTTAGCAATTTGTCTTGTTTTCGAGGATCTGATCTAAAAATAACCGAAATTAAGCACCGTTGGAAATGGCTTCGCTTCTATCAATTTGTTTCCATCTCTTGATTGCGACGAGGAATCCAATTCTATTTTAATTGTGTGTAATCACGCGCAGCGGCGGGTGAAAAAACGAATACTTATTAAAATATGTTTATAACCGATTCTCAATTACAAGTGGACCTATTGGTAATTTTAATTAAATGTATTTTTAAAACAATCATACATTTTATAGAAAACTGAAATAGACAGAACAGACTAACTTATTTTTCCGCAATACTTCGATTGTGCTTTATGAGTCTTAAGAAGATTACGGAAACAGGACATCGACATGACTAAAGTATGATAATTAAAGACTTTAACATGACAGTGCCGTGGCGCTTAATCTGCTTTATAATAAATTAGATTTTAGACAAAACAAAGAAGCTAGTGAGACATATAGTGTAATTTGGTATATTTCCAAGCGAGGCAGAATCAAGGTGGAACTAACTGAAATTGGACTAAACTTAGTAGAGTATGTATAGAGCGACATTGATTGCTACTCCGATCACAGCGCTAGATAAACCAGTCACCCGACCGAAAGACGGGCAAATGGGGAGGAGGATTCGTAATCATTCCACGCAGGATAAAAAAACGACTACAGCACAAGGCGCAGATATTTTCTCGTACATGGAGTATTGCTCCCGGCCTTTGGGAAAGTCAACCACCTGCGCTTGACTTCTCGGACTTGTCACAACGCGGTTCGTACTTCTTCTCGACGAACCGATGAATCTCTGAATATTGATACCCACTTACTCCGAAGGGATGCAGGGTTCTTTGTTAGAACCTATTGCCTGTACCATGGAGAACACTCTACAAAGATGCGCAACGATTTCACTCCGTCTCCAGTTCATCATCGCTTAGCGTTCAACAGTTACAATCCATGCAATCAATGCACCCCTTCACTGCCTGTATTCGTCTCATGAGGATCCAACCCATCCTGCAGATCTTCCTATAAATATACCACGCCATCTTTGACGATTGTTCTAGTATGGTACACCATACTGAAACCACCGATATTTTCGACTATGCAACGAAATGCTCACAATTAGGGAGGACAACTGAATATGCAACGAAAACTGTACAAACAGGCTAACCACACGCAAAAAAACACAGCTATGCAATTTGCAGCAACCACTCGCGATAGAAAAATGTTGCCAAACATTTTGTTGACAAACCAATTTCTGGTAGCCTGCAAATACAGAAGCGTATCGCATGAAATTACTTTCCTGGAAATATTTTACTTATAGCGCTCTCTGATAACATGAGAGAGATAATTGAAAGAGGTGATGACACGTGAGAACACAAAGATGAAAGATTTGTATTGTTGGTTAAATACTCCATATCACTGATCAAGTTTATTGTCAAGTGAAAATCTATTTTCCCATGGAATCGACATGGAAAGCTGTCCACACGTGCATTTTAGCACCTTTCTTGTAAGCTTGCTACATTAAAATGGATGAAAAAACGTATTTTCACTGTCGCATTGATTGATCTGTGTGATGGTACTAACATCCCCGTGGTATCCTGCAGTTATGTACATGCATAACATGTTGTCCGTACTATGGATTGACCTGCATCGATCTCGGATGAAAAATAAACAGTAAACCTAGCCTAACCTGGAATTCACCCGTTTTCATAGACGCAAGCGATCATGGAGATTAACCGTGACTGTAAAATATGCATACAAAAACCTATAATTAAACACTAATAATTATTTTAATGTTTACCAAGTGGTAATTAAATTAAAACTTAATTAAAGCCAGAAAACATTAAGCCGAAAACACTGCTTAAATGGCTCTTCGTCTAACAACAGCCTCTCACAACACAACTTTGTAAAGAGATAATCTGTAAAGAGCCAAGTTAGAAAGTTAAAAGTAAACTTCGAATGAAGCGCTAGGGGTTACCCTATTGTTTGTTAAATTAATTTAATTTCCACGGAACCTTAATTCGGCGTAAATTTTGCTCATCGCTGCGGTTACATATACCACAACCCTCTGTGGTTTTCCATCGCTTTTTAGCTCATCTTTGCATATGATTTTGTGTATTCGAAGACGTGAGCAATTAGTTATACATTTGACCGCTTCCTCCTTTTGAATAAAAATAATACAAAATATCATTTTATGTTGACAGTTATTATGCGGGTGCAAAGAAAACACTGTAAAAGTTTGATTGATCGGTGATGACGTGAGTTGTTAAATCTGACGTATTTATTTATTTGATTATTTAAATTAATGACTTTAAAGATCAGTTTAGTTAGTAAGTAAAAGTCATATTATAATTTGACGATATTAACAATAATATTAATAATATTCATTCATTAATTCTTTAAATTACATTTAGTGCCATGCTGTCAAACGACGTGTTACTCGGCCAAGTGAACTGATATTTACCACTTACCACGGTTCAAAATGTAACTAAATATAAGATATCATCACTCACTTGCCTCATATTAGGGTTTGTACGAAACGGCTTACTCACGGTGTGTCGATGATGTTACACGAAGTTTCGGACCAAACGTTAGAGCCTACAGTACTACAACATTTAGTTTCTGATACTTTTGAGTTAGTTAGCGGTAGTTACGTGTTTGAAAACTTAAGGCTTAAGTTTTCAAAAATCTTTAATTTTCGTTGCACCTTTGTGCCAATGTTCTTACATCCTTTATAGGACCAATCATAAAGACCTAAGGCTGGAATGCTCCAGCTTAGGTTATTGTTAAATATTGTCTGTCTTCTTTTTTCTTATGTCTTAAGACGTCACTTTTAGGGTGGAGTGCACTATCTCTAGTTATGGGTAATGTTATTTTTTTTATGTAACCCGACACGGATGGCTAATACCACAAAAATACCGTTGTGATATTAGCCCAATACATATACCACATTCCCGAAGGAATATGGTGCGATGCCAGGACCTTCCCTTAATGAGCACGGCTACATTGAAGTGGATGGAAAACATGGACGCTTTTTTCATTGCCGCTTCAACGATAGTTTCATCCAATGTTGTCAACAATTTTCGGTCTTATTTTTTCATACGTATTAACGTTCTTTCGTCCAAATCTGAAAAGGCTACACAAAGATCAATTATTACAATAATTTACAAATATATACAGGACAAGACATCTATCTCGTCGTGTAGGCCGTGACTTCATACGTATGTGGAAGTATTTGCAAAAGTGTCTACTAAATACTATTCTCGGTACGGTCGATTGCATATCTGACAGTTCGAGTGTAGTTACATACAATTCAAAAGCAAGCGCATGGAACCCACTTTTCCTGGAAGCCCAGGCGGACAACACAACTTGATATCCCGGTGAGAGCTAAACCATCACTTATAGATCTAAACAATGAACAATAACAAGTAAAAATAGTCTGCCATCTCTCTGCTACAACAACAAATGACACAGCTTACACCGTGACCGTACTCCGCTCGCCCGTACTCTGGGTGCTGGTGTTTTTGGCAACCGTATTTCGACTGACCGATAGGTTTCGCAGATTCAACAACATTATTTATCTGAAATATATAAACCCTATCGCGATGGAGACTGAACAAATTTTAGCGGCAATAAACAACCTTAAAGTGGTACTAAAAGCCGATGTCGAAGCCCAGGGCAATAAACTCGACGCAAAAATGAATAGTATTAACGAGCACCTAATGAAGAAATTCTCTGAAATATCCACAGTCACCGCAGAACTCAAAGCCACCATAACCCAACAAGACATTAAAATTAACTTCTTAGAAAAACAGCTAAAAAGCAAAAATATTCTGTTTTTGGTACTCCCGAAGAAGAAAATGTATCTGAGGACCGTGAAAGGACTATACTTCAAATAATAAACACACAACTTAAAATAAACATGTCTATTGATCAAATTGATAGCATAAGAAGAATGGGACAGAAACTTGAAGAAAAAATCCGACCAGTAGCCGTGACATTTACAACACAAAGGCAGAAAATAAGAATTCTAAAAAATAAGAATCTTCTAAAATATATAAATTGCTACGTCAAGGAAGACTATCCAAGAAATGTCCTCGAAAAAAGAAAAGAATTACAATCAGAGTATATGAAACTAAGAGAGGGGGGAAAAAATGTCATGCTGAAATACGATAAAATTATTGAAATAAAAAAGTCGGAAACATATCAAAAGAACAACAAGCGAACACTGACTTTGTCACCAAGTGAAATCATACAAGAGACGGCTGCGGGGCTGCAGGTGCAACCGAACCGAAAAACGCTAAAACAGGGAACTATAAAGCCAAAAAGTATCACTTCTTACTGGAAACAAAAGCCCAACTCGACAGGAACACTGTTTAATGCGGAAGACTCAATTGAAGATAAAAAAAAACCTCTCTGCCTGGATCACGCTGAGCAAGCACAAAATCCAAAAGCATAGCAACCAAACGAGAAAACCTTAAGCATCGGAACAATAAACACAAGAACACTCTTAGGGGAAGACCGATTGGCAGAATTTGAATTAGCTCTAGAAAATATAAAATGCCATATAATTGGATTATCGGAGACGCGACGGGTAGGAGAGAACCTAACACAGCGTAAAAGTGGACACATATTTTACAACTACGGCTTAACAAAAGGAAGAAATGGGGTAGGAATTTTTATTAACAAAACAATAGTAAAGGATATCATATCATGCCACGCTATATCTGATAGAGTAGCAGTCCTAGAAGTTACAACTGGGTCAACGAGTCTACGAATTATACAAGTCTATGCCCCAACTACAAAAGCTACAGATCATGAACTAGAAACATTTTATAGTCAGCTAAGCACTGCCCTCGAAGCTCCTGTAAATACAAACACTCTTGTTATTGGGGATTTTAATAGCCAAGTGGGTATGAAAAAAACAGACGAAGAAAATATATTAGGAAACTACGGTTATGGTACAAGAAATGAACGTGGAGAGAGACTCCTTATCTTTGCGAAAGAATACCAGCTAAAAACAACTAACAGTTTCTATAAATCACGAAAAGGAAAAAAATGGATATATTAGGAAACTACGGTTATGGTACAAGAAATGAACGTGGAGAGAGACTCCTTATCTTTGCGAAAGAATACCAGCTAAAAACAACTAACAGTTTCTATAAATCACGAAAAGGAAAAAAATGGACTTGGATCTCGCCGGATGGCAAAACAAAAAACCAAATAGATTACATCCTCAGTACAAACATAAAAACAGTACAAAACGTATTCATAATAAACTCTTTCCCTCTCTACACCGACCATAGACTTCTAATGGCTACTATTTGAACAAACCAAAACAAGCGACGCAAATTTTATCCAACAACTAATAATATTGTCTACTCACTAAAAGAAGATGAAGAACTTATTGAAAAAACATTTAAAAACGCAAGGAACACAACAGATGTCCAACCTATGTATGACAAACTAGAAAATGATTTAAAAAATGTACTGAAGAAACTCCAAACAACATGCACAAAAGTAAATAAAATTTCGGACGAAACAAAAAACCGGGAACAAAAGAAAGGGAACAAATCAAACTCTTAAAAAATAAAACGCCTGCAGACAAAAAAGCATTAAAAACTATAAACACAAAAACAAAAAGAAATATAAGAGCAGACCTAAGAAAACACCAGAATGAATTCGTGAACACTATCTTGAATTTTTTTTTTCTGTGGGTAGGCGGCAAGAAAAGTTTACTAAAGTGATCCTCGCAACAATAATTTAATTAAAAATTAACAGATCAGCTTTTTTTATATTTTGAGCTTGATAATACTACTGTCCAAAGTGTCAGCTCCTCGTGGATATGTGGGTTGCTTGATGTAGCACTTAATTCGGCTGCATCCCCGTTGGTTGTTTGTCTACCATTTAACTTCACTTTCTACACTTCACTTCACTCCTAACTTAGCCAGTGGTTCACCATGATGTCTCCGAATCCAATGGAGGAGCTCCGGAAGCTGGAGGAAGTCTTTAAGGAGGGCTTGAGCACCCTCGGTGCTCGCCTCGACTCCTCGGTGTCGGCAGCTAAGCCTGCTGATACCCCTTCATCATCAGTGCAGAGTGACGTCGCCCAGATCCGTCAGGACTTCGAGCAGTTTCGGACGCTGATGTGGGGCGCTCTCGGCCTAGTGCGGCGACAGCTAACCTCTCTCAGCGAGCAGATGGACGTCCTGGAAACAAAAAGCAGGAAAAAGGTGCTGTTATTTCATGGTGTGAAGGAGGAAGTTTCTGATGTGCAAGAAGCTATATTGGGCACAATAAATAAACTGGAATTACCTGGAGTCTCGGCGGAAGATGTACGTCTGTGTCATCGGCTGGGTCGTATGCCAGCAACCGAAGGTCGGAGTCGTCCCGTATTGGTGCGGTTCGCCCGATTAGAGACACGGTCGCTCATCTGGTCGAAGAAGACCCTGTTGAAAGGCACTGGTGTTTCAGTGTCGGAGTTCCTGACGCCATTGCGGCAGAAAATATTTGCCGAGTCTCGCAGGATCTTTGGCGTCTCTAAATGCTGGACGCAGGATGCCAGAATATACGTCTTGCTACCGGACGGCACTAGGCACATGGTTGGAGGCGAGGAGCAGCTTCGAGCGCTTTCGGTGCGTATGCAGACTGATGCTGCTCAAGATGCGAAGTCTACGTCTTCAGCCGGCACATCCGCAGCCAGACCTCCCAGCAGCGACTTTGGTGGCGCCTCGCGCGAGCTTCGCAACAGGGCCCCGGCGAAGGGTCTTAAACCGAAGGCTAAGTAACTGCGCCGTCTTCGAAGTGCAAACATTCGTGTACTTATTTTGTGATTTCAATTCACTAATATTACTGATAGCCAACGAACGAACATATAATTTTCTGTACTCTGTGCTTTAGTTACTTTGACATGTTTACTTATGCTGATTTGTTTCAATATATTGTTTCCGCATGGAAAGGCAAAGGCCTTCGCTATACAGCCTTCTCGTACGTATTCATATTCTTTATGTATGTGTCCGCTTTTGTGTTTCTTGGGCTGTTCGATTTACGCTATATTCACCTACAAAATAATCCGTGTATGAAAGATGTGTTTCTACCATTGACTTATATATTACTTCGTAAGGACCCGGTCAACGCGCACGAATAATGGCACCAGTACGTTGGCCCTAAAATATTCGTTTTAGGGCCAACGCGACTCAGTCGTCTGCGGACCACTGCAGAGTGATGTTGAGTCGTGAAAATGCCCTTGTTGCGTAGTAAAAGGATGCATAAAAAACGATACGAAAGTTACAAAGACACATGTAATAACTTATCATCGATAAGTAAACTCAGATAATATTTTTTTCTGTTTAACAATTGAATAATTGCATTTTCAATTGATAATTTAATTAACTACCAAACTTCATAAGCGGGCAAGTGACGCCATGCCGCGCGTCGCACGTGTAGGTGAATTAACCTTGTACGGGCGTCCTTTTTCTTTCTGGTTTTTTTTGGAGTGGATATGAGTATGAGTGGGTAATCAAAGATTTTTTTTAATGTGATCTATCATGTGACCACTCGAAGTAAACGTCTCGACCTGACCTACTTGCCTGTTATGTCAAAATTAGTTTTCGTTATATCTTGGGAAACACTGGTCATAGACCTATCATGCGACCACTCAATGTAATCGTCCCGACCTGATCTACCTGCCTGTTATGTCAAAATTAGTTTTCGTTATTTCTTGGGAAACACTGGTCATAGACCTATCATGCGACCACTCAATGTAATCGTCCCGACCCGACCTTTTGTTCGGGGGGGGACAAACATTGAAACAACCATGTAAACTGTGTAAAAGTCGCTGAAATCACTATACTATATTTTTTAATAACTTAGTTTTAATAACTTAAAAATACCGTCGGTAGTTTAGTCACACACTTATAAGTATTTTATATTTATGTATAAGTATTTTATATAAACATTATATAAGTAGTTTTTACATTTTTTAGTCACGTTTACGTTTTTTCAGTCAGATTTCGGGGGGGGGGGGGGGGGGGATAAATCCCAACTATCCCCCCCCCCCTGTATACGTGGCTGGCTCCAGTCTTGTACAGCATGACCACCATACCCTATACCGCAACGCACTCTTCACGTGTCAGGCGACTTGCACATGGTCTTGATCACGTGTTTTGTGCGCTCGGTTCATTAATGAACTTGCCTCGGACCGCAGCTGTGCAGGTTGATGATGGGATTTATCATTAAGATAGTAATCTCTGTGTCAGTTTTCGGTACACCGTGTGACCGAGCGTGCCATCCCGCTTCCGTTTGACTAAACTGAAACATCAAAAAATTCAAATTCATTGTCTTTCTCTATTATTGTGTGAACTTTATCTGTGGGTGCATGCTCTTGATTCGTGCATTAAAGTGGTCCTGACGATGCTTCCGGAGTTGGAGGCGAAACACGTCGGCCCACTACGGCCCACCGGGAAACCGTAAGTTCGATAAATGAAATGGAAATGTCATATTGAGAAATCAATCAACTGACCGTAATGAGTAGATACAAGTTTTGAACTTCGTTAGAAAGGTTTCATTTAAACGATGCAATTATTATGAAGTGAAAAGCTGAATTTGAACCTACTATCATCGCTTGGACCTAAAACAATTGATTATTTGGATCCTTTAGCTAATGTTTTATATGCAATGCCGATATATTTCCCCCATAGTACATCCGGGGGTCATAGAGAGAAATCTAAAGAAGCATCAAGCCAGCCGGCCTGGTTATCGCAGCCCCGGTTCGAAAGCCCATGAGCCTTGTCCGGCGCCTCTTAATTTATAATAATAATAATAATAATAAAAAGAATGTCACATGTGACGGTTGTCGAATATTTTCGCAACATTAAAATTGTTTGATTGTTTTTCATTGTTTTATAATTTTAATTATAGCTGAAGGTTTTCGACAAAACCTGACGTGGCGAGTCTTATTGGATCCCACGGCCATTGATCTTTGACATTACTGGCATTTGAATCATGAAACAGTTCGCATTCGTAACGAAATGCACTTCTCGAACTCAGAAAGAGAAACAAGGTGCATTAACTGGGCGGAGATTGGAACCCAGACCATGGGAATCCACCCGTCCCATAGCCACGGCCCGCTCGTTGTAACGTTCTAACTGAAGAGATAAGCTATTTTTCCATCTCATTTCATTCAATTACATTAAAAGAAATTAGGCAAATTACGTTCAAAAGCACATGCTACCATATGTTAACCCTTTTGTGATTCAATTCCACACCGCTGCCCTTCGGTCGCCGCCCGCTGAGCTCAGCTCACGCCTACCACGCGAGCTTAGGCGACCGCAACGAAGGTCGCTGCGGTCCGTTCGTCGTTCATTCTCGTAGTACCGGCGCTTGGACTTGCCTTCCATGACAGAAGTAACGGGTTCAAATCCCCGCCCTGTTCATGAATCACTTTCTCTTTCTGAGTTGGATAATTGCACTTCGTTACGAATGCGAGCTGTTCCATGGAAATTCTGGAAAGTTTTTGGCCATAACATATTGGGCTAAATGAATAATTTACAATGAATTAGTTGCCACAATGATAATTAATTTTTGTATGAAGTTTACCAGCAACTTTATATTTCCCGGACACATACGAACCCCGTTAATAAGTTTATTATAACAATTGTTCAGATAATTACAATTAATACGTATAATTAACGTGAAGATTCTAATTAGATGATTAAACAACGAGCCCGAAATGTAAGCATATCGCGCTATGCTAGGTCTATGCTATATATACGTATTACTAGAACAAGAAAACATTATTAAAATAATCAATTAAAATCTATCACCTAGAATTATAATAAAATAAATATCTAGAGAACGAAGAATATCTTGAGAAAAAAGACACTTAACCATTCAGTTTCTAGAATGGCACCGTCTCTTGTGAAACGTTATACCTAAGTATACTATTTTACGATCTCCGCGAAGATCTTTTTGTTATTGCTCATAAACCCCTGAAACATATCTTGGAAGTAATTTCATTTTATTTCTGTTCTAGCTACATCCCTAGGGTATGTTTTGCAATGTGCTTGTTCTCTTGAAGAATTGCTAAGGCAAGGAGCCAGAAATGGCACCTATCATCATAGGTTAATTAAACGACGTTTTACACATGCATATACAGGGTACGCAACTCAGAACGAGATGGAAAGGGGTGCAATCCTCGCCCCACGACCAAGATTCAAGGCCTATTTACAAGACTTACTTATCTACAAGACTGTCGTGTAAGGGCGTCGCAGAAGATTCCGCAGCGGACACACGGAGGTTCCTGGATCCGTTGGATTTTCCCCACCCAAGTTCCCACGCAAAGTTCGCCAAGCTGATGCATGCAGAAAGCCAACGACGACGACATTATTGTTTTGAGGTTTTCCCGTACACTCTTGGGCACTGCAACAATGTTTTTAGCAGACCTCGAATATCGGTGATTGCGGGTGTTGGCTGAGTATTATTCAACTTATCTCTTCAACTTAATTTGGTCAGCATACGTCAAAAAGTCGGCTCCGCAAGCCGGTTGTGGCAAGGGTAAAAATCACGTAATGCTCGAAACGTTTTCCGAATCTCTCTTCGAAGTTCTTCGGGGTACCATGTTACAAAAATCCACTGAGTGATCAGGCAAGTTAGCACTAACTAAGTTGCTATTTCACTTCAAAGTTTTTTTAAAACTGCAATATCGTAATTATTAAATACAAACAAATAATTCTTTCCATAAAAACATAATAGAAACACAAGGTAAGTTCCAAAAATACATGGGAACAGATCCTCATTGCCTGTCATACGTTTGCGCCTAATTTTCGGTACCTATACGAGTACACATATCACTGATGGCTGTACGGGTATATTGAGCGAAGGCTCGTTGGTACACGGCCGTAAACAACACTTCAGGAGCGCTGAAGTGGGATTTAACGATAAGTCCATATTTAAACACCAACCGCGGCTATAGTTCGACGAGTGTGGTGTGACACATTTGCCTTCGGATAAATAATTGTCATCAGGCTCGAGCGATACATATGAAATACGCGTTAAATCTGCTGTTTTTTTTAATTTAATTTGAATTAATTTAATTTGAATAAATATTGTGAATTAATATTCATTTAATTTATTGACATAAACGGGTACCAATAACGCGTATTTCTGTAAGCAGTGGCAAACAAATTTGTAAACTTACACTAAGTGGACGTTGAAAAAAATCAGCGAAGTTTCTTGCCAGTTCTAAATCCGAATGCAGTGTGCTGCCTGTGGATGATGAATAAACAATAAACAAAATAAACAACAATCTAAAACTGTATTAGTAGTAATAATATTTTAATACATATTGGTATTCACTTAAAATACTTGATGGAAATACGTATGGACGTACGGTCCAAACGTTAATCAGGTCTGGGCATATTTAGAGCGGATTAGATGTACGATGGTATTTTTCCATGCTCAAATAATAAAATCAATCCTACACACAAATCTCCCCACGCAAATGTTCCAAAACTCAAAGTGACCACGTTACATCTCTTGGTGGTTTAACACTCAGCGGGCATGAAAGGACGGGAGTAAAAACAGAATAGGAGGGCGGCGCAGCCATTTTCACATACAAAGGCGACAGTGCCGGCAAGTGAGTTTCTTTTTTCAAGTGAGCTTAGGAAATCGCTTCTGATTTTCTCGAATTCCAACGACACGTAAGAATTCAGTGGATGTTATTTAGTGCATCGAACATTCGATGTTGCGCGTCCCGAATTCGTAGGCAAACTAATTACAGTTAGACGTTTTCCACTAACTCGTGGACTCTGCAACCATACGAATGAGTTTCGACTCCCGTCCTTCCATGCTCCCTGTTTATAATTCTGACAATTTACCTGCCAACAATTTATTCAATAAATAACGCCGTCAATACTAAGTTTTAGAAAAAAAAAATCTATTCAAATGAAAAATAAATCAATGGTCAAAATTTGGAACACTCTACAAACTCAGCGCGTTCCACCAGTTACAAGTATTTTCAACAAACTATGTCCCACTCTTTGCTTTCTAATCTGAAGTCGGTTACAAATAAAAGTACTTTCAGTTTTAAACGCCTGATCACGCGACACCAGTCGGATTATAAAAAGCGACGTCACAGTAATCCCACTTAATCTAATCCAACTAGCGCGAGGTAAAATTTGGAAATTGCCCGAAAATTGTAATTTCCTCCTCGGTAGACTATAATCTACGGATTCTCACTAAGCCAGCGAGCGTCGATTACATATATTTGTTTAGAAAGTTCGACGCTCTTCGCCCTTTGATGTGGTCTGCTCGTGTTGGAACGACACAAACATGGTAATTTCTAAGAAAATTGTTAAATCTGCGAAGAGGTTCGATTTCACTGATCTATGCTTCGGTGCTATTCGTGAGAGTTAGGTAGTGAGTTAAAGGTTGGTGTAAAGAAATGAACAAAGAATGAAAGTGCACTATAATAAGCACGTATTTTACAATTTAAAAATTAAAAACAAAATTAAAAGCATTATGAGAGTTTTACAAATCAATTCGTATTTTTTCTCCCTTGAAAACAATTTTGAACTACATAAAACCAGTTTTAAAATTCATGTCATTTAATAGTCTACATTAGGCATATTTACTTGGGAGATTGTACATACAAAATATTACTTGAAATGTTGTTTTATTTAAAATGATGACTATTTTTATCCGACTTCAAAAAAAAAAGAGGAGGTTCTCAATTCGTCGAAGTCTTTTTTTTTGTTTTGATGACTTTTCGAATTAGCGGGATTCTAAATGTTTCCAGCCTACACAAAGTTTATTTTAGACAAGACGCAAAAAGTAATGGACTTTGAGGCTAGAGTTCGAAGAGCGGAGGACTGATTAATTAAAAATATGCAGTAAAGCCATAGATGGTGGGGCCAAATCATTTGCTCAGAAGATAGTTTGTATGGGCTGAACAGCTCTTGTACATTGATTACTTGTACTTTAGAAATGCTTTTATTGGCTCCTTTAGGCTTGATTGTTAAAACAACACTAGTAGCAACTATTTCTATAGATACGGTTTAAGCTTGGTTATAGGTTTCGCTTTAGTCCTGAAAGTATTATTTTGTGGGTAACTTCCTTACACCGGTGTTACTTTTGACTGCAGAACAAAACAAAAGTTTCACATCTCGAACATGTACATAATCACAAAATAAGTGTGGTGCATACACAGTATGTTCGTAGCTGCTCGAATTTCCTGTATCCAACCAACTCATATTTACGTTAAAACTATAACTTTCGATAGCAGTTCCATAGGATTTATTACTGAGACCATGGAATTAAGATACCAGATTATACCTTTTAATTAAGATACCTTGCGCGCTCGAATACCAAAAACTGGCCAAGTGCTAGTCGGACTCGCACACGAAGGGTTCCGTACCATCGTAAAAGATTGAATACAAAAAAATCACGTTTTTTGTATGGGTTTTAATTTAATTTCAATTTTAATTTTAATTTTTATTAATCTTACCTATTTGTTGTCATAGCGGCAAAATAAATACACTATCTGTGAAAATTTTAGTTGTCTATCTCTTACGGTTACTGAGATACAGCCCTGGGACAGACGGACGGACGGATGGACGGATGGACGGACGAACGGACAGCGGAGGCTTACTAATAGGGTTCCGTTCGCACCCTTTGGGTACGGAACCCTAAAAATGGGGAATCAAAGTGCCAAGCGGCCGATTCATTTTAAGGCGTCATATTTTGTCCTAGCTAGCCAAAGGCATAAGTTTGATGTTAAGATACAATTTTAAGCAACTAATTCTCTGGAAAAAAAAAGATGAAAATCTGGTTCCAGTCTTTTCGAAACTCTGTTTATGAGTTTTACAAGAAGCATCACTGTGAAAAATATTTATAATGTAACATGATTGGGTAATTTTATTGCAAATGTATCGTTATAATAAAAAAAATTGTAATTTGTTCAAAATAACTTTTCTTTAATGTGAAAAAATTTTTTTTCATCATTCCTGGGGTTTTTTTAACATACATGAGAATTTTTTTATTTTACCCAAATCAATAAAAAAATGCGTCAAAAGAAATCTTGGTAGATTCCAAAACTATAACATTTAGGTTAGGTTAGATACACACAGATACAGATATACATTTAGATAGTTACGATACAACAATGTGGAGAAAATGATATTTGAACACAAAACGGAAAATTTAAGAAATCCTGCCACGCCGATGGCTCCACCAAACTTTTTTCCACTTAGCTTATCACTGAAACACATCACAAATGAAAATAAATCTAGCACTTACGAATACTGAAATGTATGTAGTAGAGAGTAATTCAAAAGAAAAACAGGCTTACTTTTTCGATGTTTACTGCAAGCCATTCAGCAGTCTCAGAACATTTATTTTAAAACCAAAGATGAGATACCAAATATTTCTATATCTAATAGTCTCGATTCAAATATAATACAAATATTGGTTTAGTCATAATTAGCATTGGTTACCATCTCATGCCGAAAACCATGCTGGATGGCCAGGTGCTACCTCACACTATGTTTGAAGGGCTCCAAGTTGTACTGTTTGTGGAAATACCATTAAAATAATATTTTTACATTTCAGCCCATTAAAATTAAACTGACACATTATTTGTTCAATTTGCGGGCCTTCTATTGTACCATTTGATTGTGTTGTCATCTTTTCTTATTCTGTCCTTATTATGGTAACGGACAAACAATGAACGGAGGAATAGATGGACGAGTGATTTTTTAAGGTTTTCATTACTCTCCTTTTAAATCCCGGAATCCTAAGTTAATTGCTGCTGAACACCAAAAACGATTAAACAAACATAAGATCTTCACGTTTGTCTCAAAAGCTCTTAATATTCACCTCACAAAGAAATTTAACGTGGCCTTAACTTTCAAGCAAGCAAGTAAATACTTAATCTGAAGCTTTATACAGACCCTCGAGAGACATCTTCCAACTTCGTCGTCTCTTTGCATTTATGGATACACTTCAACGAGAGTTTTAGCACCTTGTTAATACAAAGAAGCGCACGTCCACCCTTTAAAGCGACAATTAGCTATATCATTATTAATAATGGTGTTTTCTGGCCAGATAAGTAGTTACGTTTCCGTATCCAAATATATTTTTAGTAAACGTACATTATGGATAACATCGTAACATACAAAGGTCGTCAACATTTATATTACCTGGTGATTAAAATCGATCACATTTACTTGGGAAATTATCCAGATGTTTATGCTTAGCAGTGTTCAAGTAAAAAGCCATAATTTTTAAACGGTTTTATTCAGCTTGACCCCGTATATTATTTTTTCTGATTTTATAAAAATATGATCATCATGATTCAATGTAGATGTTGCAAAAACTAAAAAATAATTCGAAATTGAGGTTTGACCCTGAGAGAAAGTTATGGAAGATGCTATAATGGGAATATGTACATACATAATAATATTTACAATATTACAATTTCACGTTAATTTGAGGTTGTGTATGAACCATTTAACCCTTACCATTATTTCTTACCTCCCATTTTTCCGTCTACGACTATTCCATGTGCAGATTTTTAACAGATTAGTGACCAAAAGTGTATTTATGACTTGTATTTATATACTTGTATTTATAATAGGATCAATTGTTCACATTGTCTTCGCTAAGGAATCAACTGCTTTATGTAGCGCATGTCCGAGCGATAAGCGGGAATGGTTTCCCGGACGAGCGCGACTATACGGCGCGCGTTGCCTAGTCGGTAGGCGCCGCAGTTGCATTGTATTGCAAGCACGTGTTTAATAAACGTGTTTCGCATTCCTACAAGATATTGTTATGGTTTGTCTCAATGGCTTTATGGAAGTTTCTTTGCAGGTTCTTTTTCGCATCCCTAGTTTATTGTACCAGAAGTTTGGCAGAGTGCCCAACCTGCATAAGGGTATTCTCTAGAAGTTCAAAGAACGTTATTATTTTTTTATTTATTAAGCCAGTTTACACATTTATATAAATAATCCTTCTAAATTACTTTTACATTTATATATTTTTTTAAATGTCACCCAGATTTTGGGCTTGCAGGCCTCCCATGTGGACATGGGGTGCAGCGGTCATAAAGTTCCCCGGTTGACCAGACCTACTGGGAACCTTGGTATCCTTATCCTTAGTTTAGTACAGATTTTATATAGTTTTATATTTATACAGTATATATGTATATATATATTTCTATAAATTTGTATTATTATTATTTTCTTTAGATAAATTTAACATTACTTGCAGTGTACTATAATACTTATTAAATATTATACAGATAAAAAAGGAGGAAAAACTAGCGTTGACTATATTTGTTTAGACAACATTTTGTTTGTGTTCTGATTCAATTCTTAGCTGTCAATAGCATCTTAGTCTTAACTGCAGTCCATAATCTACGATCTTGAGCGATTCTCCACCAGTGCGGACCAGCCGCGCGCAGTTCGTCACTCCAACGTGTAAGCGGTCTACCGACACTTCTCACGCCTTCACGGGGGATCCATTCAGTTGCTAGTTTGCTCCACCTTTCATCAGGGCATCGTAAAATATGGCCGGCCCATTCCAATTTTAGTTTTTTTGCTAGTATGATTACATCTTCAACCTTTGTAATGTTCCTTAAGACCTCGTTCTTGATTTTCGATCTTCTTGTGGTTCTCATCATACTTCTCTCTATTGCCCTTTGGTTTACTCTAATTTTTTCGGCTTGTTTTTCAGTTAATGCCCAAGTTTGTGCTCCATATGTCATGATAGGTAGTATAGTCATGTTAAATATTTTTCTTTTTATTGACATAGCGAAATTTTCTTTAAATATATTTAAAGAAAATTTCGAAAACTTCAGAGCCCAGTATTTCTTCCAGGAATTGTTGCATCGCCTGTCGATTTCTTTATCAAGTCTGTTGTTGAAGGATATTAGTTGGCCTAAATATATGTAGTCTTCCACGTAAAGTAAGTGGTCTTTTCCTATTTTAATTGGAATTTCCGCTCTATTTGTCATAACTTTGGTTTTATTTTCATTTAGTTGTAAACCTGTTTTTGATAGCACATTTTTCAGACTTTCTAGCATAAATAATAGTTGTTCAGCACTTTCTGATAGCAAAATAATATCGTCAGCAAATCTCAGGGTATTTAGATATTTTCCATTTTTTTTATGCCATATTTTTCCCAGTTTAGTTGTCTAAAAACGTCTTCAAGTAGGCAGTTAAATAGAATTGGAGATAAAGGGTCACCTTGCTTGACTCCTCTTCCAATCGAGAAGGTTAGTCCATCTTCATCTGTTTTTATGTTTGCTGTACTATTTTCGTAAATAAATTTTATGATATTTCGGTATTTCACGTTAACTCCTTGGTTTTTTAAAGCGATGAAAAGGGATGCGTGGCTAATAGAATCAAAGGCTTTTGTGAAGTCTATGAAGCAGATATAAAGGCATTTATTATATTCTGTGTATTTTTCGATAATCATATTAATAGTGTGTAAATGATCTATAGTAGAATAGCCCTTTCTAAATCCTTCTTGATCTGCTGATTGGTGTTCATTTAAGTTATTATATAATCTTTTTCTTATCGCTGACATAAACATCTTGTATATAGTAGGGGACAAACTTAAAGGGCGATAATTATTTATACATCATATTACCTTTTTTATGTAACAACTTTATTTCAGAATGAAGCCATTGTTTCGGCACCTTCTCATCGACCATTATCGCATTAAAAAGATTAAGTATTGGATCCACAAGTGGTTTTCGTAGCAATTTAATGAGTTCATTGGTTATTCTATCTTTCCCAGGACATTTCTTATTTTTTAGATCGTTAATAAGAGTCTCAATTTCTTCGTGCAGAAATGACAGAGTTTCTTCTTGTTCTATTTCACTTGTAGATGGGCTATAGCATATTTCCTGAGGGCTTTTGCGATAAAGATTTTTGTAGAAATCTGTGGCTATGTTGACAATCTGTTTTCTATTTTGCTGCTTATGTCCTTTTGAGTTGATCAATCAAACGGTAATAGTTGTTTGCCTATTTCTCTGTTTCTTAGGATATCTTTAATGGAACAGGAAGAATTGAAATGAAATGAAATGAAATGAAATGAAATGAAATGAAATGAAATGAAATGAAATGAAATTAAATTAAAAAATACTTTATTTGCAGCCATACGGTACAAAAAGGCGGAAATTAATGCCATAAGGCATTCTCTACCATTCAACCTTAGAGATGTAGGAGAGGTGCAGTGAGGCGGGCAAAAAAATAAATGTAAAACAAAATGAATTAGCGAAAATATTAACTAACCTAAAAATAAGGATTTATATATTAAAATAAATTACATACAAATATGTACATACACTTAAACATATTAATAGGTATAAGATACAAATACACAAATATTATTTTAGAACATATGAACAGATTTACACATTAAAAAATATACATATATATATACATATATAAATATATATATTTGATAAATAGTGTGAAAAAAATACTCTTGATTTTTGAGAACAATGTGACAAGAAACAATCAGGAAGTAAGGAAATGACATTTAAGACGCTCCTTAAATATATTAATTGACTGAGATGTGCGTACATCAAATGGAAGCTGGTTCCACATACGCGCAGCGCTGACAGCGAAAGAATCTGTGTAGAATGAAGAACTATGTCCCGGAATAGCAAGAAGCAAATTATTTGAGGATCTGAGAGGTAGGCCATGAGAACAGAGGAGTTCTATCCTATCAGTAAGATATTTAGGAGCAGCTGGATTATTCAATAAACCAAAGAGAAGGGAAAGAACATGGGTATTTCTGCGTTTACGAATGTCAAGCCAATTAAGTGAGGCGCGAAAATTAGAAATATGATCAAACTTACGCAACCCATATATATATCTTATGCAAATGTTTAGAAGTCTGTCAAGTTTGTTAAGTAGGTATTCATCTAAATCTGGATAGCAGATATCAGCATAATCAAGTATGGGAAGCAACAAAGAGTTTACGAGCGTAATTTTAGTGTTGATAGGAATAAAGTTTTGCAAACGCTTGAGAGAGTGCAAGCTACCGAAAACCTTGCGACTAACTTCACTGACTTGTTTACTCCATGATAGAGTTTCATCAATCCAGAGTCCCAGGTTTTTGACATGTTTGCTGTAAGGGACAGCAATCCCGTCAAAAACAATGGGAGGCAGACTTTGACGATCCAACTTAGCCAACATCATGTGAGAGCCTATTATGATAGCCTGTGTTTTTGATGGATTGACTAATAATCCAAACCGACTAGCCCAATCGAGAGCAGTATCTAAGTCAATGTTCATGAGAGAGATAGCAGATATTAAATCATCAAGTCGAAAGTGCCTATACAACTGCAAGTCATCGGCGTACAAATGGAAGCGGAAAAGAAAGAGTCCAACAATGGAGTTAATAAAGACTGAGAATAAAAGAGGAGAAAGCACACCGCCTTGAGGCACACCAGCAGTGATGTCACACCAAAGTGAAGTGACATTTTCCACCCGGACGCACTGCCGACGACCCCGAAGGT
Source organism: Incurvaria masculella (assembly GCA_946894095.1). Taxonomy (NCBI): domain Eukaryota; kingdom Metazoa; phylum Arthropoda; class Insecta; order Lepidoptera; family Incurvariidae; genus Incurvaria; species Incurvaria masculella. The sequence goes on from OX335643.1 coordinate 13,398,647, forward strand.
AAGAAGAAAACCAATCAAGTCCTGACTGTGAAATATTCAGAGAATGCAAGGTAGCAATGAGGATATCAGCATCAACTGAATTAAAGGCACTACTGAAATCTAGCAGAACCAGAAGAGTCAGCTGACGGTCATCCATGGCAAAGCGAATATCATCTGTGATTTTGACAAGGGCTGTGGTTGTACTATGACATGGACGAAAGCCAGATTGGTATGGGCTTAAAAGATCATTAAGTGTTAAAAATTGTGTGAGTTGAGTGTGAGCAGCACGCTCCAGGACCTTGGAGAGAAATGGGAGAATAGATATGGGGCGGTAGTCTTTGAACTCAACAGGTGAGTAAATTTTGGGGAGGGGAATGACATATGCTTGTTTCCAGGAAGCAGGAAAATTACCTGACGATAGAGAAAAATTAACTATGTGTGAGATTATAGGTAGAATATTATCCAATAGTGGGACAAGTAGTTGACGACTCATACCATCAGGACCTACAGCTTTGCTTTTTAAAGAAAGTATGATCTTTTTAATTTCACAGTCAGAAACTTGGGTGAAAACGAAAGGATCTGTATCAGCAAGCCGAGAAGAATGTAGTTGCCGTAATGTATTGGCTTTTAATATGGGGTCTATTGAAACAGGAGATGATGAGAAGTGTTGGTTCAGCCCATCTAGGTCAATCGAGTGATTTGCCGTAGATGAAGACTTACCAACACCTAATGTGCGTAAAAATTTCCACATGTCTTTAGGAGAGCAGTCACTAATGGAGTTGTTAATGTGGCGGCGTTTAGCATTTCTACACATCTGTGTACACCGATTCCTTGCAGATTTATACAAAGCCCAATTATGTTCGGTAGGATCACGTTTATGTTAGCGCTTCAGGGCATCACGCTTTGCCATCATGCGGCGAATTTCGGTATTAAGCCAAGGAGCGGGCATATGCTTAACACGCACAGGATGAACAGGAGCATGTTTGTCATAGAGCTGTGTGAGCACACTGGACAGAATAGTGACCTTTTCATCAATGCTATCAGAACTTAGTAGATACGACCAATCAATGTTACTTGCATCCTCTCTCAAGGCGTCTGCATCCATCTTGTTAAAATTACGCTGTAGAAGAATACGGGCTTTTTGTTTAGGAGGTTTTATATTGTAAGAAAGAAAAATTAGATCATGGTTAGAGAAACCGGGTGCAATTTTTTGGCCAAAAGCACTTACTAAATCTGGCTGAGAAACTATGATCAAATCGAGAAGTGAGTGGGAGTCATGAATGTGATAAGTAGGTTGAAGTGGGAGAATCTCTAGATTTACAGATCTAGTTAGGGCTTGAAGCTTACGGGACCGATAATCATCTTTAATTAAACATGTATTCAAATCACCTAATATAACTAGATGTTGATATTCCGAGACATATTTTTCAAGGATAATTTCAAACTGAGAGAAATAATTAATTTGAGGAGGATAATAAAAAACACAGAGAAGAAGTTTGGACAGATTGAGTGAAAGTTCCAGCAATATATATTCTGCAGAGCCAGAATATTCGGAAGGAGATTTATCAATAATTTTAAAAGAGATGTTAGCTCTAAGGTAGATGGCAACACCACCCCAGCCTTTATTAGTTCTATCATTACGTATCAATTGGAAACCTGGTAGTGAGTAACAGGTTGAAGGCAGCGTTGGTTTCAGCACAGTCTCAGAGACAAGACATGCATGTATATGCTGGCTGGTAAAGGTCGCAAGGAGATCTGGATGATGTGCCGGAATGCTTTCAGCATTTATGTGACATACATTAAAATTGTTGGCATGTTGGGAGAAAATATTATTAAGTGTGTCACCGAGATGAGGTTGGGAATCCAGAGCATCATCACTGTCAGAAATAGATGAGTTAGCAGAGTAGTAAAATTCAGAATCAGAGTCATCATTGGACATAAGTACTATAAGATTAAGACTAAAATATAAGATAAATACAAAATAATAAATATAAATCTAATTAATAATAACAAATAATGATAAAAAATATCTGCAGAAAGCGCTTAAATCCAATTAATTATTGCGCCTTTCCGCACCTGTCACTGCATCCCGCTGGTTGATTGACAAGTAAGAAACTCATAAGTAATGAAAGAATACAGTCGATTTCACAATAACTTTGAGCAGAGTAAACATGGTGAAACTTAAACATAGACAACGACATAACTGCAGTCACAAAACATAACGTGTAGCAGCATAAAACAAAATAAACTAAGTAGCCAAAAGAAATAAAGAAGAGACATAAAACATATGTAAAATATAACATTATTAGTTTCGCACATATTGAACATGTTCGCCAAGCACCAAAATAGAAAAATAAAATATAGTACAGATCACACTGAAAACAGTCAGTAAAAAAATGAGAAACAAATAAGTAGCTAAGTCGCTTTCCATTCAGGGATAATCCGACAGAAATATGTACAGCAGGCAACAGTGAAGATGAGCAAGTCATATCAAAAGGTGTCTAACAATTCAGTAATTTAAGTGACCAACACACTTCTTTCAGTATATTTAGTAGAAACCAATGATTTCAAAGGTAAGGATACGCCCTTATATAGAATTGAAACAAATCTTCTCCATACAAGCAAAAAGTAGCGCCATCTATCCAAACTCGGAAGAACTACGTGAGCGCCGTGTCAAAGTCGTGTTGACAACTCGCCGCCATGTTGCATTAGGTCTAACGATGTAACCTTGTACCTGCGTCCTTAAATGTTTTCTTTTTAATTTAAACTTTTAAGTTCTTTTAACTTTTATGAATGAAAAATGTTTTTTGTAATTTCAAGGTATTCAAGTTAAATACAATTTGAATTTTCTCTTGTACCTGCTTGGTCTGGATCTAACTGCCTGTCATGTCAAAATTTGTTTTCGTTATATCTAGGGAAACACTGGTCGTAGACCCATCATGCGACCACTCGAAGTAAAGGTCCCGACCTGATCTATCTGCCTGTCATGTCAAAATTTGTTTTCGTTATATCTTGGGAAACACTGGTCGTAGACCCATCATGCGACCACTCAAAGTAAACGTCCCGACCTGATCTACCTGCCTGTCATGCCAAAATTTGTTCTCGTTGTATCTTGTGAAACACTGATCGTAGACCCATCATGCGACCACTCAAAGTAAACGTCCCGATCTGATCTACCTGCCTGTCATGTCAAAATTTGTTCTCGTTATATCTTGGGAAACACTGATCGTAGACCCATCATGCGACCATTCAAAGTAAACGCCCCGACCTGATCTAACTATCTGGAATGTCAAAATTTGTTTTCGTTATATCTTGGGAAACACTGGTCGTAGACCCATTATGCGACCACTCAAAATAAACGCCCCGACCTGATCCATCTGCCTGTCATGTGTTTCCCAAGATATAACGAAAACAAATTTTGACATTCCAGATAGTTAGATCAGGTCGGGGCGTTTACTTTGAATGGTCGCATGATGGGTCTACGATCAGTGTTTCCCAAGATATAACGAGAACAAATTTTGACATGACAGGCAGGTAGATCAGATCGGGACGTTTACTTTGAGTGGTCGCATGATGGGTCTACGATCAGTGTTTCACAAGATACAACGAGAACAAATTTTGGCATGACAGGCAGGTAGATCAGGTCGGGACGTTTACTTTGAGTGGTCGCATGATGGGTCTACGACCAGTGTTTCCCAAGATATAACGAAAACAAATTTTGACATGACAGGCAGATAGATCAGGTCGGGACCTTTACTTCGAGTGGTCGCATGATGGGTCTACGACCAGTGTTTCCCTAGATATAACGAAAACAAATTTTGACATGACAGGCAGTTAGATCCAGACCAAGCAGGTACAAGAGAAAATTCAAATTGTATTTAACTTGAATACCTTGAAATTACAAAAAACATTTTTCATTCATAAAAGTTAAAAGAACTTAAAAGTTTAAATTAAAAAGAAAACATTTAAGGACGCAGGTACAAGGTTACATCGTTAGACCTAATGCAACATGGCGGCGAGTTGTCAACACGACTTTGACACGGCGCTCACGTAGTTCTTCCGAGTTTGGATAGATGGCGCTACTTTTTGCTTGTATGGAGAAGATTTGTTTCAATTCTATATAAGGGCGTATCCTTACCTTTGAAATCATTGGTTTCTACTAAATATACTGAAAGAAGTGTGTTGGTCACTTAAATTACTGAATTGTTAGACACCTTTTGATATGACTTGCTCATCTTCACTGTTGCCTGCTGTACATATTTCTGTCGGATTATCCCTGAATGGAAAGCGACTTAGCTACTTATTTGTTTCTCATTTTTTTACTGACTGTTTTCAGTGTGATCTGTACTATATTTTATTTTTCTATTTTGGTGCTTGGCGAACATGTTCAATATGTGCGAAACTAATAATGTTATATTTTACATATGTTTTATGTCTCTTCTTTATTTCTTTTGGCTACTTAGTTTATTTTGTTTTATGCTGCTACACGTTATGTTTTGTGACTGCAGTTATGTCGTTGTCTATGTTTAAGTTTCACCATGTTTACTCTGCTCAAAGTTATTGTGAAATCGACTGTATTCTTTCATTACTTATGAGTTTCTTACTTGTCAATCAACCAGCGGGATGCAGTGACAGGTGCGGAAAGGCGCAATAATTAATTGGATTTAAGCGCTTTCTGCAGATATTTTTTATCATTATTTGTTATTATTAATTAGATTTATATTTATTATTTTGTATTTATCTTATATTTTAGTCTTAATCTTATAGTACTTATGTCCAATGATGACTCTGATTCTGAATTTTACTACTCTGCTAACTCATCTATTTCTGACAGTGATGATGCTCTGGATTCCCAACCTCATCTCGGTGACACACTTAATAATATTTTCTCCCAACATGCCAACAATTTTAATGTATGTCACATAAATGCTGAAAGCATTCCGGCACATCATCCAGATCTCCTTGCGACCTTTACCAGCCAGCATATACATGCATGTCTTGTCTCTGAGACTGTGCTGAAACCAACGCTGCCTTCAACCTGTTACTCACTACCAGGTTTCCAATTGATACGTAATGATAGAACTAATAAAGGCTGGGGTGGTGTTGCCATCTACCTTAGAGCTAACATCTCTTTTAAAATTATTGATAAATCTCCTTCCGAATATTCTGGCTCTGCAGAATATATATTGCTGGAACTTTCACTCAATCTGTCCAAACTTCTTCTCTGTGTTTTTTATTATCCTCCTCAAATTAATTATTTCTCTCAGTTTGAAATTATCCTTGAAAAATATGTCTCGGAATATCAACATCTAGTTATATTAGGTGATTTGAATACATGTTTAATTAAAGATGATTATCGGTCCCGTAAGCTTCAAGCCCTAACTAGATCTGTAAATCTAGAGATTCTCCCACTTCAACCTACTTATCACATTCATGACTCCCACTCACTTCTCGATTTGATCATAGTTTCTCAGCCAGATTTAGTAAGTGCTTTTGGCCAAAAAATTGCACCCGGTTTCTCTAACCATGATCTAATTTTTCTTTCTTACAATATAAAACCTCCTAAACAAAAAGCCCGTATTCTTCTACAGCGTAATTTTAACAAGATGGATGCAGACGCCTTGAGAGAGGATGCAAGTAACATTGATTGGTCGTATCTACTAAGTTCTGATAGCATTGATGAAAAGGTCACTATTCTGTCCAGTGTGCTCACACAGCTCTATGACAAACATGCTCCTGTTCATCCTGTGCGTGTTAAGCATATGCCCGCTCCTTGGCTTAATACCGAAATTCGCCGCATGATGGCAAAGCGTGATGCCCTGAAGCGCTAACATAAACGTGATCCTACCGAACATAATTGGGCTTTGTATAAATCTGCAAGGAATCGGTGTACACAGATGTGTAGAAATGCTAAACGCCGCCACATTAACAACTCCATTAGTGACTGCTCTCCTAAAGACATGTGGAAATTTTTACGCACATTAGGTGTTGGTAAGTCTTCATCTACGGCAAATCACTCGATTGACCTAGATGGGCTGAACCAACACTTCTCATCATCTCCTGTTTCAATAGACCCCATATTAAAAGCCAATACATTACGGCAACTACATTCTTCTCGGCTTGCTGATACAGATCCTTTCGTTTTCACCCAAGTTTCTGACTGTGAAATTAAAAAGATCATACTTTCTTTAAAAAGCAAAGCTGTAGGTCCTGATGGTATGAGTCGTCAACTACTTGTCCCACTATTGGATAATATTCTACCTATAATCTCACACATAGTTAATTTTTCTCTATCGTCAGGTAATTTTCCTGCTTCCTGGAAACAAGCATATGTCATTCCCCTCCCCAAAATTTACTCACCTGTTGAGTTCAAAGACTACCGCCCCATATCTATTCTCCCATTTCTCTCCAAGGTCCTGGAGCGTGCTGCTCACACTCAACTCACACAATTTTTAACACTTAATGATCTTTTAAGCCCATACCAATCTGGCTTTCGTCCATGTCATAGTACAACCACAGCCCTTGTCAAAATCACAGATGATATTCGCTTTGCCATGGATGACCGTCAGCTGACTCTTCTGGTTCTGCTAGATTTCAGTAGTGCCTTTAATTCAGTTGATGCTGATATCCTCATTGCTACCTTGCATTCTCTGAATATTTCACAGTCAGGACTTGATTGGTTTTCTTCTTACCTTCGGGGTCGTCGGCAGTGCGTCCGGGTGGAAAATGTCACTTCACTTTGGTGTGACATCACTGCTGGTGTGCCTCAAGGCGGTGTGCTTTCTCCTCTTTTATTCTCAGTCTTTATTAACTCCATTGTTGGACTCTTTCTTTTCCGCTTCCATTTGTACGCCGATGACTTGCAGTTGTATAGGCACTTTCGACTTGATGATTTAATATCTGCTATCTCTCTCATGAACATTGACTTAGATACTGCTCTCGATTGGGCTAGTCGGTTTGGATTATTAGTCAATCCATCAAAAACACAGGCTATCATAATAGGCTCTCACATGATGTTGGCTAAGTTGGATCGTCAAAGTCTGCCTCCCATTGTTTTTGACGGGATTGCTGTCCCTTACAGCAAACATGTCAAAAACCTGGGACTCTGGATTGATGAAACTCTATCATGGAGTAAACAAGTCAGTGAAGTTAGTCGCAAGGTTTTCGGTAGCTTGCACTCTCTCAAGCGTTTGCAAAACTTTATTCCTATCAACACTAAAATTACGCTCGTAAACTCTTTGTTGCTTCCCCATACTTGATTATGCTGATATCTGCTATCCAGATTTAGATGAATACCTACTTAACAACTTGACAGACTTCTAAACATTTGCATAAGATATATATATGGGTTGCGTAAGTTTGATCATATTTCTAATTTTCGCGCCTCACTTAATTGCTTGACATTCGTAAACGCAGAAATACCCATGTTCTTTCCCTTCTCTTTGGTTTATTGAATAATCCAGCTGCTCCTAAATATCTTACTGATAGGATAGAACTCCTCTGTTCTCATGGCCTACCTCTCAGATCCTCAAATAATTTGCTTCTTGCTATTCCGGGACATAGTTCTTCATTCTACACAGATTCTTTCGCTGTCAGCGCTGCGCGTATGTGGAACCAGCTTCCATTTGATGTACGCACATCTCAGTCAATTAATATATTTAAGGAGCGTCTTAAATGTCATTTCCTTACTTCCTGATTGTTTCTTGTCACATTGTTCTCAAAAATCAAGAGTATTTTTTTCACACTATTTATCAAATATATATATTTATATATGTATATATATATGTATATTTTTTAATGTGTAAATCTGTTCATATGTTCTAAAAATATATTTGTGTATTTGTATCTTATACCTATTAATATGTTTAAGTGTATGTACATATTTGTATGTAATTTATTTTAATATATAAATCCTTATTTTTAGGTTAGTTAATATTTTCGCTAATTCATTTTGTTTTACATTTATTTTTTTGCCCGCCTCACTGCACCTCTCCTACATCTCTAAGGTTGAATGGTAGAGAATGCCTTATGGCATTAATTTCCGCCTTTTTGTACCGTATGGCTGCAAATAAAGTATTTTTTAATTTAATTTCATTTCATTTCATTTCATTCATTTCATTTCATTTCATTTCATTTCATTTCATTTCAATTCTTCCTGTTCCATTAAAGATATCCTAAGAAACAGAGAAATAGGCAAACAACTATTACCGTTTGATTGATCAACTCAAAAGGACATAAGCAGCAAAATAGAAAACAGATTGTCAACATAGCCACAGATTTCTACAAAAATCTTTATCGCAAAAGCCTCAGGAAATATGCTATAGCCCATCTACAAGTGAAATAGAACAAGAAGAAACCTCTGTCATTTCTGCACGAAGAAATTGAGACTCTTATTAACGATCTAAAAAATAAGAAATGTCCTGGGAAAGATAGAATAACCAATGAACTCATTAAATTGCTACGAAAACCACTTGTGGATCCAATACTTAATCTTTTTAATGCGATAATGGTCGATGAGAAGGTGCCGAAACAATGGCTTCATTCTGAAATAAAGTTGTTACATAAAAAAGGTAATATGATGTATAAATAATTATCGCCCTTTAAGTTTGTCCCCTACTATATACAAGATGTTTATGTCAGCGATAAGAAAAAGATTATATAATAACTTAAATGAACACCAATCAGCAGATCAAGAAGGATTTAGAAAGGGCTATTCTACTATAGATCATTTACACACTATTAATATGATTATCGAAAATACACAGAATATAATAAATGCCTTTATATCTGCTTCATAGACTTCACAAAAGCCTTTGATTCTATTAGCCACGCATCCCTTTTCATCGCTTTAAAAAAACCAAGGAGTTAACGTGAAATACCGAAATATCATAAAATTTATTTACGAAAATAGTACAGCAAACATAAAAACAGATGAAGATGGACTAACCTTCTCGATTGGAAGAGGAGTCAAGCAAGGTGACCCTTTATCTCCAATTCTATTTAACTGCCTACTTGAAGACG